>SNVD02013154.1:0-600000 GCA_013180625.2 Boswellia sacra
TTCGCCAATTCAGCTCCTAATCTCGAGAAGAACCTGCACCTCTTGTCTCCCGAGCAGGTGCGTGGAGCTGTAAGTGGATTTGCGTGGGTTTTTGTTGAGTTTGTTTGTGATTGGAGTCGGTGGTGGTTGTGTTGCAGATTGAATTGGCAAAGATTTTGTTGGAGATGGGACAGAGTCACTTGTTCGAGCACTGGTCGGAGCTTGGCGTTGATGACGAGGAGAAAAAAGCTTTCTTTGATCAGGTTTTGGAGGAGTTTTTGAATTTGGATTTGAATTTGTGTGACAATTCAAAATTTTATTTTATTTTAATTAATTAATCATAAATAAGGCACAAGTGAAGTCAGAAATATAAATCATAAGATGAATAACAAAATAAAATTTACTAAGTAGAGTTAGTTTGAGTAGAAGAGTAATGGTCTGTATGGTGGTACCTGTTTATATTTCTAATAAAATGATGGGACAAGTAATGATGGGGAGACTTCTTTTTCCTTTTTGCTCTGCAATTAAATTTTTTTGAAATGTCTTTACAAGTTTTTCTTTATCTTATATTATGTGGGTGTTGGTGCTAGGTGGCCCGACTTAACTCAAGCTATCCAGGCGGATTGAAATCTTACATTAAAATTGCTCGGGAACTATTAGCTGACTCAAAAGCGGGAAAGAACCCTTTTGATGGCTTCACACCTTCTGTAAGTAAATAGTCGATTCGGGCTTGTAAACTTAATTTAAAAAAAAAAATTTCCGTTTTAATTAACTGGAAATAATGTTAATTTCTCACAGTACACTTTTATTATGATTGATGAGATGACCGTATCCAAAAAAATGAGTGTCAACTTATAGTGCTAAGTTAAATCATTTATTGGCTAGTCAGGAAGAGAACTATGGTTTGTTCATCCATCAACATTTGTTCCAATAAAGTTTTGTGGTATTACATTGTGATATGGGAATTCATGGACAAAAGAAAGAAGTCATCAGTCCATCTGATTTGATCTGGTTAATATCTTTTTAAATCTTTTTTTTTTTAATAACTCTATGCTGCTGTTCCCTCTCGTAAACAGAATGCTCCTTTTGTGATCAGACTGTTTACACACCAACTCTTTTGGTGTTTGAAATTTCACTTTTCTTTCGAAGTTGGGATCTATAAAATTGCATAATATATTCATATGGTTTGACCGGAACTTCCTACTCTTGTTCCTCCAGCCACTGGTTAAGCAGACCATGCATTACAAGAGTCAATCTCTTGTGCTTTTTTTTATTGTTTGTAAGATCGTTTCTGGTTTCTTCAGAACACAGGAATGTGATTCAGATTGCAAATATAATAAAATATACTATTATATTTATGAAGTCATACCAAGAAAAGAATAAGATACATTTATAAAGAATATGTATCCTATTCTTTGTGTCCTTAACCATAGGTGGTTTATTTCTACTACATAATTCAACTTCTGTCTTTCATCTTGTGAGCATTTTGACTAAACAAAAGCATTAATTGAATAGAATATTCACTAACACATGAGCAATAATTTTGCAGGTTCCAACAGGAGAATATCTCACCTCTGGTGATAAGACCTTTATCAATTATGAGCAGGCAGGTGTCAAGGAAGCCAAGAATGCTGCATTTGTTCTTGTTGCTGGTGGGCTTGGAGAACGTCTCGGGTACAATGGAATTAAGGTATCAATGCGCGTTTAATTATTCTGGAAATCCTAGAATTCTTAATTATTTTGCTATATAATGTTATGCCTTCATTTCACATGATCATGTTATGTTGTGTCAATTTATGATTTTATCTCATTATTTCCAGTTGATGCATCACATGATGCATTGGAATAATAATATTATCATTGTTTTTATATAATCGTACATTGGAATATCTGAATTTAGTTACTTTAATTATATGGACATGTTTCTCAATCCAACATTTCTAGACATCAAAACATGGCTTGCCATGAAATTGTATATTTTACATATGTTTATGTCACTACTATAGATTGATATCCTATTCACCCTTAAAATTGATTTGAAGTTACTCTGCTATCTGTAACTACTTATTTTTGACATCTCTCAGGTGGCTCTTCCTGTAGAAACGACTACTGGAACCTGTTTCTTGCAGCACTACATTGAGTCCATTTTGGCTCTTCAGGGTGCTAGCTGTCAGCTCACACAAGGTTTGCCACAATTAAACTGAAAGTTCAGTTGAGAATTAAGCAAAACATATAGGATTTAGATTTGGGATGAAAAGTAAAAAATGCAATTTATGCCATTAGACTTGGGTGTTTCAACTAAAGGGGCCCAATTAGTTTACATATTTGCATGGTGATGTTTCTGAGACAGCGAATGGGGCAACCACCTAAGAGATCCACTCAATTATGTAGGACTCATTGCTGCAGTCATTGAATTGTTCAAGTTATCCCCCTTCTTCATTGCTTTGCATGTCTCTCAATAAGAAGGTTCCATCTAAGTAAGGAAAAATGCATATAGTTCACAGAACGTCATAACTTGTGAACCTACATGGGCAACATAGGCACATTTGTTACCAATTATGGGATAAATTGGGTGATCAGAGTTTAGGTGTTTCTAGTATTGAGGTCTCACTTACTGTAGAATGGTTAACTTCCTGGCTTCTCCATGTTTATTGTCTGGGTGACCATATTGAGGAAACTTTATACTCCTATTCATTGACTTCACAATCAATGATGCTGTTTTGAAATTTGTAGGAGAATGCCAAAGAGAGATTCCTTTTGCTATCATGACGTCAGATGATACACATTCACGCACGGTAGAGCTTTTAGAATCGAATTCTTATTTTGGAATGAAACCTACACAAGTAAAACTTCTGAAGCAGGTACATGATTTGTTCTTGATGCATTACCTTATATATAAATTGAATGTGTGCATTAAGTGTTCATTGTTGTTATAAAACTGCTGTATTAAAATGTTGAGTTACTATTTCTTACAGGAAAAAGTTGCATGCTTAGATGATAATGATGCCAGGCTTGCTCTGGATCCTAAAAACAAGTACAGAATTCAGGTAGCTACTCTGTATATTGTTTATTATGTCTGCAATGTTATCTTCATGTTTGTTGTGATTACTCTTAGGTTTTTGTAATCTCCCTGCCCTTAAATATTCTGTTCATATTTGTTTTTAACACTTTTTTTGGTTTTTTAGACAAAACCTCATGGCCATGGTGATGTGCATTCGCTTCTTTATTCTAGTGGTGTTTTGAAGACATGGTATGTCTACAATGCTTACTTTATTTCTTGAATTTGTTATTATGCTTAATAATTTTACTTGTCTCTAACTACTGTTTTATGTATTGCCACGGGGATCTTAATTATATGTTCTTGTGTGTCTTATTTTGTGCTCCCTATTCTGAGTGGGTGGTGAATATACTTAGAATCATCTGGCCTCTAATCTGTTTCAAGCTACTGCATAAAAGTAGAATACAGGGCACTTTATGTATGATATAGGAAAGAGGGCAAATTTACACCTAAAGCCATCTATTTCTAACTTCACTTTCCTCTGGCATTTGAAAGACTAATCCATTTTATTACTGTCAGATGATAGCAATTTGAGTCATTTTATTGGTCTCTGTATGTCATACACCTACTTATTTAAATCCTATGGAGATTTGCAGTAATGGATATGCACATCATGATGCATCTTATAGATCTAGATGAATTGTGTTTCAGCAATCTGCCATTTCATGATTTCATGGTGTTTCATCTTTTTTTTTTTAAGGCATGATGACGGTGTGAAGTGGGTTCTGTTCTTCCAAGATACCAATGGACTTCTATTCAAGGTGTTGCTTTGATTTCATGGTTTCATATATAGTTTGACATCACTGTTGCGGTTAGCTGTAAAATAACCATATCTTGTATATATGTAGGCAATTCCAGCCGCATTGGGGGTTAGTGCTACCAAACAATACCATGTTAACTCTCTGGCTGTCCCACGGAAAGCAAAAGAGGCTATTGGAGGCATAACCAGGCTTACTCATACTGATGGTATACTATAAAGATTTTTGTTTTATTTATTGGTATTTTTTGTTATTATACCCAAGAAATGCCTTTTTTTTTTCAAATTAACAGAGAATTCATGTATTGTAGTATTTTTCTTGTATTTCTAGCTTATAATTGCTGATTATGTCATGGCCCTTTAAAGTTATTCTCAAGTGTTTTGAACTTGGTTCAAATATGGGCATTAACCTAATATCTATTTGACATTCTATTGTATATACCGGTTCTCTGAGTCTTATATGTATTTTTACTTAGTTATCTATAGTTCTTTGAATTTTCTGTTGTTATAAATGTAGCGGAATATACTCAACTGTGCTCTGCCATGCCAGCAATTTTATGTAAAACTTAATTACTAATTTGAATTAAAACTAAATTCAGGGAGATCAATGGTGATCAATGTGGAGTACAATCAGCTAGATCCTCTGCTTCGGGCAAATGGATATCCTGACGGAGATGTCAATTCTGAAACAACAGGCTACTCTCCTTTCCCAGGAAACATAAACCAAGTAATTTGTGTTACAAACTTGTTCACCTTTGTTTTCATTTTGTTATTATTATTATTTATACTCTGGTTTCTAAAAGGATGGCTAGTGAGATGAATAAGGAATACTAGCCTCACTATCTTTTGCAATTATTGCTCAATATTTACAGCAAGTGTCATTACTCCATATAGATATTGTTGCAAGGTTTGTCTGAATGGTCAACATATTTTTACACCTGTATATTTGTTCTTCTAATAGTTTTCATTTTTCTTTTGCCACATCAGAATGTAATATAATGTTGGTGAATTCATCAGGCACACCTAAAAAATGATGCTAAAGACAGTGAGAGACACGTGACAATTAAGACAATGTAATTATAAGATATCTATATCACGGTGTGAAAAAATGTTTTAGAATGAGATGCATAAGGCATTTCTGAAATTAAAGCATTGTTTTCTCTATTATCAGTCTTGGGTTTATGCATTTTGATCTGACTTTCTCTTGGCAAAGTATATTCCTAAGTATATAGCATGTATCTGAATAGGTTTCTTGGTGATGTACAATTCTTAAATTGTCTTAATTTATTTATTTTGTAGTTGATTTTGGAAGTTGGTCCTTACCTTGAAGAGCTCAACAAAACTGGAGGTGCAATAAAGGAGTTTGTGAACCCAAAGTAATTCCTTTTTATGGTGATATCGTATTCAAAATAATGGTGTTTGACTGCTTGCATTCAGAGATTTCTACTTGACAAGGAAGCTACAATTTCTACTTTAACAAAGAGGCTATAATTTACTACAATGCTCGACCGGGAGCTCCCTATCATCTTGGATCCCTTTAGCCTATAGAGATTAGATTTGGCATTATTGCCTAACAATGTGGCATATAGCCTATCAATCCCAAGTTATAAGAGTAGTGATGCTCTTATGCATTTATGTCTTTGTTTTGCAAGTTTATGCTTTATATGAATAGAAGTGTTACCCTGAAATTGTCTCCAATATCATGTCATTTGTTTCATTGCAGATACAAAGATGCTACTAAATCCGCATTCAAGTCCTCAACTCGACTTGAGTGTATGATGCAAGACTATCCAAAAACATTGCCTCCATCTGCAAGGGTTGGATTTACGGTAAGTTATTCTCCTGAGATTTTCAGCAACTCATTCTCATGTTCTTGCCCTTGCTTGGGCCTTATTACTCTATGTGGACCTGGCCTTTTTTATTTTCTCATAGAAGAATCGTTTTTCATGTGTTTCTATGATGATATTTGCTTCTTAGGTTTTCTTATTGTTGCTATAATCATTGTTGAATGACCAACTACTATGTCAATGCTTAGGTGATGGATGCATGGCTTGCTTATGCACCTGTAAAGAACAACCCGGAGGATGCTGCTAAGGTAAATATTTTCATATTACTCCGAACTGTTCCTGTATCCGCATCATGTGTACTAGCTCAGTTGAAGTTCTAAAGATCCCTCAAATTTCTTACGTTATGTCTGGACGCTATAAGACAACTTTAAAACTGAAAGAAGTAGGCTGTACCCTAGATATCTACATGATTACTATAAGTCAACTTTAGAATCTGTTCTGCAAGGTGGAAAAGTTGTTGAAGGAATAACAAACACACACACACACACACACACACACACGTGTATGTATGTATGTGTGTATATGTATATTTAATTCCTTATTCTGAAATGCCAAATCAGTTTTTCCCTGTTGATGCTTTAGAAGTAATGCTTAAGATTACAAGCTCGTCTATGCTAATTTTGTTTTAGATGAATAGCTAAACTGTCCACTCTTCTATTCTTCCTATTTGGATAGCCATTTACTGATTTACACAATTTTATGCCTTTGCTTGCAAGAGCTCCTTGAAAATCAAAGAAATTGGGAGTATATCATGATACTTCACTTTGACCAACTATCACAGCTTTTATACTAATAAGTTAAAGCCTTAACCATTATAATGGACAAAACAAAAATTGTATTGATGATTAAATTTGCTTTAGTCTATTAACTATTATCTAGAATCTTTGATTTTCTTCTTTTAGGTGTGTGTGTTTGTTACATGTTAGTTTATTTGATTCGTTTAGCCACCATCTTTCCACAAAATTTCGTTTGGTAAATATTTTAATATTTTTTATCAGAAACATTTAACCAATAATGGATTTTGTTACCTGCTTTTAATTTCAGGAACTCATGCTTAGATTGCTTTTTTCTTCTTTTCCCGATAGGGATTTAGTTGTGTGTGGTTGAGTTTCAAGTTGATTATTATTTATATTTAATTTACTTTGAATTTAATGAAGGTGCCAAAGGGAAATCCATATCATAGTGCAACTTATGGAGAAATGGCCATCTATCGTGCAAACAGTCTAATCCTCAGGAAGGTAATTATATTGCTTTTTTATTTAAATTACAGAATCTCTCTCTTTCTCTATCAAATTATTTGTTATAAATTTTTTGGCTTCTATTTTTACCTATATGACAGGCTGGTGTCCAAGTGGATGATCCTGTACAGCAGGTCTTCAATGGGCAAGAGGTAGAAGTCTGGTCTCGTATTGTATGGAAGCCAAAATGGGGCCTGACTTTTTCAGATGTCAAAAGCAAAGTTAGCTCTGGTTGCTCCATTTCTCAAAAATCAACCTTGGCTATTAAAGGCCAAAATGTCATTCTTGAAGATCTCTCTTTGGATGGAGCTCTTATCATTGATCCTGTTGATGATGCAGAGGTATGATACTTTGAGCTCGTATCACTAAACGCAAGAGAGGCAGCAAATTGAGTTTTTCTTTATTTATTAATTTTCTTAAGCAGCCCAAACCGAAGGCTATTTTGACTTCGACTGTACACGAATAGATTTTAAGCGTATAGTCTTTTAAATATTGTCACCGCTTAGCAGGACTTAGTGGTTACTGCCATATAGTTGCAGAGTTCTGTTTTCTGCTTTATCTGAGAACCTTGGGAGATTTTCTTTCCAGTTTATGCCCCTCTTAGCTAAAATATTTGCGTGCTCTGGCAGTTAGGATAGGATAACAATAACCTCCAGACTCAAGCATGAGCGTCCCCCTTTTTTTTTTTTTTTTTGCGTATATGTGAAGTTTGTACCTGGAGTAAATTCTAATAGTGTAATATCACCTTTAAACAGGTGAAAGTAGGAGGTTTGGTGCAGAACAAGGGTTGGATACTTGAACTTGTTGATTACAAAGATTTTTCAGTGCCAGAGGAAATACGGATCCGGGGTTTCAAAATCAAGAAAATTGAACAGCTGGAAAAGAGGAATTAGAGTGAGCCTGACAAGTTTTTAGCTTGAAACCTCGAAGATGAAAATATATAGGGAGACAACAGTTCTCCAGCTTTTTTGGTTTAGTTTTCCACAAGTTTTAGTCTCAGTCAGGTCAGGAATAAATCATGTTCTTCTTTGTGTAGTTTTTGGTATAAGTTAGTTCAAATTAGTTCTTCTGGAGATTGAAGGTATTGTGCTCCATTGCGTCACAATTTGTATGCTGTTCTATAATTATTTTTATCACTCTAGAGAAACAATAAGAAAATGTTATTGACTATTTTACACTCGAATTTTGTCCCTGCTGTTCGAAGAGTTTAACTGGACCACTGAGAGCTGCAACAAGGTCTTTTCTTACTTCCAGGAGCTTGTGGATCACTATGAGGTAATATTTTTATGCATTATCTTATCATGCCTTTCATTCTTCAAGGAATCTGTTCCAACAAAGTTGAGTCCAAGTTTGTAGACGACAAAAGAGTACCATAAGAGCTCTGCTTCAGTAGGCAAAAACCGAGCTCAACCCACTTAAAATGATAACAGTTCAAGTTAAAACTGAAACAAATCAAGCTAGAACCGTTTGGTTGGAAATAAAAAATGCTCCTTTAAGACTATGATTTAACAATCGAGTTCCAAGTTTGATTCAGTTTCAAAAATTTACAAATCAAGTCATAATTTAGACCACTGAAAAATATGTTTGTTTTACATTTTTCATACATCTTAAAATAAGTGATAAATAAAAAGTTTGTCTTATTTACCCTTACAGCATATCATAGAAGATACAAGATATGATAATAATTATAGAATATTTTTAATTAATTTAAATTTAATTATTAAAATTTATCAATGACATTTTTTATGCATAAAGCAAATTATTTTTTAAAATAAAAATAATTAAATAATTAAAATTTTTTAAAAGTTAGAAATTGCCAACACTGGGCACTGCTACAGGTGGCCGACCTCACAAACCGTCGTCACCTTTGCACACCTCCTTCGCCCATTAGTCTCTTCCGCCACACAAGTTCGTCCTTCTCGGCCTTTTGTTTGCTCGATTTGCCAATCTTATTCTCACTCTCGTCAACCAGTTTCAGGAGGAACTTCAACAAAAGATATAGGAGATGCTAGAGGGGGGGTCGACGAGGCAGGAATGTTGCGACGATTCTATTACTACATAAGTTGTTGTCGGATGCACACCGGTGAAGGCCGACGGTGACTGATTGAATTGTTAAGAGGAGAGGTGAGCATGGCGGCTAGGTTAAGGGTTGAAGAAGATAAAATAGTTTTAATTGCAGGGGTATTTTTGGTAGTTTATAATATCTTGCAGATTCAGATGTACTAAGTGATATTTTTTTACTTTTTAAATTCAGACAATTACATCTGAGAAAAAAAGTGATTAGAATAGAAAACAAGTAGAAAAAGTAATGTCTATCACTTAAGTCTAAATGGTTTCAGACTTCAGTGATAGAAAACAAACAGACCCTAAGTCCAAAAAAGTATTTAGATCTGAAAAGTTTTAAGTGATGTAAACAAACAGTCACTAACTGTTTAAAAAATATGTAACCTCTTGAATGAATTTTTCTTTTTCAGTTTCTGTGTTTAACTTTTGTGATTTATAATCACTTTAAAATTAATATAAAAATAACGTTATTTTTAAAAATTTTTTATATAATATAAATTGATATATATTATTTTAATATTTATATATAATTAATCTTCATTAAATAAATTAATGTTATTTTTATAAATATTTTATATAAATTTATGTATATAAATTGATGTGATATTATTTTAATATTTATACATCATCATTCTTAATTAATAAATTAATTTTATATATTCATTTTTAATCATTTTATGATACTTAAATTTTATATAAAAATTTGTATATAAAATTTACAAGAATAACGTTACTTTTAATATAATATTTATTATTCTTCAAACTCATCCTGTAAATGTGCAACAACAATATTTTTCTAAAGGATAAATACAAGTTTGGCATATTAAACGTGTTTTTCTTTTTTTTTTTTGGTTAAAGACTTTAGAGCAAGTTAATTTGACCACATAAATTGAAGAATTTTACAAAATTTTACTGCAGATTATTTTCATGGCATGTAATTTTCGGCTAGAGCACCCACTTAACACTTTTTTATTTATCAATAAAATTTTCAATTTTTTATGTATAAAAAAGAGAAAAGATAAGCTAGATGATGATTTTATGATTCTTAAAAAAAATTGTGTTTAATTTGTCGAAGGATTAATAATTATACAAGCGGCATGCGAGTCAATTTGAATAAACAGATGATTTATATATGAGAGACTGTTATATAATATTTGTTGAAATGCATTAAATGCTCTTATAGAAGCATTAAATGACCGTCGGTGGATTACAGAAAAGCGGACGACCCGTCCTTTACCCTCGAACAAAGAAAAAATTGATGGTCTTAAAATTTTATATATAAATTAATATGTTATAAAATAATTAAAATAATAAATATATAAAATTTATTTATTTAATTAAAAATAATGATATATAAATATAAAAATAATATTATATTAATTTATATATAAAATATATAAAAATAACATAACTCATTATACATTACACGTGATATCCCTCAAATATTTCCATTTATTTATCAAGGAACAGGCAAATAAATTCTTAAAAGAAAGAAAAGAGGAAGGTCTAACTATCTATGAATACGAAAAAGTATGTGTACATATACACATATACAGTCATTCTCCTATCCGGAATCCGAACTTAAAAGCATCACTGTTAATTCATCAAAATTGCGTCCAACGATGAACCATTGAAGAGGCTGTGGGGCTAATATCATCTCATCATTTAATTTCATTTAAGTCATGTGCATTTAATCTCATCGACCGAGAGTCAC
This sequence comes from Boswellia sacra, assembly GCA_013180625.2. Lineage (NCBI taxonomy): Eukaryota > Viridiplantae > Streptophyta > Magnoliopsida > Sapindales > Burseraceae > Boswellia > Boswellia sacra. The sequence goes on from SNVD02013154.1 coordinate 10,658, forward strand.
CATGCCTTCTCTTTCATGTTTCACCTCTTTACGGCTTCCTTCTACATGGGTTTCTCTATCTTCTCACTCTGCCTTCTCTCTCATGTTTCATCTCTTTGCCTTTTCAGCTCTCCTATCTGGGTTTCTCTATATTCTCAAGCTGCCTTCTTTCTCATATTCAATCCTCCTATGCTCCATGTACGTTTCTCTCTTGTCTAGCGTGGGGCAATGCAATGATTTCTTTTTCCTGGCGACAAAACAGATCTCAATGGGAAGGGTGGGTAATCTTCTAATCATTTGCAAATTCCAAAATTCGAAAAGGTTTTGACTTTTGTGAAGGGTTGATTTCGGTTGGTTAATCTATATGCAGGTGATGACTTCTGGTTTGAAGACCCAAATGGGGATCCAATGGGAGTGTATTGGTTACAAGGTGTTCACTTGATCCACTGCAGTTACAACAGCTTGTGGCAGGGCCAATTTATCCAACCTGATCAGGACATGTTCCAAGCAGGCCATCTCTGTGCTGAGTTTCATGCTGGCTCAAGAGCCATTTGCGGCAGACCAGTGTATGTTAGTGACAAAATTGGACGCCATATTTTTTATCTTCTAAGGAAGCTTGTTTTACCAGATGGAACCATCCTTAGATGGCAGCATTGCCTTTATGAGATTCCTCTCTTTGATGGCAAGACCTTGCTCAAACTTTGGAATCTGAACAAGGTACAAAGTCAATAATCCATATTTTAATTATTATGTGAAAACTTCGGACATTATCCAGATGTTAAAAGTATTTTAGTTGGTGTTGAAATGCAGTTTGTTTGGATAATCGGTGTATTCAACTGTCAAGGAGTTGGATGGTGTGTCCTGGAGGAGATTTCATAAAATTATATATAAGGACATCTCTTAATCATGCTAAACTTAATTAATGCTTAAAGTTGAGTTATTACGAGTAAAACATTTATTATTAACTGAAACCGACAACAATTAATGATATATATCCCGAAACCCTTGTAAAATTATGTATTATGTGCAGTGTTATTTGTTGTATAAATCATGCCATAATGTGGTAAGTAATATATGCAGTAATTTTACATCACTTATACAGATTTTTTAGGATAAGTTCTGAGGTTAATATTTAGTACATTACACACACCAATATTTTTTTAGCAAATACATAAATAGTGTTTCTTTAGCGTGTCCAGTAACGAGTTATAATTTGTTAATATTTTTCTCTACTTCCTTTTCTTTCTTTTAAAATTAATTACCTCAGTCAGAATTTTTTTTAAGAGTTGAAAATAAGCTTTAAGGCTTGGTTGGTATTTCATAATATTAATTTTCATTTCCCTTATAAAAAAGATCAAAAAATCTCCTTTGATGTATATCATTGATGAGTCACAACTTATTACATTTTATTTCAATCCATCAATTTAGTTATTTCTTTAGGAATGATAAAAAGAGTAGGTAGGGTTAAAAATTTAATCCTTACGTTAAGACGGGATGGAAATAGGTTTACTATTCCTCATCCTGTACCCATCTACATCCTACAATTATATATATGAAAAAAATAATATTATTTTCATTTTCATATAATTTAGTATTATTATATATAAAAATATATAACATATAAACATTTAAATGCTTGTATTATATAAAGAGTTGTGTGTTTAACAACTCTTTATACCTTCAATTCTAGAAACTAAGGAAAGCCACAGGAAGAGAAAGAAAAGGGAGAGAAAAGAAGAGAAGAGAAAAGAGGAGAAAAAGTGGATGATTTTGAACTAGCTTTGGATCAGAGGTAAGGAGTTTTGTAACCTCACTCTCTTTTATGCATCTTTTGTTTGTTTACTTGATTAATCTGGTTTGATAATGTTTTAGGTTGTATTTTGTAAAATTTTAGTTCATAATTCATGATACTTATATCAAATTTGATTGTGGGGGTGCGTGTTTGTGTGGTTGTGGAATGACGAACTTGAGTGAATATTGATTTTTGAATCAGCTCTTATTGTGTTTGTATTGGTATTTATTGACTAGTAGTTAGGCAATATCTCTTTTGTTTAAGAAAATGGGATAATATCATAAACCACCCTTGAAATTTATCTAATTATCATACGGAAAGCCTCTTATGTAAATATATCAGTGCGGTCCCTAACGTTTGTGTTTAAGCTTCATCCAGGTCCAACCAACAGGTTCCGTTAGTTTTCAAATTAACGTTTTGGGGTATTTTAGTAAAATGACATAATTTCATATGGGATAATATCATAAACCACCCCTGAAGTTTAGCTAATTATCATGCGGAAAGCCTCTTATGTAAATATATCAACGCGGTCCCTAACGTTTGTGTTTAAGCTTCATCCAGGTCCAACCAACAGATTTCGTTTGTGAAGAAACTGAGAAAAAAATTAAAAAAACCATTTTGCTCTTACTTTTATAACCTTTCTTGTTTCTTTTTTTTTTTCGTAACCGAAAATCCAATCCCTTTTCACACCCACAGATACCTCTCTCACCTCAACCTCTCAATCTCCAAATATAGCTTTGGCTGGCTACTGGTTCTTTATAAAATTTCAGTTTGAGAATTTTTTTTGTCTTTATTTTTGTTGCTTCATTTCAAAACGTAGTATCTGTGAATGTTTTCTTAGGTTGAGAAAATTTTTAAAGAAGTTAGTGAGGAGAAAGAAAAGCATGCCAGTTTTGGGTTTTAGAGTTTTTGCAAAATTTTTTTTAAACATAATTGCTGAAATAATCTGGATTTAATTTTGGATATTTGATTCTTTTTTTTAATAGCTTTGTGATTGAGTTGAGATGGTGGGTGTTGATGGTTGAGGAAAATTCGGTGCTATCATGGTGGAGTCTTATGATGTATATTTTTTTATTTAAATGAATTTGAGGGTGGTGATAGTGGTTATGGTGGTTATGGATGGTGATGCTTGTGTGATATAAAATGAAGATTTTAGAAAAGAAAATTCAAGGGTTTGTTTTTCGTTTACTGATATGAAATTATGTTATTTTACTAAAATACCCCAAAACGTTAATGAAAGCTAATGGAATTTGTTAGCTGGACCTGGATGAAGCTTAAACGTAAACGTTAGGGACCGCGCTGATATATTTATATAATAGGCTTTCCGCATGATAATTAGCTAAACTTCAGGGGTAATTTATGATATTATCTCATATGAAATTATGTTATTTTACTAAAATATCCCAAAACGTTAATTTGAAAGCTAACGGAATCTGTTAGCTGGACCTGGATGAAACTTAAACGCAAACATTAGGCACCGCGTTGATATATTTACATAAGAGGCTTTCCGCATGATAATTAGCTAAACTTCAAGGGTGGTTTGTGATATTATCCCTTAAGAAAATAGACATGTTGAGCTTTGTTTTGCCATTAGTTTAACTCGATTTCGTGTGGAAATGGATTTTTGGTGAATTTTTGAAGAAATATGTTATGTCCTAACTCCATTAGTTGAGGAAATTGATAGTTGAAGTATAGGCACAGCAGACAAAAAATAGGAAAAATAATTGCTAAGAGAAACAAGAAGTAAACATAAAAATATCAATTTAAAGAAAATTTCTAAAAAGAAAAAAATTGCATAGGGGTCTTTTTAGCAAAATAATTAAGAGAGACTGGATTTATTAACTAATTAAGATTTTGTACTTTTATATTAAAATTTAGAAAATGTTGTCTGACACATGAGACCATGTTAAACACATATTTAGTATTATTTTTTAACGAGTTTAACAAGTTTGGCAATGTTGTTTAAGAAATTTGACGTATAACTATTAAAAAAGCTCTTAATGTAGATATTTTTCTTTATTCTATCACGTTTGACTTTACAAAAGAGTTGAAAATTGATAAGCTTCAAAACAAACTTTTAAATTCAATTACTTTTTACTAAAAACACTTTTTTGTTGTCACTTAACTTCATCATCAGAGTCATGAGGTAAGCTTACAACTTTAGACAACCTTTTATTATATATCTGAAGCTGCATATTTCAAATTTCAGCTTCTCTTTTTAGTATAATTCCAACAGAAACACTTAATGGTGTGATTGATGCACACGTCAATTATAATTCTTTAATTATTTACGACCCTTTCAATAGTAGGTAGGTGTTAGTTATATAAACTTTTCAATGCGAATCCCACAATTGCTCACTTTTTGGCATTATCCCACGTATGTTTTTAACTCTAACAAGTTATACAGGTATTTAACAAGTCTAGTAATATAGTCTAATGAATTTTGACACCACTATTAACTAAAATAGATGTCAATTGAATGGTATTCTTCTTGCTTCATCCTTGTTCAACTTGACAATAGAATTAGAATTGAAGAGACTTAAAAATAAACTTTTAAATGAAATTATTTTAATGAAAAACTCTTTTCTTTAAGACGTTTTTCCTTTCTCTCTAATCTCTTACTTCATCAAACTGAAGTTTTAAAACACAACAACAACATGCATCTGATCAAGCTGCGCGCGTATTTGGAATTCAGTTAATGGCATCCTTCGCAATTCAACCATGTTTAAATTAAAAAAGAATTAAAAACTCATATGCTTCAAAACAAGTTAGCTTTCAAATATATATGTACGTAATTACTTTATACTAAAAACATTTTTCTTTTCTTTCTAAACTCTTGACTTCATCACACTCGGGTAAACTCGAATAAACACCCCTTTAATAGGTATCCCAAGCTACATAGTTTGAATTATTCTAGTCTTCCTTTTTGGTAAAATTCCAACAAGACTGCTTCTTGGTGTGTTTCATACACATCAATTTTGATTCATTAATTATTTAGAATCCTTCAATAGGAGGTGGGATTTAGACACAAAACTTTTCAATGTGAATCCCACAGACATTCACTTTTATTATTCCAAGTACTTTTAGCTTTAGGTGTGATCCAGGTTGTGATTTTTGATGTGTTAATAATATATATATATTTTTATCTCTCAATTTTTTTTTTAATTTCAAACTATATGATTATCAAGATTGATTTGATAACGTTAATTATACTTATTATATGATCATTTTAGTATTTCTTTATATAATTAACCAAGTAAGCACGTCATTTGATTAAAAAAATGAAACTTCAGAAATTAAGAATATTAACATGCTCGATCTTAACGTAACGGTGTTGGTAAATTTTTATAAAAATTTTCAAAGTCTCATTTTGTTCCTGCTTCAATGAAGATCGTTTTTTAATCGTATTGTCATTTTCATTAGTAGTTGTATTTAATTATATTTTCTAATTTATCTAAACATGATTAGGACTATTAGCACATATAGATCGAATTGTTATTTTATAATTTTTCTTCCATATATTTATAACTAATTAATAAATATTAAAAGAAAATTTGAGAACTGTTTTACCATAAATTCAACATTACAATTGATTTGAAAAGCTTTTCATGAAATAGAGAATTGCTTATTCATTGATTTTGAATATTTTAATAAATCACTATTTGATTTATCCATTTATCTATGCCACAATGTACTTCTGTTTGACATGTAGATACAAATTATGGATTGATAATGAGCCACTCCTTCTAATCAATGGCACAATTTGTAGGCGCCATTAGATCATAGCACCAATCAATCACTTTTAAAGTGTCTTTATTATGTATGCTAAATCTAATTTCAATTGTTCAAAATATTTTGATCCAATGATGTAAAAAAATTATGTAAAAAATTGTGTCGCGATGGTTCTCTTATTATTCTAAGTTGTCATTGCTAATAGAAAGCATAACAAGCTTCACTGTTACGAATTGTGATCATGACTTTTTTGGTTTAATTTTTTTTCAACTTGTTCAAAATCATGATTACAATGAACCGGTCCCCCATGTGAACTGAAGAAGCCCATTACTTGAGGTACACCATTAACTTGTTTTAATATGTAAATAAATTTAGCAACATTTATTTGATTTTCTAGTAAACTTTTCTTCTTTTTCAGTAACACCCATACTATGTAAGTATTGACTTGATTAATCTTAATTTCTCTCTTTACTCACTCTCAGGAAGAAAATAAAGAAGAAAAATTTACCCCAATTAACTTTAGTTTCTGTTTTTATTTATTATCACACTATTCGACTCACATGGTGTGCTTAAGAATCTTTTTTTTTTAATGCAATGTCCTAATTGAATAGAAATTAATTTTAATTAATGCTATGATCAATAATTGGATGTGAATTCTCTCAATTTTAGCATACCTTAGAATACTTCTAAATTTTCAAGCAATATTATTTTATGAAATAGAATGTGGAAATTTCATTCTTAGAGATTTAAGTCTTTCAAATTTTATTAATAATTAAAAAAGAAACAACAGAGATTACTATATCAAGTTTTAGAGTTTGGGTTATATGAAGGTTATAAGTCTAACACCATTCTAAACTAAATAGTGGAAAGTAATTTTGTGTGTGTGTGTGTGTGTGTATCTTTTGAAACAAATTTTATAATACAAAATCTTAATCCTTAATTTTAAAAATCCAATGGTCAAGATGGCTGATAAGTTTAATCTTAAATACAATCTTTTAATTTTAAGTCTTAACTATTGAAATTTGTTGAGATAAAAGACTAGAAATTTGAATCGATAAATTATATAAAAAATGTGTTAAAAATCTATTCCCTATATTATAGATCATCAACTTTTACTTTGGTTCTATTTATTACACCTTAAATTAGTTTCATTTATTGTCAGATATTTTCACCTGTTCAAAGAAATATTAAAACTTGAAAATATCTATAATTTCATTAAAAATTATTTTATATTTAAGCAAGTAATTGTAAATTTATTAAAAATAAACTTGTTATTAAAAATGTTTTAATTGAATGGTCGAGTTAATTGAAAAAAGAATTACTTTTTGCAGCCATTATTTCATTATGTTAATACATCATTAAAATTTTGAAAATATTTTTTTGTTGAACATATCTCTATTATTTTAAGAATAACGTCAACGAACCAATGGAATTTAACAAACCAAATTTCAATTTAATAAAATTACAAGTAAAATCATTATTATTTTTTAAAGGTTTGTTATAGAAATCATTAATTATGTGCTAATTCCTCACATAGTTTATAAAATATATATTTATTTTTATTTAAATGTTTGTCCAATTAAGTTTCAAGTCATTGAATTTTTACTGGTTCTACATAATACTTTAGGAATTATGAAAATAAAAGAAAAATATAATCTAAAATTATGAAATTATTTGGAATACTAAAACTAGTGGGTGTTGAATGTAAAACTTAAGTTAGAAATTGTTTGACTTTAATTAAATGATTAAAAATATTTTAAGAGTTATGAAAATTGTCAAAACTTTTGGTAAACATATTAGAAGTCAGTCAAATCCCCATTTGACTTTTTATAAATTTATTACTTTACTCCTCTATGTCTCTATTTATTATTTTAATTACACAAAATTATACGAAGTTCAAAAGCAAAATGGAATCTGACTCATCAGATCATAATAAAATAAAATATTTATTAATGGAGAGATCTTTTATGATATTGATATAATAAATTTATTAAAATAATAATTATATGCTTATCTGTCTTTTCTATGATATACCTTTTTCATTTACTAAAATTGTAAAATTATTAAAATAATTATTGTATATAGTCATGGACAAGGTGAAGGAGGGAGGGATGGGGACCGGTGTAGGCTGCAATTTTCTGTATCTTTTCTTGAATATTCATATAATGGTCTATTTCCTCATTAAATGTTTCTTGATTAATTACAATACTTTATTCAATTTCGAATTTATAATTGTTTTTGTCTCTTCTTCACTCATTGTGCCAATTGTCAACGACTTATTCACCATGGCTATAGTAGCTGCTGTATGGGTACGTACGACAAACTACCCTCTAAGGTTAAGAAATTATCAAGCAAGTGCATGCAAACTATTACATTTTTAATGGTTGATCATCCATAGGTTTTTAAAATTTTTGTATTTACACTTGCCATTAGAATAGCAAATTAATGCTAATTTTCTTTATAAGGTACTTGTCTTTAAGTTGAATGCGATGGTTTGCTTTCCTTTCATAGGAAACAAAATAAATTTGAACCCATCAAGCTCTGAGAATTCCAACTACCTCACAAGTCACAATTCAAATCCTTTTTTATTACAAGTAGGGGTGGGCATGTTTCGGGTCGGGTCGGGTCGGGCGATAGCCGATCATACCCGAAAATTCATCGGGTTTGATAAATTAGAACTGATTTCGGGTATTTTTTTAATTACCTAAAGGGCTCGGGTTGGGTGTATCGGGTATATCGCGTTAGGGTGGGCTTTTATTTTGATGCTATTTTGGGCTGGGCTTTTGTCATCTTTAATTAAAATCCTGAGTTCATGTTTTTGAAACTCATGTTTGTTGGGTTAGTTTTCTGGGCTGAAGCCCATTTAACCTTTAATAAAGGAAATATAATAGAAATCTGACACCCGACATCATGAAATCCGACGCTTGATAACATGAAATCCGATATTCAACGGAATCCAACATCCGACATCATGAAATCCGACACCCGACATCATGAAATCTGACACTCGACAGCATAGAATCAGACATGTTTTACATGTCGATATTAGTCTATTTTAGAAAACATCGAGTGTCGGATGCATCATTTGACACTCGACATTTACATGTCGAGTCGTGTCGGATTCATAACCGACACTTGATATCAGTATATTTTCGAAGACATCGAGTGTCTGACGATACTGACACTTACATGTCGAGTCGTGTTGAGTTTTATCGAGCGCGTCGAGTTTTGTTGAGTGTTTTGGCAAGTTGCTTGTTTTAGCTTTGGTTTTTTTTTACCTTTTTACCCGATTTCGAGTCGGGTAATATTGGGTACTCCAAATTTATAACCGATTTCTGATTATTTTTTCTCTCTTATCCGATCACATTCAATTCCGGTCGGATAAACCCGGTTGGGTCAGGTCGGGGAATTATGCCCACCCCTAATTACAAGTCTAGACAAAAAAAGAAACCCATTACTTCTCTTACTAGTCTTTACATTTCTTTCTTGTACATTAATTTTGTTTAGTTGAGCTTAGTAAACTATCACCAAATCAATGGTTGAAAATCTACTCTAACTGCCATCTCTACTTCCATCTCCCCCACCTCCTTTTTCTTCCCTTCCCCCTCAACATCCCATTGCAACCTTGCCTCCTGTTGCTTCGACTCCCTCAAGAGGTAATCGTCATTTGTGCATTTTAATATATATTATTTTCGCTTTTATTTTATTATTCCAGAGAGAGATCTGTCATTGTTGGTTCTAGTTTAGGCTACTTTGATGCATTGCATGGTAATAGCCGTATCATCTTTGGTGCTATTGAAAATGGCATGCATGTTGTTTAGGAAGTCTGAGAGTTATGTTATATGCGTAATTGACTAGATATCATCGGGTGATTGTATCTCATATACCATATAGTGATTGATAGTGGTGCTTAACGACGTTTTTAGTATGATAGATGGGTATAGTTATAGACAGAGGCAAGGGATTTAAATAAAATTTTAACCCTTGGATTTGATAAAGTTTTTAACACGTGTTATCTCTTTTACCTATCCTATATTCTAAAACCTAATTAAAGGTAGGATTCGATGACAGTCTACTAAACTCAACTCAACGGAGTTAGTGTACAAGAGAAATGAAGAGACTGGTAAGAAAAGTAATGAGGTTTCTTCTCTAGTCTAGACAGGTAATAAAGATAGGTTCAAATTGTTACTTGTGAGGTAGTTGGAATTCTTATAACTTGATGGGTTCAAATTTATTTTTTTCTTGTGAAGGGAAAGCAAGCCATTACATTCAAGCTTGAAGGCAGGTTCCTTATAAAGAAAATTAGCATTAAATTACTATTCTACTGGCAAGTGTAAATGAAAATTTTGAAAACATATGGATGATCACCTATTAAAAATGTAATAGTTTGCATGTGCATGCTTGATAATCTCTTAACCCTGAAGGGGAGTTTATCACATGTATCCATACAAATACTATAGCCATGGCGAATGAGTTGATGACAATTGGCATAGTGAGTGAAGAAGAGACAAAAACAATTGTAACTTCGAAGTTAAATAAAGTATAATAATTAATCAAGAGACATTTAATGAGGAAAGAGACACTTACATCAATATGCAAGTAAAGACAAAGAAAATTATAGCCTTTCTGTAAGGACCTCGTAGTTTAAGGGCCTTTCTGTAAGGACCTTAAAGTTTGTAATATTTATTTTTCTCCCTTTGTTTTGGGTATTTGTAGTATTGCCCAATTGTTTGGGTAATTATAGTTTGGCCCAACTATTTGGGTAATTACAGTTTGGCCCAATAGTTTTGGTATTTGTATTGTGGCCCAAAAAGTTTGTATTCTCTTTGAAGATAGTGGAAAGTTCCTTCAGCGGCGCCCGAGGACGTAGGTATTTATACCGAACCTCATTAAATCCTGGTGTGTTTTCTATTTCTGCATTATGGTTGATTAGTTGCCTCTTTTGTTGCTATTATATTCAATTATCTGGCATAGTTGTGGTTGTGCATTTGGTTGTTCTGTTAGTTACCGCTTCCGCTTGTGCATAACATTACCTTCAATTGCTCCAACGTGTTTGATGGATTGCCTCAACCGAATGTGTTTACTTTCAATGCACTTATTTCTGGTCATATGCGACGAGGGTGCAAAAATGAAGCGAAAAAGCTTTTCAATGAGATGGATCGACTAGGAGTGGCACCAATTTAGTGTTTGGGAATGGTTTGATTCGGCACCAATTTAGTTGCTCAAATGGTACTCACTTTGAACGCCAAGTACCTTTAAGGTCTTGGGTTCGAGTGGGGGGAGGCGCTCCTGGGAAAAATCCCTTGAGGGTAATAGAGGGTGTCCTATAAGGCCCCGTTCCCCAAGACAGGGTAGTACCGGGGGACAAAACCGTGAGGGCCGGTGGGCCCAGAGCGGACAATACTGGACTGTGTGCGACTGTAGCCTGACACGCGGGTAATAGAGGGTGTCTTATAAGGCCCCGTTCCCCGGTGGGCAGGGGTCCGGTCGTTACAGTGTTCAACACTTGAAGAAAGAGGGCTATTAACTAATGATGATCATATATGGTCGTATTGGTATAAATGAGGCAGTGGGGATTTTCTTCTATATTGTTGCAGGAAGTAACCGTATGCGATTTGCCCCATATCAATTCCAAAGGTCCTTCGAAACTATTAGTCGTTAATTTGATCGTGTACTTATGGCATTGGTTTTTTTAGGACTTGAGATGATTCGTACAAGGAATCTTTGATCTACACCATCGTACATACGACGGAAGAAGAAGTTCCATCCATATTTCGGCGTAATTTGTTTCAAATAGCAATTTAAAATTAATTATTACGTTCAACATACATATCTATTGGAACTTACCATTTTTAATGTTTGGATTACGTGGCCTTAGAATTGTATTGGGGCAATTGATGGGATACATATACCAGTGGATGTAACAGCTGATCAACAAATTGCTTATCGAGGGAGAAAAGGTTTCGTGTCTCAAAATATCATGTGTGCTTGTAATTAGCGCAAATGATGTGCACGTATTTTATGATGCGGCTCGATGAGGGAATAATTTCCCAATGGCTATACAAGTTAGTGATAGTTTGTAAGTTTATGTTGTATTAGCCGTACTTAATTTAGTGGTGTGTTTCCAAAGTTGTGGTATTAATGATTAAATTACCCTCGTGTAAGCTATTATTATCTTGCGGACTCCAGATATGCAAATGTGGGCGGCCACCTTGCACCATTTAGGAAACCACGTTGCCATTTAAGTAACTTTAGAGGAGCCGGTAATGGACCGAGAGGGCCCAAAGAGTTGTTTAGCCATAGACATTCGTCTCTAGGAAATGTTGTAGAATGTTGTTTTATAGTGCTCTCAAGCAGTGGTTTACAATTTTGAAGTGTATTGAGTAATTTCTTTGTGGAGAAACAACGATACTTCCCCGTGGCATGTTTTGAATGTAACAATTATTCACGAGGATCAATTATTCCAACAATGTGTGGCGTAGAAGGTAAATTTGAATGAAACGCAAGAGGAGCAATTGAGATGAACCTTGACCAAGCACACTTACAAGATATGAATAGATTTAGGAATAATTTAGCACATCAAATGTAACGACCGGTCTCCCTGTCTTGGGGTCTCCCTATCTTTCAAGGGTGTCTTCCCTCAAGGGTGTCATCGGTGTTACCATAACCCGTATTATCCGCTTTGACCGGTCTCCCTATCTTTCAAGGGTGTCCTCTGCAACGGAAGGCGTGTCCCTCAGCACTTGAACCCGAGACCTCAATGGTACTCGGTTTTAAACACCTTGAAAGACACCTTTGAGGGAAGACACTATTGAAAGACAGGAAGACCGGTCGTTATATCAGATGTCATTTGATTACACTAATGGAAGAGTGGATGATGATGATGATCGCGAGTAGAAATAGTTACTTTTTAGGGCTTGCAATATTGTACATGGCATTCTATATTAATTGGTTGCAAGTGAAACTAAGTTGTAGTCATACGTGTATTAACTTCGAGAAAAATACAAGTTGTGGCATATATTGGAAGAATGCATGGGTTGTTTTTGTTGTGTGTAACTAATGAGTGCTTTTCATGTAGGGCATTATGTATGAGTAATTACCATATGAGAAGATAGAAAAGAATTAATTCAACATCACTACCAAAGTTGAATCTTGCCACCATTATACAAAAAAGTGGGCTTAGAAAAGGATGGCTGATCGCAGAATGACTGCTTAGTGCAAGCAAGCCTTGTGGCAGAGTTAAGGAATTATCGCACACGCTAGGCAAATGGTGCATAGCCTAAGTCAATTCATCATGCTTGGAGGGGTCAATGGAATTTATGATTTCAACAATCTTATTAAGTAAAAACAACGTTGTCATTCAAAAGATTGTGGAACTCTTTTGGATAAATTTTTACCCTCATTGTACTGAAAGAACGCTTGAGTCCCAAAGGCTTGTGAAGATCACCATTCCGGGGTTGAAGTACTGGCCCAGTAATTGAAGGTGATATATGTACGGCCAAGGTCAGAAATGGGAAGTTGATGTAAGGAAGTTGAACCTGTAGGAGAGATGAACATGATTGGAGCATTTGGATGTAGACATTAATATAATAAACTAAAAATGATCATATTGTAGATGTAGTATTATTATATACTTTTGCAAGAAAATATTTAAGAATTACCGGTACCTTCTGTGCACATAAATGCACTTTGGTAATACGAGAAAATTGTGATATATATTACTATAATGTACCATTCTCATTTCATGAAGAAAAAAAATATTTCATATTGCATAACCAAACAATTATTCTCTATATCATTTTCATGGAAAAAAAAAAAGAAAACACAAAACACACATTACCAAACAATTATTCTTTATATTCATTTTCATACAAAAAACAAAATACACGTAACTAAACAATTATGCTCGATTTTAATTTTGATAAAATAAAACAAAATGCACATAACCAAACAATTATCCTCTATTTTCATTTTTATACAAAGACACAAAATACATATGACCAAACATATTTTCACATAATCCAATCTCTTGCAAAACATACAAATATATCTCTTATTCTTATATCAAAATAGAAATTTTGAAATTAAAAACTCATAATACGTAACCAAACCGGTCCAAACCACCAACAAGGCTCTATGAGAATGCGAATCCACCCAATAGGTTTGATTTGGTTGTTGAAAAAATGCCAATCCTAACTTTTGCCGTGTCCCACCTTGCACTTAAATAAAGTGTTAAAATTAGAAATAATTAATATATCATAAATTAATTATCATGTGATCACAACCTTTTTATTTCTTATGATGGAATTTCTCTACCATAAATGGACAAAGACATACAGATTAGTTACCTTTAACTTCAAGAATCTTGTATTTTTAGTCTTAGATTTATTTTTATTGCATGGATTTAAATTATTGTAAGCATAAACATTAGATCTAGAATTGATACTAATTTTGCATGAAATAGAAGGCAAAAAATAATTTAATAAAAATTTTATAATTAGAAGTTAAAATCAAGTGAAGCATAGGCGAAAATTCCCAATAATTAAATGTGGATTCATGCCTCTCCCAAATTTCGAAGGGTGGGGCATGGGGAGACTTTCAGAATGTGGGTTTCGGATATGAATCTTCTCCTCTATCCCACTCCACCCCATTCACATCCCTGGTTGTAGAATCCAACTTTTTTTTTTTCTCTATATCTTGATTGAAGACTTGACTCCTAACAAATTCATCACGATTTGCAAAAAGAAAAAGTGACACTTGTTCAATTTACTCCATCAACTTGTCATGAAAAAATCACGGCTAAAAATAGTGAAGTCGTTGCTTGCCTTGTTTTCAAATTTAATTTTCTCAGTGCACGAATTGAGACTTCTTTTATTTTTCTTTGTTCACATGGTTGGTTTTTCTTCGTTTACATTGTTAATACTTTATAAAAGTCTCCTTTGGAGAAATAGATGATGGAGATATCTTCAAAGACATATAAAGGAGTGTCATGACCGTCTCTTGCTTTATTTCCAAACCATATCCTACGTTTTCAGAAGACTTCTTTTCTGTACATATTTCCAACAATATCCCTGCCTTTTCCTTTTTTGACTTCACTCAATAGTAATTAAAAAAGCTGTGTACGTTTGTCAATAATATAAATTTAGTGGTTGTTTGATTACTTGGCTTACAAACTAGAAAAATTAATTAACTATATAAAAATACAGTTAAAGAAGATTAATTGATAAATATTAATTCTATTAATTTGGATTTTTTAATAGGTATAACCTATCCAACAATATTAGAAGAAATAAATACTAACTCAGTAGATAATTTTCTTGAATAATTGAGTTTTATCCAATAGGATATTTGATATATCATCATTAGTAATTACTAAAATTAAAAAATTTGATTGAGAAATTGAAAAATGGGGAACAAGTCCACATTTGAAGAAAGAAAAAATTGGAACCATCCATTATTTAATACATATAACAAATTAAGTATGAGTGGTTGGGACAACCTTCATATAGTGAAATGGCATGCTAAGCTCATCATAGTTAACACTTTGTGCTATAAATATTTATACATCATTCAACCTTGCATTATTTAAATAGTAGTGAATAGTTAACATTTAAAATTTAAAGAATTAATTGATATTTTATAAAGAATTATTCAATACTTTTTAGTAATTCTTGAAAAATATTTAATACATATCAATGCATTTCTCAAATGAAATAATAGATTTGTGCTATAAGATGATATGTCTATTTCAACCTTGCATTATTTGAGTGGCAATCAATATATTTAAGTCAAGGTCAACTTAAAAAAAAAAAAACCCTAAATCAAATCTTTCTACAAAATCAAATGCTTGTGCCGAATAATTGAAGTCTTCTTTTCCGATTGACCGGCGGTAGATATTTTAAATTTTTATTTTCCGATAAGGAAAAGATAGGGCAGATATTGTTGATTTCATATAATATTCATCTATATATTACAGTAAATAAAGCCTCCAAATTCTTTTAATTTCTTAACAGGTGCGCACTATACAAATTCATGAGAGCTAGCATCATGGCTCTAGCAATATTTAATGAAAACATATTATTCTGAAAACCTTGAGCAATCGATGGCCTTGTCCATCCTAAAGATAAGATCAAGTTTTCTATCTTTCACACTTCTCTTTAGTCGACTTTGAATATTCAAGGTCAAGTTAGAGGTCACATATCATTCTGTTCAATGTTGTCTGAATTGACACATGAAATTATTAATCGTCAAATTCCAGCATTATGTAATTAAACTTCATCTTCACCTATTCTTGGGTGAGTGCAAGTAAAATAATTAAGTACCGCATACAAAGGTAAAATTTAAAAATTTAAATCTCGATGCATAGTGGGTTTAATGATAGTTACTTGGATAAAATACTTTTAGTATTGAAAATATATTATGCTTTGCTTTAAATTGTATGGCACTGGCTAGATTATTCTTTTCAGTGCTGTATTTAGTGATATTCAAGACAGCAAGAGAGAAAATATTTTGGTCAGTCAAGTTTTGATGTTGAAACCCGATTTGTTGTTTGTGCATAGACTAAAATCAGAAACTTTTATTAATATGTAATTAGAATTAACTAGGGATAAATATTTTAGTTTTCTCAAGTCGTAAAGACGTTAACAATAGTTTTATTTGTGATTCACCGAAAAGTCAAGAAAGGTGCAAGTATACGTCGAAGAAACTAAATCAATTCATGCGTGGTTTTTGGGTTGGAAGTTTCAGTTCATGCGTGGCTTTTGGTTTGGAAGAACCAAGTGTCACGGCTCATAGGCAGATCTATTTCGTGGAAAACAAATCAAAAGATGATGTTGGCTCTCCGGCATTTTTCCATCCAATAGACCAATAAGTTATCATTAAGTTTTCTTCTTTTTTATTTTTTAAATATAAATTACTACAAGTAAAAAAAAAAAAAAAAAATCTCAGTAAACTTCAAACTAGTGTAGGCTCAGAAATTTCCTCGTTCTCACTAACTATTTTCCATGGCTACTATTTTATTCTTTGCTTTTCTGTAATTTTATCCTCTTTGTGGAGTACCTAACAAAATGAACATGTGAAGTTTATTATATTGCTACTTTTCTAAAAATTTAAGTTTGTAGGTGTGAGTTTAACTTCAGTATATATATAAGAATTTAGTAGAGTTCAATATGATATATCAAGTTGTTATCTTGAAATACTCAAGTTTGCAAGGCAACGCCACGTTGAATTTTATAACAAAATGAATTTTATTTTCTTGTTTATTAAACTAATAGTTACCCAGGTGGGTACGGTTATGTAACTGTTAATTAATTAACTAATAATTTAAAGTAAAACCAATGAAATACACCTAGCCTGCATTAATTGAGTATAAACTCGAATTCATAACCAAAGTACATAAATTAAATTAATTGACAAGAAAAAACAATGGAGCCGTGCTAAAGGTGATTAGATCATTAAAAAAGGAAAAAAAAGACAGTATTTTGCTAAAATTCTAAATGATCTCTCCAATTTGATTATTTTCTTATGACAAAAGGTCAAAAATCTACCCTTATATGGTCTTTATTATACTGAAATCAACTACATAAAATTATTAAATGGAATGGAACCGAAAGTTAAACACAAATGCACCGGGGCATATAGCGATCCTGTAAGACATAAACCAATTAATCAAGTCCAAAAGTTGCATAATGACACCAGTCCAATCAACAATGAAATAATGTATGTAAATCTCTTCCTAGCATAAACTTCTTCAGGAAACTTTGCTCCGAACCATGCAATCGAATAATAAGATTGGAACTTCACCTTGGAAAGTTCAGAATGATGGGATGAGCTTCTAAATTTTGGAAGTTACGGTGATCACCAAAATAATGGTCAAACCACTAGTATATATGTTGATAAAATAATTTTGTTATCTATTCAACTCTGCATAATTATACCCTTAGAAGCATGCCATGGATTATACAAGTGAAAGTGCATCCTTTCGAGTCACTACTGTAAGTGGAAAAAATAATTTAATAGACGCACTAAAAAAAATTTGTAAATATTGTTTTCAATTAAAGCCAACCAAATGATTTCTATACGAGTTCGGAAAATTTCCACCCCCATTTCATACCAGTGGAAGTGCTTTTAAACAGTTGGTAGCAATATACAAAATCGAACTAGTGTTATCTTGATTTGAGGCTAAAGCCTATAGAATTATCCTTAGAAGCAATCTATGGAATGTACAAGTGAAAGTGCTTTCAAACCACTACTATAAGTTGAAAAAATAATTTAATAGACGCACTAAAAAAAATTCTACCTATTGCTTTCAAACAAAGTGGACCAAATGATTTCTATACAAGTTTGGAAAATTTCCACCATACAAGTGGAAGTGCTTTATTTGTGGAAGTATACAAAATCGAACTAGTGTTATCTTGATTTGAAACTAAAGCCTATAGCATTGTCACTCGCTTTGACGATAGACATCACACAAGCATATATATAGACACGGAGTTTCACCAACACTATATGAAGTGATAAGACCACGAGGAATTACCTCACCACCTTCAGAAAAAGTAAAATGATGTCTCAGTGTCACTTGGTTTTCTTTCAAATCGCCTTTCTTTTTTGCATCGCACTGATGCACATTACGCATTTTGCCACTTCTACCACTTTCAGCCCTAGAGAATTGGCTGAAAATAATGAGACTGATTATGTTGCCCTGCAAGCCTTCAAATCAAAGATTAGTAGTGATCCACAAGGGGTGCTCAACTCATGGAATGATTCTCATCATTTCTGCAAGTGGAAGGGCATTACATGCGGTCGTAGGCATAGAAGAGTTATAGTGCTAGACCTACATTCAAGCGGCTTGTTTGGCTCTCTGTCTCCTTACATTGGCAACCTGAGCTTCCTAAAGGAGATTGATCTTGACAACAACTCCCTGGTTGGAACAATTCCAGCCAGCCTGTCTCGTTGTTCCAGGCTCAAATTCTTATCTTTGGGAAGAAACAAGCTGGTAGGAAAAATTCCGCTGGAGTTTGTCTCCTTGCACAACCTCCAACAATTATCTATATACAAAAATAATTTGACAGGAGAAATTCCAGCCTTTATTGGGAATCTTACGTTCCTGGAAGAAATCTCTGCAGCAACCAACGCCTTTGGAGGAAATATTCCAGATTCATTAGGTGGACTTAAAAAGTTAAAATTTCTTGGCCTTGCTATGAACAACCTCTATGGTAAAGTCCCTTCTTCCATATACAATCTATCCTTCCTTGATACTTTGTCCCTGACTCTCAATCATCTTCATGGAAGTCTTCCAACAAATTTAGGCTTTACTCTTCCTCGACTGCAATTTATTGGATTATCCGCAAACTTGTTTGCCGGATCTATTCCAGTGTCTTTGTCCAATGCTTCAAAACTTGAAGATATTGAATTAGATCAAAACAATTTTTCTGGACAAGTGTCCATTAATTTTGGAGGCATGCAAAATCTTAAATACCTGTATGCAGCCACTAACAGTCTAGGAGGTGGGAGGGAAGAAGATGAGATGAGTTTTATCCATTCTTTGGCCAACTGTAGTAATTTGTTGGGTTTGGATTTTGGTGCAAACCAATTCAGAGGAGTATTGCCTCATTCAATAGCAAATCTCTCAACTACAATCCAATTAATCGAAATGGAGGAGAATCAATTGTATGGAAGCATTCGTTCAGAGATAAGTAATCTTGTTAATTTGGAGATACTATATCTAGATGGGAACCTATTTACAGGCTCAATTCCCAAAGAAATGGGTAAGCTTTCGAAACTAAAGCATTTGAACCTTAATGGCAACCAACTTTCGGGGGAAATTCCTTCCTCTCTAGGAAACCTATCATTATTGAACATATGTGACTTGAGCTATAACAAACTATCAGGAGTCCTTCCATCTAGTCTTGGAAATTTGAAACAATTAGAGAGTTTAGAGGTTTCCTCAAACAACCTCACTGGAACCATTCCTGAAGAAATTTTTGACTTAACACACATCTCAATTGTACTAAATCTCTCCCAAAACCATTTCGTAGGACCCATACCTTCAAACATCGGTAACCTAAAAAGCCTATCACAATTAGACGTGTCTAACAATGACATATCTGGTAAAATTCCCGGTGAAATTGGCCTCTGTTCTGCCCTTGAATACCTTTATATGAAGGGAAATTTCTTGAATGGATCTATTCCTCCATCATTGAGTTCTTTAAAAGGTCTTCGAAAAATTGATCTTTCTCATAACAATTTGTCCGGGCAAATCCCAAAATTTTTTGAGACTCTTTCTTTGGAGACCCTAAATTTATCCTTCAATAATTTAGAGGGTGAAGTGCCTACAAGAGGAATTTTTGCAAATGCAAGTGCAATATCGGTTGTTGGAAATAGTAACAAATTGTGTGGAGGCATAGTTGAACTACAACTACCTAAATGCCTTCGAAATTATTCTAAAACACAAAAGATCTCTCTAGTATTCAAAATATTGATCTCAATAGCAGCGTTTTCAGGATTGATCATGTTGTTGTTTCTCATTTTTTATTTGCTGAGAAAGAGAAGGGTAAAACAATCTTCTGAAACTGGATCCATTCTGAGAAAGGCACTCTTGAGAGTGTCATATGAAATGCTTCGCAATGCAACCGCTGGATTTTCTTCTACATACCTGATTGGTGTAGGGAGCTTTGGCTCTGTTTATAAGGGATTCCTTGACCAAGAAGGAATAGTTGTTGCAATCAAAGTACTTAATCTTCAACGCCAAGGAGCTTCCAGGAGTTTCATGGCAGAGTGCAAAGCATTAAGAAACATCCGTCATAGAAACCTTGTCAGGCTCCTAACATCTTGCTCAAGTATTGATTTTCAAGGTAACGACTTCAAAGCTTTAGTTTATGAGTATATGGAAAATGGCAGTCTTGAGAGGTGGTTACATCCTGCTCTGAATACAGAAACAGAGCAAACTGAAATTCAAAACCTTACCTTTCTTCAAAGAATAAACATTGCAATTGATGTGGCATCTGCACTAGATTATCTTCATGACCATTGCCCAGAGCCAGTCCTTCATTGTGATCTAAAGCCAAACAATGTTCTTCTTGACAATGACATGACTGCTCATGTCGGGGATTTTGGATTAGCAAAGTTTCTTTCAGAAGTCTCAAATCCAAACCAAAGCAGTTCTGTTGGAGTAAGAGGAACAATTGGGTATGCTGCCCCAGGTAACTTCAAGATTTGTAATCCCTCTAATACTATTATGCTAACATACGTGCTTTCTACATAATTTAAGCCTTAGATTCAAATATTAATGTTTGTGTCATATCTAACTGCTTAGACTTTTGCTTCAAGTTGATTCTTATGTTGTAATTTTTAACTAGTATTAACAAATCATATAGATACTAATGTAGATCTTATGAATGGCAGAGTATGGTCTTGGAAGTGAGATTTCAACATACGGTGATGCCTACAGTTATGGAATCTTGTTGTTAGAGATGGTAACACAGAAAAGACCCACAGATTCTATGTTTCAGGGAGACCTTAATCTTCACAATTTTGCTAGAATGGCCTTGCCTGACCGAGTGTTGGACATTGTGGATCCATTTCTTTTAAATGATGATGAAGAGTTGGCTTCTACTAACCACAGGCATCAACAAGAAAGAATCAACTGCAAAAAAGATTGTTTGATTTCTATTGTAAGGATTGGAGTGGCTTGTTCAATGGAGTCACCTCAAGAACGAATGAACATAGCTAATGTTGTCAACGAACTAAAGAGGGTTAGGAACACTCTTCTTCAACATAGAATTGCGCTCAACAGGCAAAGAGGTAAAATTCATGAGGTTCAAATTATCTCTATTTTCTTCTCTCTTTCTCTTGCTTATTTAGTTATTTTTTTTATGGTACTCGTTTTATTAAATAATTGTAGGGCTATGAAGTTAATGTGTTGTTCATCACATAGTTAACAACACGATGCAATCTTGGACAAGCAATTTGGTGATCAATAAAAGTGGAGTCTCTCTTAGGTATCTACGTTTTATCAACTTATATACAGGGACGGAGCCAGAAATTATTTCTAGAGGGGGCAAAATTGAACAACAATAAAAAAAATAAATTAATATAAATAAAATATAACTATAAATTTAGAAAGTTTATAATATTTTTAATCAATATTATTTGGGATATAAATTAATATTTATCATATCAATTTTAAATTCTAATTACAAGAGAAATGATAAAATAAAGTAATTAATAATATAATTAAATAAAATTTTAAACTTATTAATTCAAAAGGATCTTACCTTTTTAAAAATAAAAATAATAGAGATAAACAAATTAATGAGTGATGATGGATAAAATATTAAAAAAAAAATTTTTGATAAATAAGTTGTCAATAGAAATAGATACATATATATATATATATATATATATATATATAACAAAATATATTTTTAATAATTAAAAATAATAATAATATTTTAATTTTTTCTCTTTGACCAGGAGGGGCAGTTGCCCCTGCTGAGCCTATACTGACTCCGCCCCTGCTTATATATATCTTATTTGTATTTTAATCTCTAATCGCTTTCAAAAATATTTGTGGGATTCTTTTATGGAGGCCTAAAGTTTTTAATTAATACTACCTCTTATTAAAGGGGAGGTTTTGCAACATTTACAAAGAATAACCATACTGCCCTCTCAATTTTCTATTTGTCTATTTTCTCACACTTTCTCATATTTTTTCTCATTTTCAAATTTTCTAAATCAATCAAGATTCAAGAAAATCATTTGAAGCATCTCTTCAATTGCTAATTTTGATAACTATTAAAAATAAATACCACAAGGAAATTAATTAGGAACATTTTAATATTTGAAATAATAAAATAGGTTTACGGCTTTGGGCACAATCAAAAGCGTGTTAGATGTTGATAGTACTTCTATAATGTTTGATTTTATTCTTGTTGTCAGATTGCAGTTTAAATTTTGAGTGTTTAGTAAGTATACAATAATGAGAATAGTGAGTACTTAGCCTATCTTATGATGGTATTTAAGTATTTTTCTCACAAAATTAATAATGACATAAAATATGAATTGCATGGATTAATATTACTGTTTATCTTAACATGGATATAAATGATTCCTTAACAAAAAATAATGAAACATTGAACAATCCTTTTATCATCTCTAAATCGTAAATTAGAATAAATAAAAAATAATTTTATATGAAATATCATACATAAAATATCTGGATTATAATAATTAATAGTTTACTTCAGGTTTACAATTTCTGTATTTAATTTGTGTTTTAATCTCAGCTTAATAAAATAATAAGTACAACGAACTCCCAAAAGTTTAAAACGCTTTCATTTGAGGACAATTTAGTTCAAACACTTTGGAAACCAAGCAAAACAGATGAGCACATTTTGCCTCACTTTATTTCTTTTCCTTTACTTCCTTCAAATCGAAAACAAAAAGAGAAAAAAAAAATTATGAATCATTACACACTTGATCTCCCACTCTTTAATTTCTCTAGCTTCGCCGATCTTATCATCGACCCCACATCCCCGCTGGTTTCCATGTATCAATACAACGAGGAAGGCGATGATGTTGATAAAGGGAGTAGTTTTAGTGACACAAATGATAAACGCAAAGCTGTATAAGGCCAGTTGCCGGAGTCCGCCAAGGCAAAGCCATAACAGCACGTCGCCTCTGCTCTCAGGATGGACTGAAGCGCTCCTTCTCGCAAGAGGGTACCTTTTATTTTCCCCAAAACTTGCCACTCTTCATCACTTTTTATTTAATCTGTTTCTGTCGTTTTAGATTTCAATTGTTGGATTGAAATTTTTTTTGCTTAATCGGATGGCTTAGCACAAAATTTTGCTTTATTTGTTTATTTTTTATGATTATTTAGGATGAAATATTGAGTTGATTGTTTATTTGTTTGAATGGTTGATATTACACTGAACATGTAGTAGTCTTGAATTCAGCTCATTTTGCACATTAGAAGCAATTTCAGCAGTTGAAAGGTTATTAATTTGTTTGAAGATTATTTTATAATTTGTAATTTTGGTGAGGTAAAAGGTTTGTTTGATGGTGGCCCATATATAGGAGCAGCAGTTGAAATGAAGTTGTGATTTGATGCAAAAGAAAAATGGGTGTGTGAATCTTATCTATGGAAATCGTGGAAAACGGCTAAATGGGGATGGCATAGTAGATGTTTATATATTATCTTCATTAAGTGTCTATCTCCTATAATATCCAATTTTCTTCTCTTATGGTACGTTAAGTATTTTTGGAGATATGCTTGGCATGGGGAAGGTATACATGTATGATTAGATTTAGTTATAATATTTGAAACTTGAAAGTTATTGCACATATGAAGGGAAACTTGTTAGGTGTATTCTTTTTTCTGTTTTATGGGGAGTTTAGGCTCAATGAGACCTGCAATCACTGGCTTAAATGTTGCTGTAAACCTGTTATATTATTTTCAGTTTGATGATTTAAGGTACTCGGTTCTGCTTGGTTCATTTTTAATCAATTTGTTTTCTTGTATGATAATTTCTACTCTCTGTTTGTTGGATGGTCAAGACTCTGTTTGGCTACATGATCCTCATACTGGATGGAGTTATTGCGTCAGAGCTCCTCTTGGATTCTCCTACCAAAATCAGGAGGTGCAGATCCTGTGGTGGTATATATCTCTCCCAAACTACCACCTGTTTTATCAAGTTGAACCATGCTGCTGGAGGCCCATTAGATTTTTTTTTTTTTTTTTGGGTATTAGTTGAACATGTTAAACTTATTCTGTTAATCTTCCTAGCAATTGAAACTTCACAGCAGCAATATTACACTTTGACTTTAAATTTGAATTTTTGTCTGAGTAATCTAGTCATGTTTTCCCTGATAAAGTTGACTTCCTATAGTATATATACTGTCTTTTTGTCTTCTTCTGGCCTTTATTCTGGTTCTAGTTTAATCTCTGTTTTATTTATTTTTTTAATTTTTATCTTCTGGTTTAATATTCATTGATTACGGTTTTACAGAGTCCAAGTTGGCTTACAGTCACCAGAAGGGATCACCACCACTGGTGACATATTGCTAAGATTTAGTGAGTTCTTAATGTTGCTCTTTCAAATAAGTGACATTTCTTTTGGTAACGCCCTTGAGCATATATTATTTGTTTAGCTAGTTCCTTTGTGCAGGCTGCTTTCTTTTTTGGGAATCGAATAATTAAATAGATCTTTCGTTTAGTAACTTTTGATCTTATATGAAGACCGCGGTCTCAGAACATTCTAAATTTTTATTGTCTTTTGTAGCTTAAAAAGGAATTTCCCAAGAAATAACATCCCCATCTTTCATTTAGTAACTTTTGATCTTATATGAATGCTGTGGTCTCAGAACATTCTAAATTTTTATTGTCTTTTGTAGCTTAAAAAGGAATTTCCCAAGAAATAACATCCCCAAGCACCACCAAAGAGGTTAATGAGATTGAAGAGCAGGACAGTGGTGGAATAGGTAGACTAAAACTTTTCATTCTCTTGTTTTTCTCTGTCTTGTACATATGACTCCACATGATCACAGGTAATCGATTTGCTTTAGAGAACTCCAAAATGCTTTTCGTATTCCAATTCTCTATATATGTTGAAGTGAAACCCTACTAAATATTTCAATTGGTTTCTTTTTCATGTTCTTTAAGAAATAAAATTAAAAATATATAAAATATGGTTGCATTTGGCAGTGTTGTTGTAAGTCCTCTGCTTAAGGATATTTTAGAGATCTCTAGCTGTCCACAGTTTCAATTTGAAGCTCCGATTACATTTTGCCAGAAATAATGTCAATTTTAGGGAGCAGTTCCCTTCCTCTTTTCATTTCTTTCATTCTTTTTTTTTAATTGATTTGTCATCGTTAGTTTATTCTTTAAAATATTTTTACAAGAAAAACATTGCTTGTGTAATGCTTTTGCTGACATTTAATAGCATGCATCTTCTATAAGAATCAAGAAATGAGTTTTAGTTCTTTCCATCAATAACAAAGGTAATGTTCCCAAAATGGTTAATCTATTGCAGCAGAGGTGTTCTTTGGAAGATTGGCTGGAGAAACTCTTATCAGATATTGATATATCTAGAAGTGTTCAAGTAGCAAAATTTCTTGAGCTAGAAGCTGCAGCAAGGTCTTATATGTGCTCCTTTTATATTCAATAACAGTGCGGTAATTTTAATCTTGAACAAGAAATGCTACAATATTTAATATGGAATATAAAATTTCCAACGGATTTTTGTTAGTCAAACTTATATGTTTTCTTGAATTTTTCCGCTTTTCAGCATTTTATGATTAGAAATTCTCAGATGTGCATTCCTCTAGTAGTGTTGTGTTTTCAACACTTCTGCTGCCATCCCCATCAAATGCCTCTGTGGTTGCTGGAAGTTCATCTGTTGCGTCAGAACTTGCTAATGATTCTCCTGATGAGATATCAGAGCTTGGAACACCTCGGTGTTGAAGAAACAATTCTGGTGATCTTGTAACTGAGTATTCAACTTCAGGGCAAAATATAAACGATCCAATAGAAAAAGCTGTGAAATACGGCATATCCTAGAGAACCCGGGAAAATTTTCAAGGAATAAAATGCTTTCTGCAAGGGAGAGCAGGTGGAGATAGAATTACTGAAGATACACCTCAACATGAATCTCTTCCGGGGAACGTTGCAGAGCGTGAACCTGTATATCTCAAGCTGGATGGCCATGTTCGAAGACTTTCCTCCAAGAGTGTAGGAAGTGACCTAATTTCTTTAAGAGCCAGTGAAATTTCACATTTTGGAGTCTCTAATTTGTTTGGATGTGGCTCTCTTAACCACCCTGAAGATGGTGAAGCTTCTAGAAGCATGGATGCATTTCTCGGCTCAGATTCGCTGTTTTGAAGGAATTCTTTAATTCCTTTACCATCGAATGAGCGTCTGAAATTATACAGGGTTCATAAAACTATGCAGCAAAGACTATATACGGCAAAACAGACACGGAGGATCTACTAGCAAAGCTATGTCGGGAAGTTGCTGTAAGACAATTTTTGACAACCAAGGTATGATCAACTGCAATTAAAGATATTTTTTGCCTGTTATTTGGATAAATAATTTATTTCTGATTGCTTGCGTAGTAGACTAAACATCTTTTGATTTAATTCATAGCCTTGAAGGATTATCAGTCATTCAAAAGTTTCTGGGTGTTCCTAAATGTGGAAATGGGTATCAAATTTGTGTTATTTCTTTGTCCATATTAATACCATATTTTAATCTTTTCACAGTTCTATTTTGCTAAATCAGTGAGAGAAACATCACAGAATCATTTTACAAGGCTTTTGTTTGCTTAATTTTATGTCTGATTGCTTGGGTTATTATAGAATAAGCCCTCTGTAAATTAATTTTGCAGCCATAATAGTTATGATTGTGTTCAGAAGCTTAGGTCTTTTCACACTGTCGAATTTGGTATGATTTAAGCTTAAGTTCCTTCTTTGTAAGAATATCACGCTAAGTTTTGTTTTACTAAGATATTGGTGGAAAATGGCGGATGGTTCTGGGCTTGCATTGCTTTCAATTAAACTATCATCCATATTTCTTGGTCTTGTCTATTTTCAATTTTTATAACATTTGAAGTTATATAGATATCTTCTTTTTGAGGATGCATATGTAGAACTGATGTTTGAGGATTTTGCATTGTGGGTGAAAGAATTGGAAGTAGAACTTGAAACAACAGGGGATAGTTGCAAAGATAACATGCAGCAAGCAGTTTTAAATAAAAAAGACAGATTTACATAAATGCAGTGGGATGTGGAGGAACTTGGGAAGCAGTGCTTCGAGATAGGAATGAAATTGAAGCATGAACAATTTTGTTTTCAAATATAAATATATTTTATACTGAAACACTAGTATGTGTTTTTTATAAGCTTTATTAAAATGATGTCCACACGTCCCAGGCTGAAAGGGCTCGCCTTGAGTCGTCAAAAGCATCAAGCATTCAGGAGAATGAAATGTTGCTGCATCAGTTGGATGCTACTAGGGAACAACTTGAGAACTTGCATAAAAATCATGAAGAGTTAGAGGTGAAAGCAAAGCAGATGTAGAGGTCTTGGTTAAAGAGCTTAAATCTCTTCAGAGCTCTCAGTCAGAATTGAAAAAGGAGCTTCGCCGCATGATGAAAGAAAAAGAAAAGTTATAAGTACCGGTAATTTTTTCCTTGGCCACTAGTTCTTTTTATGATTGTGTCCTCAGAGAGATATATGGTTTATCACAAAATGGAGCTATTTCCTGTAAGAATTATTAAATCAATATGAGATATATGCAGTTGTGTGACTATTTCTCATCTTTAGATCGATTATAGTTACTGTATTTTTATGCGTGATACAAAAGTTAAAATTGAGATTGGAGATGTCTTGAAGGGACAAGATAGGTTCTCGAGAATGGTAAAACTACAAAGGGAGCTCAAGGGGTGTTGGTTTGCTAGGTAGTGTTACCTTGCCGATATTCAAGTCAATTGAAGGTATTCAAGAGAACTCAATGTTCATCTGATGTAATCTACCACTTGGTCGAATTTTACTTCTACCAAATCTCTCGAATCTTATCCATCAGGACTTGGTGGCAAAGACCACAACCTTTAGATAGTGATATGGCATGCTAAGCTCATCATAGTTAACACTTTGTGCTATAAATATCTAATTCAGCATTCAACCTTTCATTATTTTAGTAGTAGTCTAATATTTGAAAATATAAAGAATTATTTGATATTTTATAAAGTATTATTCAATAGTTTGAAGTAGTTCTTTATAAATTGTTAATATTTAATACATATCAAAGTTTTTCTCGAATTAAATAATAGATTTGGGACATAAGATGATATGACTATTTCAACCTTGCATTATTCGAATACTAGTCAATTTAAGTCAAGATCAACATAAAAATAACTAAATAAATCAATCAAATCTATATACATAATCGTTTGCTTGTGCCTAATGATTAGAGTCTACTTTTCCAATTGACTGGGGGAAGGTATTTTAAATTTTTATGTTCCAAGGGAAAAAGATAAAGGAGATAATATTGATCTATGTATTACAATAAATATAACAGCCAAATTCTTTTAATTTCTTAACAGATTCGCACTCATGGCTCTAGCATTATTTAATGAAAACAAATTATTATGAAAGAACGATGATCTTATTTATCTTAGTTCTTGTAGATCTTGTGTTACGTGAATTTTATTAATTTGGAGTAATTGAGATTTATTATATTCTTTCTTTTCTTTCATGTTTTATATTAACTACTAATCATGTGCTTACATTTTACTAAGATAAATATCAGATGAGGAGAGAATCTTCAATCCATTCTGAAAACCTTGCCCACTTAATGACCTTGTCCATCAAAAGATAAGATAAGATCAAGTTTTCTATCTTTTGGAAGTTAATACACCATTTTCTTTAGCGGACTTTGAATATTCAAAGTCAAGTTAGAGGTTATATAACATTCTCTTCAATGTTGTGTGAATTGACACGTGAAATTATTAATTGCATTATAATTCTGTCAAATTCCAACATGTTACACAATGTAATTAAACTTCATCTTCATCGATTCTTGGATGAGTGCAAGTAAAATAATTAAGTACCGTATACAAAGGTAAAATTATAAAATTTAAATATTGATATATGACGAATTTAATGATAAAATACTTTTCGTATGAAAAATATATTATGCTTTGCTTTAAATTGTATGCAACCTAAATTATTCGTTTCAATGCTGTATTGAGTGATATTCCAGACAGCAGGAGATAAAATATTTGGCCAGTCAAGTTTCGATGTTGAAATCCGATTTGTTGGTGTATAAACTAAATTCAGAAAAATTTATTAATTTATAATTAGAATTAACTGACGATAAATATTTGAGTTTCTCAAGTCATAAATACCTTGATAACATGTTTATTTATGATTCGTCAAAAAGTCAAGAAAAGTACAATTATAGGTCGAAGCAACTAATTAAATCAATTCATGCGTGTTTTTTGGGCTGGAGGAAGCAAGGGTCACGGCTCATAGGCATGTCAATTTCACGGAAAACAAATCAAAACAAAATGTTAGCTCTTGGGCATTTTTCCATCCAATAGACAAATAAGTTACCACTAAGTTTTCTTCTTTTCTATTTTTTAAATATAAAATAATGGAAGTTCAAAATCTCAGTAAAATATATCATATTCAAGAATTTCCTCGTTCTCACAAACTATTTTCCATGGGTACTATTTTATTCTTCACTTTCCCATAATTTTATCGTCTTCATGGGCCTAACAAAATGCATTTACGGAGTACGTTATCGTTGCCACTTTCCTAAAAGCTTAAGTTTGTAAGTGTGAGTTTAACTTTAATATTTAGAACCCCAATAAAGTTCAATTATATGATATGTGAACAAGTTGTTAAGTTTTCCAATATTGAATAGTTGTGTGAAAAAAGGTCTTAGATTTATAAAAATGATTTGTCTTTTCTACGTTAGTGTTTTGAGTTAAACACTTAATTCCTCAATTGATAGTGCAAGTTTATTATTTAGTTGCTTGCACTGAATATGATATATTAAATTCAGTTGATTATATTGAATATCTATTATATGTGTTATAATCTTTTGGTTTATCAGTGTCTTGTTTTTTTCCTTCCAAAAACAAACATAAATTTGTAGGGAAAAATAGGATAAGCAAATTGAGTAGTTGCATTCGTTAAAAGTCTAGGGGGATTTATCCCTTAATTAAACTTATATAGTTGGATCTATGATGGATCTGTATAGTTGTCCCATGAATTATTCTTCTCTACATAAATCTTCTCCATAATCAAACCCGTCTATTCATTTACTTTTTTTTTTTGTAACAAAAATAGAAAAGTAGAGAAACTATTTTTTTACTTTTCAGACTAACAATCATTTCAAAACTAAAATAAATAAAATACACCATGCTATAACATATACTGATTTTGTTTTCTTCACCTGTATGAAATCCAATTCAAAGTTCAAACTTTTAAGTTATTACAACACAACATCCATAGCTTGTTGCATGTCTGCCTTTCTAAGAGAGTCATAGCAGCTATTTCATTTCCACTCTACTATCTATTTATGCGTCCATATTTAGGACCTAGTTAGGATTTTCTCATAATATGAATTTTAATTAATTTGTCTAAACAAATAAAAGTTAATTTATGATTAGTGGCTAATAAAAAGTAATATGCCATGATGATACTAGCTACATATTAAAAAAAAAAACTAGTCTAAATACTGATTTATTTATGAATGAGTATGTATGTTACTAAAATACCCATTAAACAATAAGTTGCAACTAAGGGCAACTAGTTTACTTTTGAAATAACTAATTTAAATAAATAAAAAATATATTTTTCTTAATCTATCTTTAAAATAAAAGCTAACTTCCTTTCTCTTTAATTTTGCAACTTCTAAGAGTTAAAAAAATGGTTTAAAATAGATTAAAACCTACATCACAAAACAAACTAAAAATCCTCACGCATAGTGATACTGCAAAATCATACATGCCCCCTAATCAACGATTCCCTAATTTCAAATGATTTCCAGGCTACAAGATGGATCAATACATGCGGAGTGCACACTTTCAATTTTTGTCGACCTAAGTGTAACTCAAATATTAATTACCACTTGAACCTTTTGAGTTTTAGTTTAGAAATTTGGGATTTGGAAGATATTGATCATCTTAAAAAAAGAAAATCCTTCTTCTTAAATTGATCAATAAAGAAACAAAGTTTTGTTGATGGGGAGAGAATATGCCTTTTTTTAGAGCAAAATAAATGAAATAACTATAATATAAAATGATAAATATTTAATTAAGAATATGTTAAGGATTTCAATTTGTACTAATAGGTTTACAAAAGAAATGAGTATTGAAATTATATTTGTGGGTGACAATAATATCAATGATCAACCTATATAATACTTTTCCCAAAATGTTACCCCAAATTCTTATTCCAACAACACTTGTTACACATAATTTGAGATGAGAAATGGAGATAAAGTTTTAGAATAAATACATAGTATCATTAAATGGAAATTAAAAGATATAAAAATATTGACCATAGTCCATAGAGGAGATGAAATTGTTGGGTGTGCAACCATGTCTAGCTGATGTGAGACTTTGTCACACTCCCAACAATCCTCCTATTGAATAAAGGATCATACTATTCTGTATTTTTTTTCCCAGCCTCCCCTCAAACGTTCACTCATCCATCCACTCCATCGCGACGCAAGCCTACCTCAAGAGTTTCATAAGGCCTCCTCTCAAATGATCATCCATCCGTCCGCTCCATGGAGGTGCAAGCCTACCTCCAAAACTTGCTCTATGAAGCTGACAAATAGAGTTTAACCACAGATCCAATCGCGAGCTTAACTTTGGCCCACTACCTTCGTGCGGCACTCAGAGCATTTTTTTTAAGGTTGGTGCATGGCTTTGATACCACTTGTTGAGTCTATGGACCCTCTAAAACTCCACATTAACATAATATTGTCCACTTTAGGCCTAAGTCCGCATGAATTTGCTTTTGGATTGGCGTCATACTAATGTAGACCTTACCCACAATTATATGGCTATGATCCTCCCTAGGTCTAGCTAATGTAGGACTTTATTCACACACCTAACAATCATCTTTTCGAACACAGGACCACATAATTGTGATATTTTTTCGAGTCTCCCCTCAAATGATCATCCGTTTGTTTGCTCAATTGAGTTTTGCTACCTTGAGAGCTATTCTATCCAGGTCAACTCCTCTTCATCGTGTTGGGGTTGACATGTGCATGAAGCATTCGGAATACACAGCCTAGTCTAATAGTGCCATCACCTTAGTTTGGCATAACCGGGGCCTACCAACCTTTGTTTGACATTCCAAGAATTTCTTCCATATATTCTTCTAGCTGAGTCTGGGCTGAGCTTTGATACCACTTGTTGGGACTATGAACCTCCCAAAACTCCACATTGGCATGATATTATCCACTTTGCACCTAAGCTTGTATGGATTTGCTTTTGAATTCAACCCAAAAGACCTCATACCAATGAAAATTTTGTCCATACTTATATACCCATGATCCTCCCCCATGTCTAGCCGATGTGAGACTTTAGTCAGACTCCTAACAGAAATATATGTAACAATTTGAGACCTTATGAATTAATAATTATCACAATTAATCATTTACGATAAGGAATAATATACCATATAATTAATAGATTCATGTGAACAATAATGATATTCATCTCAAAAATTTATCCCAAATATTATACCCAATTGATTTATATTTAATCAATGTTTTTATCTAATGGATAGTTTGATGATATAATGAATGATATAGCAATTTTAAATTCATATACTCATACCATTTAAGATGTATGATTTTGTGATAAATTTTGAGACGTATATCTCTATCATTATTTTTTCAATAATGATTCTTTTCCAAATTGTACCTCAAAAGATGTGTATTTACTATAAGCTTACCAAGTGGAAAGTGTGATGATGTAATCAGTGATGTGGTGTGATGTGGTAGTTTTAATTTTATACCATGTCATTTGGCATGCATGATTTTAAGAAAAGTTTTGGGATATGTATTACTACCCTTATTTTTTATGTGGATTTATATATGTTCATTTTGTTTCAAATTTAAAAATTTTTGTCTTTATCCTTACATTTTCAAATTTGAAAACATGAAGAATAAAAAGACTTTACTAACTCAACTATATAAACTAATATAGCATAACATGATTGAAAGAATTATATAAATATTAATTATATTGATTATATATATTTAAATGGATGCTATATTAGTTTGCATGGTCAAATTTGTATGAAAAACTTAATTGTAAGGTAGTGCTATCTTATATTTTATTTTGTAATAAAATTTATTTTTAATTTTTTTAAAAGTAATAGTTGTTAGAAAAATGAAATGAACGCACATTACCGTTATGCTGTTGTAGTCATGCAAGAAATCACCCAATCCATATGGTAATAGGTAATTTGAGCAATATAAAAAACCTTATTTACAAACTCGAAAGGATGTAACCATTCATGAATTTTTACAATCTAAGTGACACGTCTCTTATAATAATCACATCCGTGCCCACGAGTCACACCTATTCCCATGCAATAAGTCTTTTCATCTTTGTGAAATAAACCCTTGCATGGATTTCTTACATGTGTCCCATGCATTAAGTCAATCATATATTTCTTCAATAGTTACCAAAGTGGGTATGATTAAAATTAGTGTAACTATTAATTAATTAACTAATTACAACTTAAAGTAAAACCAATGAATACACCTAGCTTGCATTAATTAAGTATAAACTAAAATTCACAAGCAAAGTATATAAATTGAATTAATTAAGAAGAAAAAAAATAAAGCCTTGCTAATTATAATTAAAACAAGAGGATGAAATTGGATCGCCAAAATACAAAGAACACATCAAAAACATTTGATTAGTTAAGTCCTTGAGTAATAAAAATTAAGTAATAACATTAGACAATATATATATAAATCGAAATTGGAATCACAAAATCACCATAGATTAACGACAAATTTGAGGCTCATATACCATATGATCTCTTTAATACATATTCCGAAACACCCCATTCATAGGCCTATATTACTAGCAAGCCCAATCCATGTTTTATTTTTATAAGTAAGCCACCCATTTTCAGCCTAGCCCAACCTATTATTTTATAATTAGCCCATCTCTTATAGCCCATCCCATTTCCTTCTTTACATTATTTTAAGACACAAAAAAAAAAAGAAGAAAGAAAAATCTAGAGAGAAAAGAGAAGAAGACAGACGTGAGAAAGGGGAGAGAGCTCAAGGGAAGTGGCAAATTTTGGAGGATTTTTTAGGGCCTTCTCAAGGTAATTCCTTCATCTTTAACTTAAATTAGATTCAATATTTTGATTCCTATCTATAGATACGAATTTTAGAGAAGTTATTTAGCATTTGAAAAATTTTTAGAGAGAGAAGATAGAGAGAGAAGGAAGAAGAATGATGAAATTGGAAGTATTTGTAACACCCTAGTACGTGTAACCACAATTACCATGTGTTTAAGCATCTAAATTATTAGTACTTTTGTATAATTGTAAGGGTGATAAAGGAAATTAAAAATTATGATAGGGTGACTTCGAAAGGATTGGAAAATGGAGGGCTAACATGAAATTTCATCCAATCCTTATCTATATAAATATGGGAGAACTCTAGAAAAATTCATTTTCTTTCTTGTCTCTACAAAAACGTTTCCAGCCCTTTCTCTTTCTCTTAATTTGCTTTCTTCACTTGTGGAATTCAGGGAAAACTGAATAAGCTAGAAGGGAATTAAGAGGAAGGAGAAGAAGAAGAGATGAACTTTAAACAACTGCTTGTGAGGAAATATAGGAAAATAAAATTAAGAGGCGAGGCTAATCAGGTAAGTAGCTACACATTTCTGAGGACACAATAGATGTTAACTTTTAATGAAATGTGTTTAATGATTGTGTTTGTGAATATATGTGAAATGTGTTGATGGAATGTGGATGGGGCCATGAATACATGGACCTTGATATAGGAAATGATTTGATTGAGGTTTATAGTGATTTATGAAATGTGTGATTTCGCACACTTTGATGTGTATGTGAGCTATATGTGGTGTAAATTCTGTGCGTGGGAGATGTAGAAATGTGAATGCGCCCTCATGTATGTGAATTTGTTATGATATGGCTTGAATAACATTGCCAATGAAACGACGTGTGTATATGAAGAATGAAATACATGCCAAATGTTCGAGGATACTATTTCCTCATGTGAGATGGCATGACAAATGAATGTCTATGAAAAGCCATGTGTATTAGAGTGCCATAAATATGTATGAGTGGAAAATGAATAAGATTAGTTATACATTGACATAGTTGTGCAACGATATGATTGAAATATATCGAAGAGTAATGGAAGGGTTGGCTCTAATAAAGAATTCAATGGGGTTCCATATATATAGAAATGATGCCAATGTGTGGATTGTGCACATCCATAAGTGTATGTGAGATATGTAGGCTTATTATGTTTATGAATGTATATGTGATTAACGAGAAGCCTACGTAGAACCTCAATTATGATAGTGAACTGCAATTTGTGATGTGTGAAGGCATGCATTATTGTGTGATGTGTTATGAATTTGAAATTACATGCCAACCCCACGGGAATATATTTAATATCGAATGTGAAATGTGATACCGTTAAATGTTAGCATTATGGTGAATGAATTGTGATAAGTTGTGATTGGGTTAGAAGCTTGACATAGAGCTTTATTTATATGACTGAAATGTGATATGTAAGTGAAAGCTTCATATAGAGCTTCACTTATGTGACTGAATATGAAAAATGATATGTGAGTGGCATGCTATAACTGAGGATACTTGGCTCTCATAGCTTGAGGGAAGATTTGGACAATTTGTTTCCCTACATGGGATTCAGTAGCATGGGTCCGGTATCGTTCGGATTGTCAAACTAGCCTTGAGTTATTTCAAGGGTAGGCATCTCTGTGTATATGTACTGTTCTATGTGGCAGGATAGAGTCCAGTAGGACTATGTGGCTATCACTTTCGAGTGATAGCGGATTCGTGCAATGTGAGAAATTGAAATACCCACTGCGATGATGCCTTGCCTACGAATGCCGCCAATGGGTGGCTATATGATATGGGCCCATATATGTGATCTGACTGTGATATGATAAGTCATACCTTAATTAGAGAGCACTGTTCCTAAGTATCTGTGACCGTACTGTGGAAGCTTCCAAAATTATGTGAAATGGATATCCATATGAACAATGTTGCTAGCTTGTGGAAACTCATGTGTGAATGATTTATGTGTTTATGGGAGCACACGAGGATGTGATAGACTTGTGGAAAGTTTATTTGTAAATGAGACATGTGTATATAAATGGGTATATGTATGGGTATATGTGATGAGCTTTAACATGGAAAAGCCATGTTTGATTACCCATAGACATGTATTTATGGAATTGAAAATGTGACTGGATAAGTGAGTAATTGGTATAGGAAATTGGCCAATGATACAAGGTCAACGCAAGAGCGCATCTTTAATTGACCTAAAGAGGTCTAGGTAGAGAATTGGCACTGCAGCGCCATACCTTTTGTGTTAGAGTGCCATTTGCACAGATTCAAGTAAGAGAGAACAGAGAGTTGGTGCAGGCATACCTCTTCTTTGGCGTAGGAGCGTGAAACTGAAATTTGCAACGGATTGAAAATCATAAACTTGGCACCACCGTGCCAGTACCCTTGCGCAGAGGCGGGATCCTTGAACAATGAAATCAGTTTTCTGACCTTCTTAGCAAGGCACTGGTGGTTTGTATACCAAGAAATAAACAGTAATCAGTGATTTATGAAATGAGTATTGAATAGTAGTCATATTCTGAAATGGTTATCACTATTAATTGTTTTATTTGAGTGTTACACCTATTTTTACAATTCTAGCTGCTTCCTGAGTTTCATACTCACTAGTCTGTTGTGTACCTTAGGTAATCGATCAGTTAAAGATTATGGGATGATTTCGGCATAGCAACGACTGTGTTCTCTTGGCAAGCTCATATCCGCTGCAGTATTACTATATTGAGTGCAGGGTGTGATAGTATTATTCAAGGTATTTCACATTTTTGTTGATTTTTATGGAATTTGTTTGAAGGAATGTTAAGTTTTGATGATAATGATGGAAATCTAAGGCTTTATGAACAGTAGCATTTCCGAAAATTCTTGCAATTTGTTGACTTTGAATCTGATTCTCAAATTTATGTATGTTAAAATAGACATCCTAAGGATTTGTTTAAAGTTGAATTTACTGAAAAATATCGAGTATGCAATTTTATATGAATTTTTGAAATTTACTGTTTACTACTGGAAATTCAGTTTTTCTGCAGAAAATCAGATTTGGGTAAGTTATTTGAGGTATCTAGAGGTCTTCAAAAATTATGAAATTTGGGATAAGAGTTTGTATATATGTCTAGTTTAAATCTAGAGAGTTTTGTAATTTTAAGAATTTATTACAAATTATCATGTGTTTTGGAAGAGGGAGAGGTCAGTTCTCGAAACGAATTTACAGAAGTTTTGTATCAAGAAACATGGAGATTTTGAGGTGCCTAACGAATTTAAAATACTATGAAATTTTATATGGTATTAGATATGTATGTTTATAAAGTCTGTATAAAATCCTAGACCATTTTGATAAGTCAGTTATTTATTAAAAATCAGAGAACAAGACTTGCTCTGTTTAAGAAGTTTGGAAATAGAGTTAATTAGGATTGATTGGATTAATTTATGAAGTTGGATATTGGGAATTTTAAACATTCAAGTTAATTATGAATTGAATATGATGTGATGAGCTCTTTTATGATGTTAGGACAAGGAATGATTAATTCTTTGTTGAAGGATGTGGGCAGCTAAATGGAACGTTGACTTTGGAATCAACTACGAGCTAACCGAGTTGTGCAACCAAATTAGTGAGTTGAAAAGTATTTTATTTTATGGGTTTCAATGATTTTTTTTTCTGAATGCTATTTTTGTCGATGTTAGTAAATTTTTTAGAGATTACAAGAATTATGAAACAGTTGCTAGTCTACAGTTTTATGCATGATTTGTCCGTGTAACTAGGGGCGGGTCGTGTTATATTCACCTCGCATAAAAGATTTCTGAGGAAAAAATGACATTTGTCTTCTAGGATACAAAAGAATTCAGATAGGCAACTAACACTAAGAAGCTATTTCTGGCAAATTAGAAGTGGAAGAACTCTACCACCCAAACGGAAAAAAGAAATAGTCTTTCTTTTCTCTTTATCTTTTCTCTATGTCTTTTTTTTTCCTTTATTTTTTCTGCAAGAGAAGCTCCATTATAGAAGATCAAAGTTGGCATCTACTAAAAATTTAATTTGTAACTGCTGTAACGGCTCAAAATTAAATTCATAACTGTTAATTAATGACTCATTTATCTATAAGCTACAGAATTAAATTTATAACGACGCATTAATTAATAAGTAACAAAATTAAATTTGTAACGAATTAAAATTGTGGCAATTTTTCATCTACCTATGAATCAAGCCATTTTTCCAACAACTAGGAGGACGTAGGTCTTGGGATAGGTAATTGTCGAATCAATTCATCGAAATGCTTACGAGTGGTGCTCATCAGCTCAACATATTTGTTGATTTTCACTTGTCAACTCGACATCTATTATTTGAAATGGTATATTGGTCATGTGGGAATGAATATTTAATTAGATCATAAAAAAATGATCATTTTGCTAAAATTCTAAAGAATCTCACTAATTCGATTATTTTCCCTTATACGGGCTTTATGATTTCGATTTTATTAACTACATACATTGTTAATTGGAATAGAACCTAAAGATAAACACCAATACACCGTGACGTATATCAATCCTATAACACGTAAACCAATTAATTAAGTCCAAAAGTTGCATAAAAGAATCTAACCAACCGTGACAATTGTAAACCTCTCCCTAACATAAAACTTTTTTAAGAAATTAACTTTGCACCGAACTGTGCGATGTAATAATGAGATTGAAAATTCACCATAGAAAGTTCAGATCAGACTCATGATGGAATGGGCATGGAAATTTTGGAAGTCATCGGGTATCAACATCAATGGTGAACAACTAGCATGTTGATAAAATAATTTAATTATCTATTCAACTCTAAAAAATTAAAACCGCGCAACAGAATAGTGGGATTGGAAGTTCACCGTAGAAAGTTGGGAGGACTCATAATGGAATGAGCTTGGAAATTTTGGAAGTCATCGAGCATCAACATAAACGTTCCACCACTAGTATGTTCATAACCAAATTTAATCATCTATTCAATTCTGAATAATTAAAACGGAGTGATGGAATAATGAGAGTGGAAATTCACCGTAGAAAGTTCAGAGGACTTATGATGGATTGAGCTTGGAAATTCGATAGTCATCGACCATCGACATCAATGGTCATCCACTAGTATTTTGACAAAATAATTTAATTATCAATTTAACTCTGAAAATTTAAGACCACACAATGGAATAATGAGATTGGAAATTCATTGCAGAAAGTTCAGAGGACTCATGATGGAAGAAGCTTTGAAATTTTGCAAGTAATCAAGCATCAACATCAATGGTCAACCACTAGTATGTTCATAACATAATTTAATTATCTATTCAACTCTGAAAAATTAAAACCGCGCAATGGAGTAATGAAATTGGAAATTCACCGTAGAAAGTTTAGAGGACTCGTGATAGAATGAGCTTGGAAATTTGGAAGTCACTGGCCAGTAAACTCAGTGATCAACCACTAGCATGTTCACAAAATAATTTAATTATCTATTCAATTCTGAAAAATAATAACCACGTAATGGTATAATGAGATTGGAAATTCACCGTCGAAAAATTCAAAGGACTTATGATGGAATGAGCTTGGAAATTTTGGAAGTCATCGGGCATCAACATCAACTCTCAAGCACTAGTATGTTGAAAAAATAATTTAATTATCTATTCAACTCTGCAAAATTAAAACCGTGCAATGGAATAATGAGATCGGGAATTTACCGTTGAAAGTTCAGAGAACTCATGATGGAATGAGCTTGGAAATTTTGGTAGTCATCAGGTATCAACACCAATGGTCAACCACTCGCATGTTGATAAAATAATTTCAATCATAAATACAACTTTGGAAAACTAAAATGGCGTAATAGAATTATGAGATCGGAAATTCACCAAAGAAAGTTCAGAGGAGTACTCATGATGGAAAGAGCTTGTAAATTTTGGAAGTCAACGGGCAACAACATCAATGGTTCACTTAGTCACGAACTAAATGCATTCACATCCACAGTTTCTTAGCCTTCAGACTCGAAACCGGAATGGTTCTTTATTTTATTTATCCATTTTCACCACCATATGAAGTGACAAACCTCAAGGAATTGCCTCACTTTGAGAAGTGAGTAAAATGGCATCCCAGTGCCACTTGGTTTTCTTTCAAATTGTTTTTCTTTTTTGCATCACACTGATGCACGTTGCACATTTTGCCACTTCTACCACTGTCATCACTAGAGAATTGGCTGAAATTGAAATTACCATCTTTATATGCTTATATTAGAACTCATCGGGCACTGAGACATTATTATTTTTATTATTTTGGTCTGCAAAAATGAGCCTTGAAAGATGCAGATAGCAAGAAATAATTTTCAAAACATCTCTTTTGATAGAGAAAGACAGTTGAAGTTTGGATGGGACTAAATAAACCCTTAAAAATGCTCTCACATCTCTTTTTAAATATACACACTATTTTTAAATTAAAATAACTAAATTTCTATTTGAAAAGATAACTAATTTAAAAATTAATTTTCTATTTGAAAATACAAATAATATAAAAATTAAGTCAATGTTAATAATAAAAATTCATAGCTTAATTAATATTGTATGGTATTTAAAAAATTACATAATTACGTATTTATTCATAAAAGTTTTTTCGAGTAAAAATTTTATACTTGAACTATAGTTTTTGTGCAAGAAGTATTGATTATGTTTATTATTTTTAAAATTATTCCTACTTTTGGATGAAATTTTAAATTGTTAAAAATCAAACTTTAACAGTTAATGCCTATTGTACATAAAAATACAGGTGTATAAAGAGTTTTATGGGGTTTATATATAATATATGGCCTTACCCAGCTTGCAGTCATGTTTATGCTCGTCATATGATCAACTATAATACTTTAATAATAACGTCAATTATATTTTAGATAATAGATCCCTACATGACCATCTCCAATGAATCTAGTTCCTCCTGAAAGACGTCAAACATGCTTCTTCTGTATTGGGATTCCTTCTTCATATTTTTCGTAAAAAATAAAGTCCATGAGATGTTCATTTGGCCTTGCTGAGCATAGTAGTAGGGATAGAGCCAATTTCTAACTGATGAGTGAATCGTGCTTCTTGGAAGTCTCCTTTGAAGAAATAGATGATGGAGATATCTTAAAAACATAATAAGGGAGGGCCATTGCTGTCTCTTGCTTTATTTCCAAACCATAGCCTAACTTTCGCTGAGAAGACTCCTTTTCTGCATATATTTCCAACAATACCTCTTGCCTTTTCTTTTTTGACTTGACTCAGTAGTAATTAAACAAAATGTATACGTTTAACTTTATTTATGTTAAAGATGATATAAATTTAGTGGTTGTTTGATTGCAATAGATATGATTAAAGATTCTTTTCTTGAGTATCTGTAAATATCAATAGGACTCGGCTCACAAACTTTAAAATTAATTAACTATATAAACATAAAAATTAAAGAAGATTAATTTTATGAATTTGGATTTTTTTTCAGTAGGCAGAACCTATCTAACAATATTAGAAGAAATAATTACACTACAAGAAAATCACTCTTTAGCTACCAATAAAGTTGGTCGCCAAAAACAAAAAGTGGTCGCCGAAAGATGTAGCGACAAAAATAATGTTGGTCGCTAAATGGTCGCGCTAGCCTCGTGGCAAAGGATCATAGCGACGAAATCTATATGTCATCGCAAACCATAACTTAGCGACTAATATTGGTCGCTGTAGGTAAAGATTTAGCTACCGCAAGTGGTCGCTAAATGTTGCTATTCTGCTACCAATGTTTCGTAGCCGATTCATGAGATTCATCGATGACATTTGCGTTGCCAAATATGTAATTTGGTCGCTGAATATCCTTAATGGAGACCATATTTTCATTTAGCGACAAACATTTTGGTTGTTGATTGTGTAATTTAGCGATGAAAGTTAGACGTTGTAGATACATATTGGGCGACCACATTTGGTCGCTGAATGCCGACATTTGGCCACCAATATTTCGTAGCTGATTCATGATAAATAGTGATGACATATTGGTTGCTGAATATATGAAATTTGGTTGCCAAATGTTGTAAACTTCCATACTTTTGGAGACGATATACTATATATAGAGACGAAAGATTTGGTCGCTGATTATGTAATTTGGCGACCAACATTGGTCGCAGAAGGTACAACACAATTGGTGTTTTATGCAAATTGTTGGTCGTAGATTATAAATACAAATTTATTTTAATTTGTTATAAATTTTAAAATAAAACAGCAAAATTATGTCATTATGCAGCATAATTCTTTGTAAGAATAATTTTTTACAAAATAAATTTTTTGTATAAATCTTTGCAACAAAACACAAAACTTCATCCTCCAATAAATTTTTTGTTGCTTGACTTTGTATAAATCTTCAAGTCTTCAAATGCACCTCATCTTCAATTATACATATTAAAAACAAAAAAAAAGTAAAATATTAATTAGTAATAATTAATTAAGGATATGAGAGATGAGTGTATAAAAAAACAAATGTGAAAGAAATAAAGAACTTAAGAATTTTAAATTGCATTCCCTCTTCCAAAATACCTATTAAACAAAAAAGCGTAATATTAATTGACAATTAAAAAATATATATATAAATCTTGTAAGTAAATATATTAAAACATAAAAGAAAAAATGAGTAAGAATATTTACCTTGATAAGTGTTAGGGAAAGGAGAGAAGTAAATAATTGGAAGAGATAGAAGAAAATGAAAATGAAGAGGAAATTGGAAGAGATGGAAGAAAATGAAGAAAATGAAGAAAACTAAAGGATTAAGTAGTGTATATATAATAAAAGCATTGATTTTTTGCGACGAAATTTAGACATTTTGCGACAAAAAATTTGTCGCGCAAGAATTTAAAAAATATGAAATAAATAGGATCGGGCAAAAGTCCGCCTAAATTTCTTTTTTTGGGACGAAATTTTGGTCTTTAGCGACGAAGTTTTTGTCGCTAAAAGCTGTAAAAATTTTGAAATTTAATAGGCGAGAAAAAGTCCGCCTAAAATTTAGTTTTTGCGACGAAATGTTGGTCTTTAGCGACGAAATTTTGGTCGCTAAAGCTATAAAAATTTTGAAATTTAATAGGGGGAAAAAGTCCGCCTAAAGTTTAGTTTTTGCTACGAATTTAGATTTAAATTTTGGTAGCGAAAGATCCGATTTTGCGAGAAATTTTAAAGTGGTCGCTAAAAGTCTAAAAAGATACTATTTGTAACAAACTGTTAATCTTTTGCGACAAAATTTTTGTTACTAAAAGTCTTTAAAAAATATGAAAATTAAAATCAAAATCTAAAATTAAAAATATTTAAATTAACCATACTTAGACCTGGATAGTTATAAGTTTATTTATTAATTAAATTTTTGTCCACAATTAAATTTATATAATATTTGGTTGATATTAAATAATTTGATGACAAATTAATAAATAATATAATAACCATATACAGAAATATAAAACATTATATGATATTTAATTAGTTTTTATTGAGTATTAAAATGTTAATAAAATAGGCACAACTCAAGAATTATTTAACAAATGTAAACAATAGTTAGACTTTTATACATATGTCATATTTATTATTTGAGAAATTACAAAAAAGTTTTTCTTCAGTGATCAATAAATAATTAATTATTGATATTATAATCATATATGTATCAAAAAGATTCCATTCATTTTAGCCATAATTTATTTCAATTATCTATTTCTTTTAAAAACACTAAAAATATGTTTTACAAATTTAAAAAATTAATTTATGATTGAGGTAATTTAATTATTGACATATAATAGTATGTCATAATTGTCATATGTATTAAAGTATTAACAAAATACATACAAGTCAACTATCATTAATAAATGTACAATGATTAGATATCTATATGTATATGGCATAATTGTCATGTGTGAGTTATTGAAAATAAGTTTTTTATACTTTGATAAATAAATGATCAAATATTCATATTATAATCATTATGTAACAAATGCATTTACTTTTAGTGAATACTTTTTTATTATTTATTCCTTTTACAAATGCTAACAATTAATATTTAAAATATCTTAACAAATTTAAACCATAGGTTTGAAATATTGTAATTTAATAATTAGACATCTATGTATGTTATAGTTGTTATTATGAGAAATTGAAAATAAGTTTTTCTAATTTGATTAGTAAATAATTAATTATTCATATTATAATCATATAAAATATAACAAAATTGTATTTATTTTCAAGTATAGAATGCTTTTAAATTAATGATCTATTTTTTATGAAAATAAC
Source organism: Boswellia sacra (assembly GCA_013180625.2). NCBI lineage: Eukaryota > Viridiplantae > Streptophyta > Magnoliopsida > Sapindales > Burseraceae > Boswellia > Boswellia sacra. The sequence goes on from SNVD02013154.1 coordinate 55,331, forward strand.
AATTATTAAAAATATCTTTTACAATTACAAAAAAAAAATTCATAGAAGTAATTTAATTATTAGACATATGTACATATGTTACAAGTATCATATGTATTAGGAATTGAAAATTAGCTTTATACTGTCTAAATTAATATACTCTATAACAAAACAATAAAAAGTCTAAGAAAAATATACGGTCTAAATTAATATACTCTATAACAAAAAAATAAAAAACAACGCGCAATGTGTGTGTTGCCATTGGGGTCTATAGCAACTCTCATTGTGTGTTGTTGAAACCCTATTACTCATTCTCTTTCCATAACATGCATTGCGCATTGTCATTGAGGTCTACGACAATATACTTTGGTTGCAGGATGCAATTTTCTGCTACAATCCCATTTGGTCGTTGTATATATTATTTTGCAACCATTTAAATGTGGTAGCCAAAGCTCTTGGGGCTTCCTTACCATTTTAGCGACCAAAACTTTGGTCGTAGAATGAAATTTTTTACTACAATTTGATATGGTCGTTGTATGTGTCATTCTACGACCATTCATTATGGTAGCCAAATCACTTGGGAAAACTGATTTCCTTAACCTTTTAGCAACGAAAATGTTGGTCACGGAATGAAATTTTCTGCCACCATTTCTTTTGGTCGCTATATATGACATTTAGCTACCACTTCTCCGGTGGCAAAATATGATTTCGAGACTAGATCTCTTAACCCTTTTAGCGACCACAATTGGTCGTGAAAATTTTCTTTTAGCTACGAAACATTCAATAGTTGCTAAAACATAATTTTGCACCACTTGATTTTCTGCGACTAACATTGTTTTTGTCGCTGAATAAGGATATGGTGACGAAATATTGGTCGCTGGAAAAATTTTTATTTCTTTAGCTTTGGCCACCACCTTCGGCTACGAACATATACTTTCGTCGTAGAATCAAACATACTGCTACTAATTTCCATCTGTCACCAAAAATTTGATCGCTAAAGAGTAATTTTCTTGTAGTGTTACTAACTGAATTCTTCTTGTCATCCTAATTTGTCGTCGGATATGTGATGGTGTAAAATTCCACGTCAACATTGCAAACTATTGTTTTAGTCAAAACTTCAAATCAATGTCAAGTACCTTACACTAATAAGCTTAACGTGTAAGTTGTTATTGAAACCTTAAATTCAAAATCTTAGTCCTTTTTTTTTTTTTTTTAGGTTGCTTGTCATTGTTAAATTATCCTTACGTGTGAACTGAAAGGCTCTTATCAATTATCCATCTTTTGTCCTTCAATCATTTCTTTTTGAAACTTGTGTCATGTTGATTTGAAACTAAAGCCTAAAGCATTGTTGCTTGCACAGATTTCTCAGATTCACGCAAGCACTATAAACATAGAGTTTCTATAAACATAGAGTTTCACAAACACCATATGAAGTGACAAACCTCAAGGAATTGCCACACTTTCAAAATGATATCTCAGAGTCACTCAGTTGTCTTTCAATCCGTCTTTCTTTTTTGCATCACAGTGATGCACGTTACACATTTTGCCACTTCCACCACTTTCATCACTAGAGAATTGGCTGAAAATGGTGAGAGTGATTATGTTGCCCTGCAGGCCTTCAAGTCGAAGATCAGCAGTGATCCACAAGGGCGGCTCAACTCATGGAATGACTCTCATCATTTCTGCGAGTGGGAGGGCATTACGTGCGGTCGCAAGCATAGAAGAGTGACTAAGCTAAGCCTACATTCAAGTGGCAACCTCAGCTTCCTAAGGGAGATTTATCTCTACAACAACAGTATCCAAGGTGAAATCCCTCGGGAAGTTGGTCGTCTATCCAGATTACATATTTTAAGTCTATTTAATAACTCCCTGGTTGGAACAATTCCAGCCAGCCTGTCTCGTTGCTCCAGGCTAACAGTCTTATCTTTGGGAAGCAACAAGTTGGTAGGAAAAATTCCGCTGGAGTTGGCCTCCTTGTATAACCTCCAACATTTAACTATACACGATAATAATTTGACAGGAGGCATTCCAGCTTTTATTGGAAATCTTACCTCCTTGGAAACAATCTCTGCACTAGCCAACCCCTTTGGAGGAAATATTCCAGATTCATTGGGTCGACTGAAGAAGTTAAAATTTCTTGTCCTTTCTGAAAACGACCTCTTTGGTAAACTCCCTCCTTCCATATACAATCTGTCCTACCTTGAAACCTTTTTTGTGTCTTTCAATAATCTTCGTGGGAGTCTTCCACCAAATTTAGGTCTTACCCTTCCTCGACTGCGAAAATTTGGATTCTCATACAACTTCTTTGGAGGATCTATTCCAGTATCCTTGTCCAACGCTTCAAAACTCGAAATTATTGAATTGGCTGAAAACAATTTTTCTGGGCAAGTGTCAGTTAATTTTGGACGCATGCAAAATCTTGAAGCGCTGCTTATATCCTCTAATAGTCTCGGAGGTGGGAAAGAAGATGGGATGAGTTTTATCAATTCTTTGGCCAACTGCAGTAAATTGTCGGAATTGTGGTTTGGTGGAAACCAATTCGGAGGAGTATTACCTCATTCAATAGCAAATCTTTCAACGACAATCCGATCATTAGAAATAGAGGAGAATCAATTGTATGGAAGCATTCCTTCAGGGATAAGCAATCTTGTTAATATAGAGATGTTATACATGAATGAGAACCTATTTACCGGCTCAATTCCGAATGAAATGGGTAAGCTTCAGAAACTGCATAAGTTGGTTCTTTATGGCAACCAACTCTTAGGAGAAATTCCTTCGTCACTAGGAAACCTGTCATTATTGAACCTTTTTGATTTGAGCCATAACAAATTATCAGGAGTCATTCCTTCGAGTCTTGGAAGTTTGAAACAATTAGAAAGTTTAGAGGTTTCTGCAAACGACCTCACTGGAATCATTCCCAGAGAAATTTTTGACTTAACACACCTATCAATTGCACTAAATCTCTCCCAAAATCATTTGGTGGGAACCGTACCTTCAAACATCGATAACTTAAAAAGCCTATCAATATTCGATGTGTCTAACAATGACATTTTTGGTAAGATTCCACATGAACTTGGCCTTTGTTCTAGCCTTGAGTACCTTTGTATGCAGGGAAATTTCTTGAATGGATCTATTCCTCAATCACTGAGTTCTTTAAAAGGTCTTCGAAAAATTGATCTTTCTCGCAACAATTTGTCTGGGCAAATCCCAAAATTTTTGGAGACCATTGCTTTGGAGACTCTAAATTTATCCTTTAATAATTTAGAGGGTGGAGTGCCTACGGGAGGAATTTTTGCAAATGCAAGTGCAATATCAGTTGTTGGAAATAGTAATAGATTATGTGGGGGCATAGTTGAACTGCAACTACCTAAATGCCGTGGAAATTATTCTACAACACAAAAGATCTCTCCAGTACTCAAAATATTGATCTCAATAGCAGCATTTTCAGGATTGATCATGTTGTTGTTTCTCATTTTTTATTTGCTGAGAAAAAGAAGGGTAAAAAAATCTTCTGAAATCGGATCCATTCTGAGAAAGGCACTCTTGAGAGTGTCATATGAAATGCTTCGCAATGCAACTGCTGGGTTTTCTTCTACGTACCTGATTGGTGTAGGGAGCTTTGGCTCTGTTTATAAGGGATTCCTTGACCAAGAAGGAATAGTTGTTGCAATCAAAGTACTTAATCTTCAACGCCAAGGAGCTTCCAGGAGTTTCATGGCAGAGTGCAAAGCATTAAGAAACATCCGTCATAGAAACCTTGTAAGGCTTCTAACATCTTGCTCAAGTATTGATTTTCAAGGTAACGACTTCAAGGCTTTAGTGTATGAGTATATGGAAAATGGCAATCTTGAGAGGTGGTTACATCCTGCTCTGAAAACAAAAACAGAACAAACTGAAATTCAAAACCTCACCTTTCTTCAAAGAATAAACATTGCAATTGATGTGGCATCTGCACTAGATTATCTTCATCACCATTGCCCAGAGCCAGTCCTTCATTGTGATCTAAAGCCAAACAATGTTCTTCTTGACAATGACATGACTGCTCATGTCGGGGATTTTGGATTAGCAAAGTTTCTTTCAGAAGTCTCAAATCCAAACCAAAGCAGTTCTGTTGGAGTAAGAGGAACAATTGGGTATGCTGCCCCAGGTAACTCAAGATTTGTAATCCCTCTAATACTATTATGCTAACATACGTGCTTTCTACATAATTTAAGCCTTAGATTCAAATATTAATGTTTGTGTCATATCTAACTGCTTAGACTTTTGCTTCAAGTTGATTCTTATGTTGTAATTTTTAACTAGTATTAACAAATCATATAGATACTAATGTAGATCTTATGAATGGCAGAGTATGGTCTTGGAAGTGAGATTTCAACATACGGTGATGCCTACAGTTATGGAATCTTGTTGTTAGAGATGGTAACACAGAAAAGACCCACAGATTCTATGTTTCAGGGAGACCTTAATCTTCACAATTTTGCTAGAATGGCCTTGCCTGACCGAGTGTTGGACATTGTGGATCCATTTCTTTTAAATGATGATGAAGAGTTGGCTTCTACTAACCACAGGCATCAACAAGAAAGAATCAAGAACAAAAAAGATTGTTTGATTTCTATGGTAAGGATTGGAGTAGCTTGTTCAATGGAGTCACCTCAAGATCGAATGAACATAGCCAATGTTGTCAACGAACTAAAGAGGGTAAGGAACACTCTTCTTCAACCTAGAATTGCGCTCAACAGGCAAAGAGGTAAAATTCATGAGGTTCAAGTTAACTAGATTTTCTTACGTCTTTCTCTTGCTTTTTTTATTATTTTTTTACACTCCTTGTTTCATTAAATAATTGTAGGGCTATGAAGTTAATGTGTTGTTCATCACGTAGTCAACAACACAACGCCATCTTGAAGAAGCAATTTGGTGATCAATAAAAGTGGAGTTTCTCTTTGCATCTATGTTTTATCAACTTATATGTATCTTATTTGTATTTTAATATCTAATCGCTTCAAAAAATATTTGTGGGAATGTTTTATGGAGGCCTAAAGTTTTTTAATTAAATACTACCTCTTATTAAAGGGGAGGTTTTGCAACATTAATTTACAAAGAAGAGCCATACTGCCCTCTCAATTTTCTCTTTGTCTATTTTCTCACGCTTTCTCATATTTTTTCTCATTTTCAAATTTTCTAAATCAATTAAGATTCAAGAAAATCATTTGAAGCATTACTTCAATTGCTAATTTTGATAACTATTAAAGACAAACACCATAAGGAAATTGGGAACATTTTAATAATTGAAATAATAAAATTGGTATAGGGTTTAGGGCACAATAAAAAACGTGTTAAATGTTGATAGTACTTCTATAATGTTTGATTTTATTCTTGTTGTCAGATTGCAATTTAAATTTTGTTTAGTAACCATACAAGAATGAGAATAGTGAGTACTTAGCCTATCCTAGGAGGGAATTAAGTGTTTTTTTCACAAAATTAATAATTACATAAAATATGAATTACATGGATTAATATTACTGTTCAACTTAACATGGATATAAATGATTCCTTAACAAAAAATAATGAAACATTGAACATTCCTTTTATCATCTCTAAATCGTAAATTAGAATAAATAAAAAATAATTTTTTATGAAATATCATAAATAAAATATCTGGATTATAATAATTAATAGTTTACTTCAGGTTTACAATTTCTTTATTTAATTTGTGTTTTAATCTCAGCTTAATAAAATAATAAGTAAAACGAACTCCCAAAAGTTTAAAACGCTTTCATTTAGTTCAAACAGTTTGGAAACCAAGCAAAAAGAGAAAAAAAAATTATGAATCATGACACACTTGATCTCCCGCTCTTTAATTTCTCTAGCTTGGCCGATCTTATCATCGACCACCGTACATCGCCGCTGGTTTCCATGTATCAATACAACGAGGAAGGCGATGATGTTGATAAAAAGAGTAGTTTTAGTGACAAAAATGGTAACAGCAAAGCTGTAAAGGCCAGTTGCCGGAGTCCCCCAAGGCAACGCCGTAACAGCACGTCGCCTCTGCTCTCATGATGGACTTTATAGCCACGCCTTAATAATTGTAGTGACCATTGTATTCGCCTAATTATTTTATCGATGAGTTGTCATCCATTTGTTTGCCAACAAACAATTTAAGATAAATGAATTGGCTAAGCATTTATGCTAGCCAGCAAGGACAATAATTATATTTATTTATTTATTAATTTTGAATGTCATTTAGAGCTACTTTATGTATGAATTTAGGGTGACCTTCAAGTTTCACCTAATTTAATTTTTAAGCAAAAGATGGAAAAGAAGTGGTGGCATTTCTCTTTGTAAAGCAAAGTAACGGATTAATTGAAAGCAGCGAGTCGCGAAACACGTAAACAGGGAACATCCCGCTGAAGTTATCTCGCATGCATGCATTTCGCGACCGCGATGGCAAGAATGTCAAGTCATCCGTTTCCCTTAGTGAACAAAAATTCAATTGGGCCTGGATGGCAAGTGGTCAGGACGTAAAACAGCAGCTAAACAACTTACTAGTGGGCTAGGTCCAATTTCTTTTGGACAATGGTAATGACTCATGGTCCAAGTTAAGTTTTAGAGAGCAAGTTTATTGGGCCATCGACATCAGGTTCACATTAGAAGACAGACCAATGGGGATCATCTACGCCTGTTGATTGGCAAAACCTTTGGGCGTGAACATGGGACGTTAAAAAGCATGCTGTTAGCTAGGTACTTTATAAAGTCCATCATGAGAGCGCTCCTTCTCGCAAATAGGTACTTTTTATTTTCCCCAAAACTTGCCACTTTTCATCACTTTTTATTTAATCTGTTTCTGTCGTTTCAGATTTCAATTGTTGGATTGAAATTTTTTTTTCTTAATCGGATGGCTTAGCACAAAATTTTACTTTATTTGTTTATTTTTTATGATTATTTAAGTTGAAATATTGAGTTGATTGTTAATTGTTTGAATAGTTGATATTATACCGAACATGTTGTAGTCTTGAATTCAGCTCATTTTGCCCATTAGAAGTAATTTCAGCAGTTGAAAGGTTATTAATTTATTTGAAGATTATTTTATAATTTGCAATTTTGGTGAAGTAAAAGGTTTGGTTGATAGTAGCCAATGTATAGGAGAAGCAGTTGATATTGAAATTGTGATCTGATGCAAAAGAAAAATGGGTGTGTGAATCTTATCTATGGAAATCGTTGAAAACGGCTAGATGGGGATGGCATAGTAGATGTTTATATATTATCTTCACTAGGTGTCCATCTCCTATAATATCCAATTTTCTTCTCTTATGGTCCATTAAGTATTTGAGTGCATTTGTTGGAGATATGCTTGGCATGGGGAAGGTATACATGTATGATTAGATTTAGTTATAATATTTGAAAATCGAAAGTTATTGCACATATGAAGGGAAACTTGTTAGGTGTATTCTTTTTTCTGTTTTGTGGGGAGTTTAGTCTCAATGAGGCCTGCAATGACTGGCTTGGACGTTGCTGTAAACCCCTTTTATTATTTTCAGGTTGATGATTTCAGGTACTCGGTTCTGCTTGGTTCATTTTTAATCAATTTGTTTTCTTGTATGATAATTTCTACTCTCTGTTTGTTGGATGGTCAAGACTCTGTTTGGCCACATGATCCTCATACTGGATGGAGTTATTGCATCAGAGCTCCTCTTGGATTCTCCTACCAAAATCAGGAGGTGCAGATCCTGTGGTGGTATATATCTCTCCCAATCTACCATCTGTTTTATCAGGTTGAACCATGCTGCTGGAGGCCTATTAGATATATATATATATATATATATATATGGGTATTAGTTGAACATGTTAAACTTATTCTGTTCATATTCCTAGGAATTGAAATTTCACAGCAGCAATATTACACTTTGACTTTAAATTTGAATTTTTGTCTCAGTAATCTAGTCATGTTTTCCCTGATAAAGTTGACTTCTTATAGTATATTTACTGTCTTTTTGTCTTCTTCTGGCCTTCATTCTGGTTCCAGTTTAGTCTCTGTTTTATTTATTTTTTAATTTTTATCTTCTGGTTTAATATTCATTGATTACGGTTTTACAGAGTTCAAGTTGGCATAAAGTCGCCAGAAGGGATCACCACCACTGGTGACATATTGGGAAGATTTAGTGAGTTCTTAATGTTGCTCTTTGAAATAAGTAACATTTCTTTTGGTAACGCCCTTGAGCATATATTATTTGTTTAGCTAGTTCCTTTGTGCAGGCTGCTTTCTTTTTTGGGAATCGAATAATTAAATACATCTTTCGTTTAGTAACTTTTGATCTTATATGAATACTGTGGTCTCAGAACATTCTAAATTTTTATTGTCTTTTGTAGCTTAAAAAGGAATTTCCCAAGAAATAACATCCCTATCTTTCGTTTAGTAACTTTTGATCTTATATGAATACTGTGGTCTCGGAACATTCTAAACTTTTATTGTCTTTTGTAGCTTAGAAAGGAATTTCCCATGAAATAACATCCCCAAGCACCACCGAAGAGGTTAATGAGATTGAAAAGCAGGACAGTGGTGGAATAGGTAGACTAAAACTTTTCATTTTCTTGTTTTTCTATATCTTGTATAAATGACTCTGCATGATCACGGGTAATCGATTTATTTTAGAGAACTCCAAAATGCTTTTCTTATTCCAATTCTCTATATATGTTGAAGTGAAACCCCACTAAATATTTCAATTGGTTTCTTTTCCATGTTCTTTAAGAAATAAAATTAAAAATATATTAATATATGGTTGCATTTGGCAGTGTTGATGTAATTCCTCTGCTTAAGGATATTTTAGAGATCTCTAGCTGCCCACAGTTTCAATTTGAAGCTCCGATTACATTTTGCCAAGCATAATGTCAATTTTAGGGGGCAGTTCACATCCTCTTTTCATTTCTTTCATTCTTTGTTTTTTTTTTCTTTTAATAGATTTGTCATCATTAGTTTATTCTTTAAAATATTTTTACAAGGAAAACATTGCTTGTGTAATGCTTTTGCTGACATTTAATAGCATGCATCTTCTATAAGAATCAAGAAATGAGTTTTAGTTCTTTCCATCAATAACAAAGGTAATGTTCTCAAAATGGTTAATTTATCGCAGCAGAGGTGTTCTTTGGAAGATTGGCTGGAGAAACTCTTATCAGATATTGATATATCTAGAAGTGTTCAAGTAGCAAAATTTCTTGAGCTAGAAGCTGCAGCAAGGTCTTATATGTGCTCCTTTTATATTCAATAACAGTGCGGTAATTTTAATCTTGAACTAGAAATGCTACAATATTTAATATGGAATATAAAATTTCCAACGGATTTTTGTTAGTCAAACTTATATGTTTTCTTGAATTTTTCTGCTTTTCAGCATTTTATGATCAGAAATTCTCAGATGTGCATTCCTCTAGTAGTGTTGTTTTTTCAACACTTCTGCTGCCAGCCCCATCAGATGCCTCTGTGGTTGCTGGAAGTTCATCTGTTGTGTCAGAACTTGCTAATAATTCTCCTGATGAGATATCAGAGCTTGGAACACCTGGGTGTTGAAGAAACAATTCTGGTGATCTTGGAACTGAGTATTCAACTTCAGGGAAAAATATAAACGATCCAATAGAAAAAGCTGTGAAATATGGCATATCCTAGAGAACCCGGGAAAATTTTCAATGAATAAAATGCTTTCTGCAAGGGAGAGCAGGTGGAGATAGAGTTACTGAAGATACACCTCAACATGAATCTCTTCTGGGGAATGTTGCAGAGCGTGAACCTGTATATCTCAAGCTGGATGGCCATGTTCGAAGACTTTCCTCTGAGAGTGTAGGAAGTGACCTAATTTCTTTAAGAGCCAGTGAAATTTCACATTCTGGAGTCTCTAATTTGTTTGGTTGTGGCTCTCTTGACCACCCTGAAGATGGTGAAGCTTCTAGAACCATGGATGCATTTCTTGGCTCAGATTCGCTATTTTGAAGGAATTCTTTAATTACTTTACCATCATATGAGCGTCTGAAATTAAACAGGGTTCATAAAACTATGCAGCAAAGACTATATACGGCAAAACAGACACGGAGGATCTACTAGCAAAGCAAGTTGGGAAGTTGCTGCAAGACAATTTTTGACAACCAAGGTATGATCAACTGCAATTAAAGATATTTTTTGCCCCGTTATTTGGATAAATAATTTATTTCTGATTGCTTGCATAGTAGACTAAACATCTTTTGATTCAATTCATAGCCTTGAAGGATTATCAGTCATTCAAAAGTTTCTGGGTGTTCCTCAATGTGGAAATGGGTATCAAATTAGTGTTGTTTCTTTGTCCATATTAATACCATATTTTAATCTTTTCACAGTTCTATTTTGCTAAATCAGTGAGAGAAACATCACAGATTCATTTTACAAAGCTTCCGTTTGCTTAATTTTATGTCTGATTGCTTGGGTTATTATAGAATAAACCCTCTGTAAATTAATTTTGCAGCCATAATAGTTATGATTGTGTTCAGAAGCTTAGGTCTTTTCACACTGTCGAATTTGGTATAATTTAAGCTTAAGTTCTTTCTCCGTAAGAATATCATGCTAAGTTTTGTTTTACTAAGATATTGGTGGAAAATGGCGGATGGTTCTGGGCTTTCTTTGCTTTCAATTAAACTATCATCCATATTTCTTGGTCTTGTCTATTTTCAATTTTTCTAATATTTGAAGTTATATAGATATCTTCTTTTTGAGGGTGCATATGTAGAACTGATGTTTGAGGATTTTGCGTTGTGGGTAAAAGAATTGGAAGTAGAACTTGAAACAACAGGGGATAATTGCAAAGATAACATGCAGGAAGCAGTTTTAAATAAGAAAGACAGATTTACATAAATGCAGTGGGATGTGGAGGAACTTCGGAAGCAGTGCTTCGAGATAGAAATGAAATTGAAGCATGAACAAGTTGGTTTTCAAATATAAATATATTTTATGCTGAAACACTAGTATCAGTTATTTATAGGCTTTATTAAAATGATGTCCACACATGTCCCAGGCTGAAAGGGCTCGCCTTGCGTCGTCAAAAACATCAACCATTCAGGAGAATCAAACGTTGCTGCATCAGTTGGATGCTACTAGGGAACAACATGAGAACTTGCACAAAAATCATGAAGAGTTAGCGGTGAAAGCAAAGCAGATGAATTTTTTTTTTTAGTTGAAGAGGTTAAATCTCTTCGGAGCTCTTAGTCAGAATTGAAAAAGGAGCTTCGCTGCATGACGAAAGAAAAGTTATGAGTATCGGTAATTTTTTCCTTCGCCACTAGTTCTTCTTATAATTGTGTCCTCGGAGAGATATATGGTTTATCTCAAAATGGAGCTATTTCCTTTGAAAATTTAAATCAATCGGAGATATATGCAGTTGTGTGACTATTTCTCATCTATAGATTATAGTTATTGTATTTTTATGCGTGATACAAAAGTTAAAATTGAGATTCGAGGTGTCTTGAAGGGACAAGATAGGTGCTCGAGAATGGTAAAACTACAAAGGGAGGTCAAGGTGTGTTGGTTTGCTAGTTAGTGTAACCTTGCCGATTTTCAAGTCAATTGAAGGTTTTTAAGAGAACTCAATATTCATCTCATGTAATCTACCACTTGGTCAAATTTTACTTCTACCAAATCTCTCGAATCATACCAATCGTTGTACGAGTTATTTTGTTTTTCAACTTTTATTCCTTAGGCCGTAAGAGTTAAGTGGCAAAGAATACAACCTTTGGATAGTGACATTGGCATGCTAAGCTCATCATAGTTAACACTTTGTGCTATAAATATCTAATTCAGCATTCGACCTTTCATTATTTGAGTAGCAGTCTAATATTTTAAAATTTAAAGAACTATTTGATATTTTATAAAGTATTATTCAATAGTATTTCTCAAATTAAATAATAGATTTGGGACATAAGATGATATGACTATTTCAACCTCGCATTATTTGAATGCTAGTCAATTTAAGTCAAGATCAACGTAAAAAATAATAATAATAATAATAAATAAATCAAATCTATCTACATAATCATTTGCTTGTGCCCAATAATTAGAGTCTAGTTTTCCAATTGACGGGAGGTAGATATTTTAAATTTTTATGTTCCAAGGGAAAAAGATAAAGGAGATAATATTGATCTATGTATTACAATAAATATAGCAGTCAAATTCTTTTAATTTCTAAAGCTTAATGAAAACAAATTATTTTGAAAGAGCGGGTTCTATTCACCTTAGTTTTGTAAATTTTGTATAACATGAATTTTATTAATTTTGAGTAATTGAGATTTGTTATATTCTTTTTTTTTTATATTTTATATTAACTATTAATCATATATTTATATTTTATTAATATAAATATCAGATAATGAGAGAATCTTTAATCCATTCTAAAAACCTTGCCCACTTGATGACCTTGTCCATCAAAAGATAAGATCAAGTTTTCTATCTTTTGAAAGTTAAACACCCTTTTCTTTAGCGGACTTTGAATATTCAAAGTCAAGTTGGAGGTTATTTATCATTCTCTTCAATGTTGTATGAATTGACAGATGAAATTATTAATTGCATTATAATTCTCGTCAAATTCCAACATGTTACACAATGTAATTAAACTTCATCTTCGTCGATTCTTGGATGAGTGCAGGTAAAATAATTAAGTACCGTATACAAAGGTAAAATTATAAAATTTAAATATTGATATATGATGAATTTAATGATAAAATACTTTTCGTAAGAAAAATATATTATGCTTTGCTTTAAATTGTATGCAACCTAAATTATTCGTTTCAATGCTGTATTGAGTGATATTCCAGGCAGCAAGAGATAAAATATTTGGCCAGTCAGTCAAGTTTTGATGTTGAAATCCAATTTGTTGGTGTATAAACTAAATTCAGAAAAATTTATTAATTTATAATTAGAATTAACTGGCGATAAATATTTGAGTTTCTCAAGTCATAAATACATTAATAAGAGGTTTATTTATGATTCGTCAAAAAGTCAAGAAAGGTACAAGAATAGGTCGAAGCAACTAAATCAATTCATGCGTGTTTTTTGGGCTGGAAGAAGCAAGGGTCACGGCTCATAGGGATATCAATTTCACGGAAAACAAATCAAAACAAGATGTTAGCTCTTGGGCATTTTTCCATCCAATAGACAAATAAGTTACCACTGAGTTTTCTTCTTTTTTATTTTTTAAATATAAAATACTGGAAGTTCAAAATCTTAGTAAAATATATCCTATTCAAGAATTTCCTCATTCTCACAAACTATTTTCCATAGGTACTATTTTATTCTTCACTTTCCCATAATTTTATCGTCTTTGTGGGCTTAAAAAAATGCATATACAAAGTTCGTTATCGTTGCCACTTTCTCAAAAACTCAAGTTTGTAAGTGTGAGTTTAACTTTAATATTTAGAGCCTGGTAAAGTTCAATTATATGATATATGAACAAATTGTTAAGTTGTCCAATATTGAATAGTTGTGTGAGGAAAGGTCTTAGATTTATAAAAAATATGATTTGTCTTTTCTACATTAGTGTTTTGAGTTAAACACTTAATTCCTCAATTTATAGTGCAAATATATTATTTAGTTGATTGCACTGAATATGATATATTATATTCAGTTCATTATATTGAATATCTATTATATGTGTCATAATCTTTTGGTTTATCAGAGTTTTGTTTTTTTTCCTTCCAAAAACAAACATAAATTTGTAGGGAAAAATAGGATAAGCAAATTGAGTAATTGCATTCGTTAAAATTCTAGAGGGATTTATCCCTTAAATTAAACTTATATAGTTGGATTTACGATGGATCTGTATATATGTCCCATGAATTTTCCTTCTCTACATAAATCTTCTCAATAAATCAGACCCGTCTATTCATTTACTTCTTTTTTTTTGGTAACAAAAATAAGAAAATTAGAGAAAATATTTTTTACTTTTCACACTAACAATCATTTCAAAACTAAAATAAATAAAAAACACCATGCTATCACATATATTGATTTTGTTTTCTTCACCTGTATGAAATCCAATTCAAAGTTCAAACTTTTAAACACAACATCCATAGCTTGTTGCATGTCTGCCTTTCTAAGAGAGTCATAGCAGCTATTTCATTTCAACTCTACTATCTATTTATTCGTCCATATTTAGGACCTAGTTAGGATTTTCTCATAATATGAATTTTAATTAATTTGTCTAAACAAATAAAAGTTAATTTATGATTAGTGGCTAATAAAAAGTAATATGCCATGATGATAGTAGCTACATATTAAAAAAAAAAACTAGTCTAAATACGTATTTATTTATGAATGAATATGTATATTACTAAAATACCCATTAAACAATAAGTTACAACTAAGGGCAACTAGTTTACTTTTGAAATAACTAATTTAAATAAATAAAAAATATATTTTTCTTAATCTATCTTTAACATAAACACTAATTTCCTTTCTCTGTAATTTTGCAATTTCTAAGAGTTAAAAAAAATGGTTTAAAATAGATTAAAATCTACATCACAAAACAAGCTAAAATCCTCACGCATAGTGATACTGCAAAATCATACGTACCCCCTAATCAATGATTCCCTAATTTCAAATAATTTCTAGGCTACAGAATGGATCAATGCGTGCGGAGTGCACACTTTCAATTTTTGTCGACCTAAGTATAACTCAAATATTAATTACCAGCTGAACCTTTTGAGTTTTAGTTTAGAAATTTGGGATTTGGAAGATATTGATCATCTTAAAAAAAAAAACCTTCTTCTTAAATTGATCAATAAAGAAACAAAGTGTTGTTGATGGGGAGAGAACATGCCTTTTTTTTAGAGCAAAATAAATGAAATAACTATAATATAAAATGATAAATATTTAATTAAGAATATGTTAAGGATTTCAATTTGTACTAAGAGGTTTACAAAAGAAATGAGTATTCAAATTATATTTGTGGGTGAAAATAATATCAATGATTAACCTATATAATACTTTTCCCAAAATATTACTCCAAATTCTTATTCCAACAACACTGTTACACATAATTTGAGATGAGAAATGGAGATAAAGTTCTAGAATAAATACATGGTATCATTGAATGGAAATTAAAAGATATAAAAATATTGACCATAGTCCATAGAGGAGATGAAATTGTTGGGTTTGCAACCATCTCTAGGTGATGTGAGACTTTGGTCACACTCCCAACAATCCTCCTCTCGAATAAAGGATCATACTATTCTGTATTTTTTTTCCCAGCCTCCCCTCAAACGTTCATTCATCCATCCACTCCATCGCGACGCAAGCCTACCTCAAGAGTTTCATAAGACCTCCTCTCAAATGATCATCCATCCGTCCGCTCCATTGAGGTGCAAGCCTACCTCCAAAACTTGCTCTATGAAGCTGACAAAAAGAGTCTAACCACAGATCCAATCGTGAGTTTAACTTTGGCCCACCACCTTCGTGCGGCACTCAAAGAATTTCTGTTAAGGTTGAGGCATGGCTTTGATACCACTTGTTGAGTCTATGGACCTCCCAAAACTACACATTAATATAATATTGTCCACTTTGGACCTAAGTCCACGTGAATTTGCTTTTGGATTGGCGTCATACTAATGTAGACCTTACCCACAATTATATGTCCATGATCGTCCCTATGTCTAGCTAATGTAGGACTTTATTCACACACCTAACAATCCATTTTTCGAAGACAGGACCACATAATTGTGATATTTTTTTGAGTCTCCCCTCAAATGATCATCCATTTGTTTGCTCAATCGAGTTTTACTACCTCGAGAGCTACTCTATATCTAGGTCAACTCCTCTTCATCGTGTTGGGGTTGACATGTCCATGAAGCATTCCGAATACACCGCCTAATCCAATAGTGCCCATCAGTGTAGTTTGGCATAATCGGGGCCCACCAACCTTTGTTTGACATTCCAAGAATTTCTTTCATATATTCTTCTAGCTAAGCCTGGGTCTGAGCTCTGATACCACTTGTTGGGACTATGAAGCTCCCAAAACTCTACATTGGCATGATATTATCCACTTTGGGCTTAAGCTTGTATGGATTTGCTTTTGAATTCTACCTAAAAGACCTCATACCAATGAAGATTTTGTCCATACTTATATACCCATGATCCTCCTCCATGTCTAGCCGATGTGAGACTTTGGTCAAACTCCTAATAACAGAAATATATGTAACAATTTGAGACCTTATGAATTAATAATTATCATAATTAATCAATTACGATAAGGAATAATTAATATATTTATGTAAACAATAATGATATTCATCTCAAAAATTTATCCCAAATATTATACCCAATTGATTTGTATTTAATCAATGTTTTTATCTAATGTATAGTTTGATGATATAATGAATGATATACCAATTTTAAATTCATAGACTCATACCATTTAAGATGCATGATTTTGTGATAAATTTTGAGATGTATATCTCTATCATTATTTTTCCAATAATGATTCTTTTCCAAATTGTACCTCAAAAGATGTGTATTTACTATAAGCTTACCAAGTGGAAAGTGTGATGATGTAATCAGTGATGTGGTAGTTTTAATTTTATACCATATCATTTGGCATGCATGATTTTAAGAAAAGTTTTTATGTGGATTTATATATGTTCATTTTGTTTCAAATTTTAAAATTTTTGTCTTTATCCTTACATTTTCAAATTTCAAAACATAAAGAATAAAAAGACTTTACTAACTCAGCTATATAAACTAATATAGCATAACATGATTGAAAGAATTATATAAATACTGATTATATATATTGAAATGAATGCTATATCAGTTTGCATGGTCAAATTTGTATGAAAAACTTAATTGTAAGGTAGTGCTATCTTATATTTTATTTTGTAATAAAATTTATTTTTAATTTTTTTAAAACTAATAGTTGTTGGAAAAATGAAATGAACGCACATCACCGTTACGCTGTTGCAGTCATGCAAGAAACCACCCAATCCATATGGTAATAGGTAATTTGGGCAATATAAAAAACTTTATTTACAGACTTGAAAGGATGTAACCATTCATGAATTTTTACAATCTATGTGACATGTCTCTTATAATAATCACATCCGTTCCCACGAGTCAGACCCATTCCCATGCAATATGTTTTTTCATCTTTGTGAAATAAACCCTTGCATGGAACTCTTACATGTGTCCCATGCACTAAGTGAATCATATATTTCTTCGATAGTTACCAAAGTGGGTATGATTAAAATTAGTGTAACTATTAATTAATTAACTAATTACAACTTAAAGTAAAACCAATGAAATACACCTAGCTTGCATTAATTAAGTATAAACTAAAATTCACAAGCAAAGTATATAAATTGAATTAATTAAGAAAAAAATAAAGCCTTGCTAAATATAATTAAAACAAGAGGATGAAATTGGATCGCCAAAATACAAAGAACACATCAAAAGCATTTGATTAGTGAAGTCCTTAAGTAATAACGTTAGCCAATATATATATATATATATATCGAAATTGGAATCACAAAATCACCATAGATTAACGACAAATTTGAGGCTCATATACCACTTGATCTCTTTAAAACATATTCACCCCGCATAAAAGATGTCTGAGGAAAAAATGACATTTGTCTTCTAGGATACAACAGAATTCAGATAGACAACTAACACTAAGAAGCTATTTTTGACAAATTAGAAGTGGAAGAACTCTACCACCCAAACAGAAAAAGGAACTAGTCTTTCTTTTCTCTTTATCTTTTCTCTATATCTTTTTTTTCCCTCTATTTTTTCTTAAAGAGAACCTCCATTATAGAAGATCAAAATTGGCATCTACTAAAAATTTAATTTGTAACTATTGTAACGGCTCAAAATTAAATTCATAACTGTTAATTAATGACTTATTTATCTATAAGTTACAGAATTAAATTTATAACAACGCATTAATTAATAAGTAACAAAATTAAATTTGTAACGAATTAAAATTTTGGCAATTTTTCATTTACCTATGAATCAAGCCATATTTCCAACAACTAGGAGGACGAAGGTGTTGGAATAGGTAATTGTTGAATCAACTCATCAAAATGCTTACGAGTAGTGCTCATCAGCTCAACATATTTGTTGATTTTCACTTGTCAACTCGACATCTATTATTTGAAATGGTGTATTGGTTATGTGGGAATGAATATTTAATTAGATCATAAAAATGAACATTTCGCTAAAATTCTAAAGAATCTCACTAATTTGATTATTTTCCCTTATATGGGCTTTATGATTTTGATTTTATTAACTACATACATTGTTAATTGGAATAGAACCTAAAGATAAACACCAATAAACCGTGACGTATATCAATCCTATAACACGTAAACCAATTAACTAAGTCCAAAAGTTGCATATAATGAAAAGAATCTGACAAACCGTGACAATTGTAAACCTCTCCCTAACATAAAACTTTTTTAAGAAATTAACTTTGCACCGAACTGTGCGATGTAATAATGAGATTGAAAATTCACCATAGAAAGTTCAGATCGGACTCATGATGGTATCAACATCAATGGTGAACAACTAGCATGTTGATAAAATAATTTAATTATCTATTCAACTCTAAAAAATTAAAACCGCCCAACGGAATAGTGGGATTGGAAGTTCACCGTAGAAAGTTGGGAGGACTCATAATGGGATGAGCTTGGAAATTTTGCAAGTCATCGAGCATCAACATAAACGTTCCACCACTAGTATGTTCATAAACAAATTTAATCATCTATTCAATTCTGAATAATTAAAACGGAGTAATGGAATAATGAGAGTGGAAATTCACCGTAGAAAGTTCAGAGGACTTATGATGGATTGAGCTTGGAAATTCGATAGTCATCGACCATCGACATCAATGGTCATTCACTAGTATGTTGACAAAATAATTTAATTATCAATTCAACTCTGAAAATTTAAGACCACACAATGGAATAATGAGATTGGAAACACAATGGAATAATGAGATTGGAAATTCATTGCAGAAAGTTCAGAGGACTCATGATGGAAGAAGCTTTGAAATTTTGCAAGTAATCATGCATCAACATCAATGGTCAACCACTAGTATGTTCATAAAATAATTTAATTACCTATTCAACTCTGAAAAATTAAAACCGCGCAATGGAATAATGAAATTGGAAATTCACCGTAGAAAGTTTAGAGGACTCGTGATAGAATGAGCTTGGAAATTTGGAAGTCACTGGCCAGTAAACTCAGTGATCAACCACTAGCATGTTCACAAAATAATTTAATTATCTATTCAACTCTGAAAAATTATAACCACGTAATGGTATAATGAGATTGGAAATTCACCGTCGAAAAATTCAAAGGACTCATGATGGAATGAGCTTGGAAATTTTGGAAGTCATCGGGCATCAACATCAAATGTCAAGCACTAGTATGTTGATAAAATAATTTAATTATCTATTCAACTCTGAAAATTAAAACCGTGCAATGGAATAATGAGATCGGGAATTCACCGTTGAAAGTTCAGAGAACTCATGATGGAATGAGCTTGGAAATTTTGGTAGTCATCAGGTATCAACACCAATGGTCAACCTCTCGCATGTTGATAAAATAATTTCAATCATAAATACAACTTTGAAAAACTAAAATGGCGTAATAGAATTATGAGATCGGAAATTCACCAAAGAAAGTTCAGAGGACTCATGATGGAAAGAGCTTGTAAATTTTGGAAGTCAACGGGCAACAACATCAATGGTTCACTTAGTAACCAACTAAATGCATTCACATCCACAGTTTCTTAGCCTTCAGACTCGAAACCGGCATGCTTCTTTATTTTATTTATCCATTTTCACCACCATATGAAGTGACAAACCTCAAGGAATTGCCTCACTTTGAGAAGTGAGTAAAATGGCATCTCAGTGCCACTTGGTTTTCTTTCAAATTGTTTTTCTTTTTTGCATCACACTGATGCATGTTGCACATTTTGCCACTTCTACCACTTTCATCACTAGAGAATTGGCTGAAATTGAAATTACCATCTTTATATGCTTATATTAGAACTCATCGGGCACTGAGACATTATTATTTTTATTATTTTTGTCACAACCCGCACCCAATGTAGTAATATTGTAACGGAAAAGAACTTGCCAAGGAAACACAGTCGTCGCTATGCCGAAATCCTCTCCTTAATCTTTAAGTGATCGAATACCTGAGGTACACAACAGACTAGTGAGTATGAAACTCAGTAAGCAGCTAGAATTATAAAACTGGCGTAACACTCAAAATAAAACAATAAATGGCGACAACCATTTCAGAATATGACTACTATTCAATACTTATTCCATAAATCACTGATTACTGTTCATTTCTTGGTATACAAGCCACCAATGCCCTGCTAAGAAAGTCAGAAAATTGATTTCACTGCTTAAGGATTGCATCCCTGTGCGAGGAAACTGGCACAACGATGCCAAGTTTCTGATTTCCAATCCGTTGCAAATTCTAGTTTTGCGCTCCTGCGCCAAGGGAGGGCACGCATGCGCCAACTCTCTAATTCTCTCTTACTTGAGTCAGTGCAAGTAGCGCTTCAGCACGAAAGGTATGGTGCAGCGATGCCAATTCTCTGCCTATACTTCTATAGGTCTATTAAAGATGAACTCTTGCACCATTTAATAGTGCTCCTGTGCCAACCTTGTATCATTGCCAGATTTTCTAGATCAATTATTTACTTATCCAGTCACATTTCTAATTGCATAAATACCTGTCTATGGATAATCAAACATGGCTTTTCCATGTTAAAGCTCATCACATACACCCATACATACACCCATTTACATACACATGTCTCATTTACAAATAAACTTTCCACAAGTCTATCACATCCTCATGTGCTCCCATAAACATATAAATCATTCACACATGAGTTTCCATAAGCTAGCTACACTGTTCACATGGATATCCATTTCACCTAATTTCGGAAGCTTCCACAGTACAGTCACAGACACTTAGGAACAGTGCTCTCTAATCAAGGTAGGACTTTTTGTTTCACAGTCAGTTCTCATATGTAGGTTTACCCATGATCAGCTCAAGGCTAGTCTGACAATCCAGGTGATACCGGGCCCATGCTACCGAATCTCGTCTAGAGAAACACATGGTCCAGACCTCTCCTCAAGCCATGGGGTTACAGAACATTACAAATACATTTAGAGGCCTACCCATGAAATAGCTCAAGGCTAGTCTGACAATCCGGGTGATACCAGGCCCATGCTACCGAATCTCATCTAGAGAAACACATGATCCAGACCTCCCCTCAAGCCATGGGAGTATGTAACAGTACGGATACATTCAGATGCCTACACTTGAAATAGCTCGAGACTAGTCTGACAATCCGGGTGATACCGGGCCCATGCTATCGAATCTCGTCTAGAGAAACATATGGTCCAGACCTCCCCTCAAGCTATGAGAGCCAAGTATCCTAAGTTGCGGCATGCCATTCACATATCAGTTTTCACATTCAGTCACATAAGTGAAGTTCTATATCAAGCTTTCACTCACATATCACATTTCACATTTCAATCAGTCACATAAGTGAAGCTCTATATTAAGCTTTCATTCACATATCACATTTCACATTTCAGTCACATAAGTGAAGCTCTTTATATCAAGCTTCTAACCCAATCACAACTTATCACAATTCATTCACCATAATGCTAGCATTTAACGGTATCACATTTCACATTTGACATTCAATATATTCCCATGGTCTTGGCATGAAATTTCAAATTCATAACACATCACACAATGATGCATGCCTTCGCACATCACAGTATTGCAGTTTACTTTCATAATTGAGGTTCTACGTAGGCTTCTCATTAATCACATATACATTCACAAATACAATAAGCCTACATATCTCATATACGCTTTTGGATGTGCACAATCCACACATTGGTATCATTTTTACATACATAGATCCCCAATGACATCTTTATTCGTGCCAACACCTTCTATTACTCTTCGATGTATTTCAGTCATATCGTTGCACAACTATTTTCATGTATAACTGGTCCCATTCATTTTCCACTCATACATATTCGTGGAACTCTAATACACATGGTATTTTATAGACATTCATTTGTCATGCCATCCTCATAAGGAATTAGTATCCTAGAATATTTGGCATGTATTTCGTTCTTCATATACACACATCGTTTCATTGGCAATATTATTCAAGCTATATCACAACAAATTTACATATATGAGGGCACATTCCCATTTCTATATCTCACACACATAGAAGTTACACCAACAAGTCAATCACATACACATCATAGTGTGTGAAATCACACATTTCATAAATCACTATAAAGCCCCAATCAAATCATTTCCTATATCAAGGTCCATGTATTCATGGCCCTATACACATTCCTTCCACACAACTCACATATATTCACAATCACAATCAGAAGGGTCTAGCTACTTACCCTTATTAGCCTCGCCTCTTAATTTCGTTATCCTGTATTTCTTGAAAAGCGGTTGTTGTTTAAAGTTCATCTCTTCTTCTTCTCCTTCCTCTCTTGTAACCATTGCCATAGTCATGACACACTGATTAGTGTCCATTTAGAAGTTATTAAATCCCTTATAGGTTAACAACAATTCAACCAACCAATAACATCATTTATTAAACTCTATCACACACACATATTGGTTGGATTATTATAATAAGAGGTTATTCATTTTCAATTGTCACCAAACTTCATGGAACTCAAATAGACATACATATTGTGGTCCATGAATTTTATTGAGTCAAAATAAGGTCATATATCCCTTGAAAATCCTTAATTTCATTCACACAGCAAATCTGTCTACAGACCTCTCAACTGAACAGTGCAACTTTGAAGAATTTTATAAAATTATACAATAATCAAATGTCTACCAAACTTTCCAGTCCAAAACTAGACACATATAAGAGTCATTCTACGAAAAATCATGATTTTCAAAGGAGTTTAAGGTGGTCAAACGGAATTTATTTCACGTACTCTGTTCTGGAACTTAACATTCACAGTTCTTTAAGTCCAGATTTGAAAAATCATAACAATTCATACATAACTCCAAAAACCATGAAAATTTACAGTCTAACAGAAAAACATACCCAAGGGTTTCCATATTAAAAATCACGAAATTTTACAAAGATTTGCCCCCTCAAATGGAGTTCATTGCCGTTGCCCTGTTTTAAAATAGGGGAATTCTCAATTTCGAACCAGAAATTCAAAAATTCAGTACAATTCACACACTACGAATTTTTTAGTGTTTCAAAATTCTATAAACTCCTTGAGATGTCTAGTTTATCATATACAAATTTCATAATCAGCAAACTGTAATATCCTATTTTTTTGTAATGTATATTATAACATGTGTTATGGTTACATGTGTAATATATGTATTAATGTATTAGTTATGTGTTGGATTTGTAATGTAATAGATGAAAGAATGAGGGGTTAATTAAAAAAGTATTGGGTTTAATGGTTATAAAGGAGGAGAGAATGACTAAATGGAGATTTGGCCTAATTTTGTCTATAAATGGGAAGAGTTCTAGAATTCTTTCATTCCTCTCCTTGCATACACGTTCCAGCCCTCTACTCTCTCAAACATTTTCACACAAATAATCAAGGAATCAAGGGAAGAAAAAGAGGGAGAAGGTAAGAACCAATTTTTCTCATTAGAATTCTTTGTATTATTGTCTATTTAATTTAAAGAAATTCCTTGCGTAGTGATGTGAGTATGAGAACTATTATTTTGTATGCTGGAAATTGTATGGAGATGTGAATTTGAATGAGTTTTGAATGCATCTAAGTAAGGAGATGAAGATATAAGCTAGAAATAAGAGTTTATTTCAATCCTGGATTGTTTGTTTACACTGAGTAGTGCATGTTCCGAAAATTCCCAAAAATCAGGGGGATATTTTCTTGTTCTGAAATTTTTATGGATGCAAATAGACATGTCCAGGAGTGTATAGCAATTGGATTCACTCAAAAATTCGAAGTAGGTGAATTGTAGTGAATTTTTGAATTTCTGGTATGGAATTGCACATTTCCCCTGTCTTAGAACAGAGTGGAGGAAGACGATTTTATTTGAAGGTCCAAATCTTCATAGAATTAGCTGATTTTTGGTATGCAAGTCCTTTTATGTGTCATATATGAGACTGTAAATTTTCACTGAGATTGAAGCTCTGTGTGAATTGTTATAGATTTTTAAAGTTGGCTTGCTAAAACTGGAATTTTTAGTTTCCAAAACAGGATAGTTAGAAATAAATGGATTTTAATGAGTTAAACGCCTTGAAAAGCCCTGATTTTTGGTATGGAGGTATATATATATGTTATATACCAGCCTAAATTTTTGTAGCCATTTGAGTGGGATTGAAATTCCTACAAAGTTTTAAGTTGATATTGCTCAGTGAAGTCAATGCAGTGACAGGATTGTTGAGGTAATGAATTTGATTATTTTGAGTGACCTAATGACCCCAATTTGCTCTAAAAATTTTAAGGAGACATGAGGTATGTGTCTAAAAGATGTATACCAAATTGTGTGAATTTTGAAAGTAGACAAGTGTTGTTGTAAATTGTTTGTCAAAGTAAGTATAGAAATAGAGCCAAAAAAGGGAAAATGTTTTACAAGTGTATGGTGACCTAAAAAGAGATTTTTGTTTTATTTTTAGGTCAATCACAAGCGTCGAAAAGCAGCTGTATAAGGTAAGTAAGCTAACTAATCTGAGACCACAATAAATTGTGTACTGTATGTATGAAATTTTGTGGATTGTAACACTATTAAATGTTAGCAACTTGATGCTTGAATGTGAAATATTGTGACTGTTTTGGAAGCCTGATATAAAGCTTCTTTTATGTGACTGATTGTGAATGATGAAACGTGATTGGCATGCCAAGACCTAGGAAGTTTAGCTCTCATAGCTTGAGGGGAGGTCTGGACCATGTGTTTCTCTAAACGAGATTCGGTAGCATGGGCCCGGTATCACTTGGATTGTCAGACTAGCCTCGAGCTATTTCAAGTGTAGGCATCTAAATATATTTGTACTGTTCCATGTCTTGAGGGGAGGTCTGGACCATGTGTTTCTCTAGATGAGATTCGGTAGCATGGGCCCGGTATCACCCGGATTGTCAGACTAGCCTCGAGCTATTTCAAGTGTAGGCATCTAAATATATTTGTACTGTTCCATGGCTTGAGGGGAGGTCTTGACCATGTGTTTCTCTAGATGAGATACGGTAGCATGGGCCCTGTATCACTCGGATTGTCAGACTAGCCTTGAGCATTCCGTACTCCCATGGCTTGAGGGGAGGTCTGGACCATGTGTTTCTCTAAATGAGATTCGATAGCATGGGTCCGGTATCACCCGGATTGTCAGACTAGCCTTGAGCTATTATATGGGAATTAACTGTGAAATGAAAAGTCCTACCTTGATTAGAGAGTCTTTTCCCCTAGGTGACTGTAACTGATACTGTGGAAGTTTCCTCAATATGTGATTGTGATTGTGCACGAAAAAGCAATAAGTAGAGAAATGTGAACTCACTTATGTGAGGTTGAATCGACCTATAGAGGTCTAGAAAGAAAATTGGCGCAGGAGCGCAAATGTAACAGAAGTGAACTCGGAGCATTTCTTCTTTAACAATTTAGATAATGCTTGTGTAGTTAGAAATGGATAGTTTCATACTGTGGATTGAACTCTATTGTTATTGTTTGTTGCTGTACATTCACTTAGCTTACTTACTGAGTTTCACTCACGAAAGTTGTTGTGTGCCTCAGGTGATCAATAGGTTGAGCTAGGGATGGAGGATTTTTGGCATTGTTGACAGAGTTTCCTTGGCAACCATAGACCGCTGCTCCATATTAGCATAGCCATACTGGAGAACTTCTTTTGATTTTTGAATGTACTTTAATACAGTAGAATGCAGTGGTTGTCATTAGGAACTCTATTTGGGTGGTACTAATATTAATGTTTTGAAAGAAATATTAGAGTTCACTTTTAAATGATTGCATATAATGTTACTTTCTGTATGTCCAGTATGGGTTGTGACAGTAGAGTTGCCCGAATGGTACTCACTTCAAACGCCAATGACCTTTGAGGTCTTGGGTTCGAGTGGGGGGAGGCGCTCCTGGGAATAATCCCTTGAGGGTAATAGAGGGTGTCCTATAAGGCCCCGTTCCCCAAGACAGGGTAGTACCGGGGGACAAAACCGTACGGGTCAGTGGACCCAAAGCGGACAATACCTTGGACTGTACTGACTGTAGTGACTGCAGGACTGTGACATAAAAAGGCGCCTTTTTATGTCACATCCGGTCCCCCGTCTGGGCGCACCGCAGCATCGGGACCTTACGGTTGTCCTCGGATGGACACAGTCCAGTATTGTCCGCTCTGGGCCCACCGACCCTCACGGTTTTGTCCACATCGGGGAACAAGGCCTTATAGGACACCTTCTTTTACCCGTGTGGTGCCTCCCCCACTCGAACCCAATGACCTTTTTGGACAACCGTAAGGTCCCGGTGCTGCGGTGCGCCCGGGCGGGGGACCGGATGTGACACAAACAACCATGGAATTTCTAAGAAATTTCGGACTAACCCCTGTTCAGCAAAGAGGCTCTGCAGGAATTTCACTCAATCATGTTTCCTAACTTCCCAAACATCATTCCTTCTCCTTCAATATACCATAACACATGTAATATCATGTTTTCTAACATGTACCATGATGTATATAACATAAATACAAGATTAATCATAGTAGAATCTAACATTTTCCTTATAGAATTTCATGGCTAGGCTCTAAAGGAAGAAGGAGAAGATGAATTTACCTTAATTTCCTTCTAGCTTATTCAATTTTCCTTGAATTCCACAAGTGAAGAAAGTAACTTGAGAGAAAGAGAGAGGGCTGGAAACGTTTTTGTAGAGACAAGAAAGAAAATGAAATTTTCTAGAATTCTCCCACATTTATATAGATAAGGATTGGGTGAATTTCATGTAAGCCCTCCATCTTCCAATTCTTTTTATGTCACCCTATCATAATTATTAATTTGCTTTATCATCCTTACAATTATACAAAAGTACTAATAATTTAGATGCTTAAACACATGATAATTCTGGTTACACATACTAGGGTGTTACAATTTTGGTCTGCAAATAAATGAGCCTTGAAAGATGCAGATAGCAAGAAATAATTTTCAAAACATCTCTTTTGATGGAGAAAGGCAGTTGAAGTTTGGATGGGACTAAATAAACCCTTAAAAATGCTCTCACATCTCTTTTTAAATATACACACTATTTTTAAATTAAAATAATTAAATTTCTATTTGAAAAGATAACTAATTTAAAAATTAATTTTCTATTTGAAAATACAAATAATATAAAAATTAAGTCAATGTTACCAATAAAAATTCATAGCTTAATTAATATTGTATAGTATTTAAAAAATTAGATAATTACATATTTATTCGTAAAAGTTTTTTTGAGTAAAAATTTTATACTTGAACTATAGTTTTTGTGCAAGAAATATTGATTATGTTTATTATTTTTAAAATTATTCCTACTTTTGGATGAAATTTTAAATTGTTAAAAATCAAACTTTAACAGTTAATGCATATTGTACAAAAAAACAGGTGTATAAAGTTTTATGGGGTTTATATATAATATATGGCCTTACCCAGCTTGCAGTCATGTTTATGCACGTCATATGATCAACTATAATACTTTAATAATAACGTCAATTATATTTTAGATAATAGATCCCTACATGACTATCTCCAATGAATCTAGTTCCTCCTGAAAGACGTCAAACATGCTTCTTCTGTATTGGCCTTGCTGAGCATAGTAGTAGGGATAGAGCCAATTGTTAGCTAATTTCTAACTAATGAGTGAATCCTGTTTCGTGGAAGTCTCCTTTGGAGAAATAGATGATGGAGATATCTTAAAAACATAATAAAGGAGGGCCATTGCTGTCTCTTGCTTTATTTCCAAACCATAGCCTAACTTTCGCTGAGAAGACTCCTTTTCTGCATATATTTCCAGCAATACCTCTTGCCTTTTCTTTTTTGACTCGACTCAGTAGTAATTAAACAAAATGTATACGTTTAACTTTATTTATGTTAAAGATGATATAAATTTAGTGGTTGTTTGATTCTGTTCTCAATACTGATATCAATAGGACTCGGCTCACAAACTTGAAAATTAATTAACTATATAAACATATAATTAAAGAAGATTAATTTTATGAATTTGGATTTTTTTTCAGTAGGCAGAACCTATCTAACAATATTAGAAGAAATAATTACTAACTGAATTCTTCTTGTCATCCTAATTTGTCGTCGGATATGTGATAGTGTAAAATTCCACGTCAACATTGCAAGCTCTTGTTTTAGTCAAAACTTCAAATCAATGTCAAGTACCTTACACTAATAAGCTTAACGTGTAAGTTGTTATTGAAACCTTAAATTCAAAATCTTAGTCCTTTTTTTTTTTTTTAGGTTGCTTGTCATTGTTAAATTATCCTTACGTGTGAACTGAAAGGCTCTTATCAATTATCCATCTTTTGTCCTTCAGTCATTTCTTTTTGAAACTTGTGTCATGTTGATTTGAAACTAAAGCCTAAAGCATTATTGCTTGCACAGATTTCTCAGATTCACGCAAGCACTATAAACATGGAGTTTCTATAAACATAGAGTTTCACGAACACCATATGAAGTGACAAACCTCAAGGAATTGCCACACTCTCAAAATGATATCTCAGAGTCACTCAGTTGTCTTTCAATCCGTCTTTCTTTTTTGCATCACATTGATGCACGTTACACATTTTGCCACTTCTACCACTTTCATCACTAGAGAATTGGCTGAAAATGATGACAGTGATTATGTTGCCCTGCATGCCTTCAAGTCGAAGATCAGCAGTGATCCACAAGGGCTGCTCAACTCATGGAATGACTCTCATCATTTCTGCGAGTGGGAGGGCATTACGTGCGGTCGCAAGCATAGAAGAGTGACTAAGCTAAGCCTACATTCAAGTGGCTTGTTTGGCTCTCTCTCTCCTTACATTGGCAACCTCAGCTTCCTAAGGGAGATTTATCTCTACAACAACAGTATCCAAGGTGAAATCCCTCAAGAAGTTGGTCGTCTATCCAGATTACATATTTTAAGTCTATTTAATAACTCCCTGGTTGGAACAATTCCAGCCAGCCTGTCTCGTTGCTCCAGGCTCACAGTCTTATCTTTGGGAAGCAACAAGTTGGTAGGAAAAATTCCGCTGGAGTTGGCCTCCTTGTATAACCTCCAACATTTAACTATACACGATAATAATTTGACAGGAGGCATTCCAGCATTTATTGGAAATCTTACCTCCTTGGAAACAATCTCTGCACTAGCCAACCCCTTTGGAGGAAATATTCCAGATTCATTGGGTCGACTGAAAAACTTAAAATTTCTTGTCCTTTCTGAAAACAACCTCTTTGGTAAAGTCCCTCCTTCCATATACAATCTGTCCTTCCTTGAAACCTTGTTTGTGTCTTTCAATAATCTTCGTGGGAGTCTTCCACCAAATTTAGGTCTTACCCTTCCTCGACTGCGAAAATTTGGATTCTCATACAACTTCTTTGGAGGATCTATTCCAGTATCTTTGTCCAACGCTTCACAACTTGAAATTATTGAATTGGCTGAGAACAATTTTTCTGGGCAAGTGTCAGTTAATTTTGGACGCATGCAAAATCTTGAAAAGCTGCTTATATCCTCTAATAGTCTCGGAGGTGGGAAAGAAGATGGGATAAGTTTTATCAATTCTTTGGCCAACTGCAGTAAATTGTCGGAATTGTGGTTTGGAGTAAACCGATTCGGAGGAGTATTACCTCATTCAATAGCAAATCTTTCAACGACAATCCGATCATTTGAAATAGAGGATAATCAATTGTATGGAAGCATTCCTTCAGGGATAAGCAATCTCGTTAATATAGAGATGTTATACGTGAATGAGAACCTATTTACAGGCTCAGTTCCGAATGAAATGGGGAAGCTTCAGAAACTACATGAGTTGGTTCTTTATGGCAACCAACTCTCAGGAGAAATTCCTTCGTCTCTAGGAAACCTGTCATTATTGAACCTTTTTGATTTGAGCCATAACAAATTATCAGGAGTCATTCCTTCGAGTCTTGGAAATTTGAAACAATTAGAAAGTTTAGAGGTTTCTGCAAACGACCTCACCGGAATCATTCCCAGAGAAATTTTTGACTTAACACACCTATCAATTGCACTAAATCTCTCCCAAAATCATTTGGTGGGAACCATACCTTCAAACATCCATAACTTAAAAAGCCTATCAATATTCGATGTGTCTAACAATGACATTTTTGGTAAGATTCCACATGAACTTGGCCTTTGTTCTAGCCTTGAGTACCTTTGTATGCAGGGAAATTTCTTGAATGGATCTATTCCTCAATCACTGAGTTCTTTAAAAGGTCTTCGAAAAATTGATCTTTCTCGCAACAATTTGTCTGGGCAAATCCCAAAATTTTTGGAGACCATTGCTTTGGAGACTCTAAATTTATCCTTTAATAATTTAGAGGGTGGAGTGCCTACGGGAGGAATTTTTGCAAATGCAAGTGCAATATCAGTTGTTGGAAATAGTAATAGATTATGTGGGGGCATAGTTGAACTGCAACTACCTAAATGCCGTGGAAATTATTCTACAACACAAAAGATCTCTCCAGTACTCAAAATATTGATCTCAATAGCAGCATTTTCAGGATTGATCATGTTGTTGTTTCTCATTTTTTATTTGCTGAGAAAGAGAAGGGTAAAAAAATCTTCTGAAATCGGATCCATTCTGAGAAAGGCACTCTTGAGAGTGTCATATGAAATGCTTCGCAATGCAACTGCTGGGTTTTCTTCTACGTACCTGATTGGTGTAGGGAGCTTTGGCTCTGTTTATAAGGGATTCCTTGACCAAGAAGGAATAGTTGTTGCAATCAAAGTACTTAATCTTCAACGCCAAGGAGCTTCCAGGAGTTTCATGGCAGAGTGCAAAGCATTAAGAAACATCCGTCATAGAAACCTTGTAAGGCTCCTAACATCTTGCTCAAGTATTGATTTTCAAGGTAACGACTTCAAGGCTTTAGTTTATGAGTATATGGAAAATGGCAATCTTGAGAGGTGGTTACATCCTGCTCTGAAAACAAAAACAGAACAAACTGAAATTCAAAACCTCACCTTTCTTCAAAGAATAAACATTGCAATTGATGTGGCATCTGCACTAGATTATCTTCATCACCATTGCCCAGAGCCAGTCCTTCATTGTGATCTAAAGCCAAACAATGTTCTTCTTGACAATGACATGACTGCTCATGTCGGGGATTTTGGATTAGCAAAGTTTCTTTCAGAAGTCTCAAATCCAAACCAAAGCAGTTCTGTTGGAGTAAGAGGAACAATTGGGTATGCTGCCCCAGGTAACTGCAAGATTTGTAATCCCTCTAATACTATTATGCTAACACATGCTTTCTAAATAATTTAAACTTAGATTCAAATATTAATGTTTGTGTCATATCTAACTGCTTAAGCTTTTGCTTCAAGTGGATTCTTATGTTGTAATTTTTAACTAGTATTAACAAATCATGTACATACTAATGTAGATCTTATGAATGGCAGAGTATGGTCTTGGAAGTGAGATTTCAACATACGGTGATGTCTATAGTTATGGAATTTTGTTGTTAGAGATGGTAACACAGAAAAGACCCACAGATTCTATGTTTCAAGGAGACCTTAATCTTCACACTTTTGCTAAAATGGCCTTGCCTGACCGAGCGTTGGACATTGTGGATCCATTTCTTTTAAATGATGATGAAGAGTTGGCTTCTACTAACCACAGGCATCAACAAGAAAGAATCAAGAACAAAAAAGATTGTTTGATTTCTATGGTAAGGATTGGAGTAGCTTGTTCAATGGAGTCACCTCAAGATCGAATGAACATAGCCAATGTTGTCAACGAACTAAAGAGGGTAAGGAACACTCTTCTTCAACCTAGAATTGCGCTCAACAGGCAAAGAGGTAAAATTCATGAGGTTCAAGTTAACTAGATTTTCTTACGTCTTTCTCTTGCTTTTTTTATTATTTTTTTACACTCCTTGTTTCATTAAATAATTGTAGGGCTATGAAGTTAATGTGTTGTTCATCACGTAGTCAACAACACAACGCCATCTTGAAGAAGCAATTTGGTGATCAATAAAAGTGGAGTTTCTCTTTGCATCTATGTTTTATCAACTTATATGTATCTTATTTGTATTTTAATATCTAATCGCTTCAAAAAATATTTGTGGGAATGTTTTATGGAGGCCTAAAGTTTTTTAATTAAATACTACCTCTTATTAAAGGGGAGGTTTTGCAACATTAATTTACAAAGAAGAGCCATACTGCCCTCTCAATTTTCTCTTTGTCTATTTTCTCACGCTTTCTCATATTTTTTCTCATTTTCAAATTTTCTAAATCAATTAAGATTCAAGAAAATCATTTGAAGCATTACTTCAATTGCTAATTTTGATAACTATTAAAGACAAACACCATAAGGAAATTGGGAACATTTTAATAATTGAAATAATAAAATTGGTATAGGGTTTAGGGCACAATAAAAAACGTGTTAAATGTTGATAGTACTTCTATAATGTTTGATTTTATTCTTGTTGTCAGATTGCAATTTAAATTTTGTTTAGTAACCATACAAGAATGAGAATAGTGAGTACTTAGCCTATCCTAGGAGGGAATTAAGTGTTTTTTTCACAAAATTAATAATTACATAAAATATGAATTACATGGATTAATATTACTGTTCAACTTAACATGGATATAAATGATTCCTTAACAAAAAATAATGAAACATTGAACATTCCTTTTATCATCTCTAAATCGTAAATTAGAATAAATAAAAAATAATTTTTTATGAAATATCATAAATAAAATATCTGGATTATAATAATTAATAGTTTACTTCAGGTTTACAATTTCTTTATTTAATTTGTGTTTTAATCTCAGCTTAATAAAATAATAAGTAAAACGAACTCCCAAAAGTTTAAAACGCTTTCATTTAGTTCAAACAGTTTGGAAACCAAGCAAAAAGAGAAAAAAAAATTATGAATCATGACACACTTGATCTCCCGCTCTTTAATTTCTCTAGCTTGGCCGATCTTATCATCGACCACCGTACATCGCCGCTGGTTTCCATGTATCAATACAACGAGGAAGGCGATGATGTTGATAAAAAGAGTAGTTTTAGTGACAAAAATGGTAACAGCAAAGCTGTAAAGGCCAGTTGCCGGAGTCCCCCAAGGCAACGCCGTAACAGCACGTCGCCTCTGCTCTCATGATGGACTTTATAGCCACGCCTTAATAATTGTAGTGACCATTGTATTCGCCTAATTATTTTATCGATGAGTTGTCATCCATTTGTTTGCCAACAAACAATTTAAGATAAATGAATTGGCTAAGCATTTATGCTAGCCAGCAAGGACAATAATTATATTTATTTATTTATTAATTTTGAATGTCATTTAGAGCTACTTTATGTATGAATTTAGGGTGACCTTCAAGTTTCACCTAATTTAATTTTTAAGCAAAAGATGGAAAAGAAGTGGTGGCATTTCTCTTTGTAAAGCAAAGTAACGGATTAATTGAAAGCAGCGAGTCGCGAAACACGTAAACAGGGAACATCCCGCTGAAGTTATCTCGCATGCATGCATTTCGCGACCGCGATGGCAAGAATGTCAAGTCATCCGTTTCCCTTAGTGAACAAAAATTCAATTGGGCCTGGATGGCAAGTGGTCAGGACGTAAAACAGCAGCTAAACAACTTACTAGTGGGCTAGGTCCAATTTCTTTTGGACAATGGTAATGACTCATGGTCCAAGTTAAGTTTTAGAGAGCAAGTTTATTGGGCCATCGACATCAGGTTCACATTAGAAGACAGACCAATGGGGATCATCTACGCCTGTTGATTGGCAAAACCTTTGGGCGTGAACATGGGACGTTAAAAAGCATGCTGTTAGCTAGGTACTTTATAAAGTCCATCATGAGAGCGCTCCTTCTCGCAAATAGGTACTTTTTATTTTCCCCAAAACTTGCCACTTTTCATCACTTTTTATTTAATCTGTTTCTGTCGTTTCAGATTTCAATTGTTGGATTGAAATTTTTTTTTCTTAATCGGATGGCTTAGCACAAAATTTTACTTTATTTGTTTATTTTTTATGATTATTTAAGTTGAAATATTGAGTTGATTGTTAATTGTTTGAATAGTTGATATTATACTGAACATGTTGTAGTCTTGAATTCAGCTCATTTTGCCCATTAGAAGTAATTTCAGCAGTTGAAAGGTTATTAATTTATTTGAAGATTATTTTATAATTTGCAATTTTGGTGAAGTAAAAGGTTTGGTTGATAGTAGCCAATGTATAGGAGAAGCAGTTGATATTGAAATTGTGATCTGATGCAAAAGAAAAATGGGTGTGTGAATCTTATCTATGGAAATCGTTGAAAACGGCTAGATGGGGATGGCATAGTAGATGTTTATATATTATCTTCACTAGGTGTCCATCTCCTATAATATCCAATTTTCTTCTCTTATGGTCCATTAAGTATTTGAGTGCATTTGTTGGAGATATGCTTGGCATGGGGAAGGTATACATGTATGATTAGATTTAGTTATAATATTTGAAAATCGAAAGTTATTGCACATATGAAGGGAAACTTGTTAGGTGTATTCTTTTTTCTGTTTTGTGGGGAGTTTAGTCTCAATGAGGCCTGCAATGACTGGCTTGAACGTTGCTGTAAACCCCTTTTATTATTTTCAGGTTGATGATTTCAGGTACTCGGTTCTGCTTGGTTCATTTTTTAATCAATTTGTTTTCTTGTATGATAATTTCTACTCTCTGTTTGTTGGATGGTCAAGACTCTGTTTGGCCACATGATCCTCATACTGGATGGAGTTATTGCATCAGAGCTCCTCTTGGGTTCTCCTACCAAAATCAGGAGGTGCAGATCCTGTGGTGGTCTATATCTCTCCCAATCTACCATCTGTTTTATCAAGTTGAACCATGCTGCTGGAGGCCTATTAGATATATATATATATATATATATATATATATTTGGGTATTAGTTGAACATGTTAAACTTATTCTGTTCATATTCCTAGGAATTGAAACTTCACAGCAGCAATATTACACTTTGACTTTAAATTTGAATTTTTGTCTCAGTAATCTAGTCATGTTTTCCCTGATAAAGTTGACTTCTTATAGTATATTTACTGTCTTTTTGTCTTCTTCTGGCCTTCATTCTGGTTCCAGTTTAGTCTCTGTTTTATTTATTTTTTAATTTTTATCTTCTGGTTTAATATTCATTGATTACGGTTTTACAGAGTTCAAGTTGGCATAAAGTCGCCAGAAGGGATCACCACCGCTGGTGACATATTGCGAAGATTTAGTGAGTTCTTAATGTTGCTCTTTGAAATAAGTGACATTTCTTTTGGTAACGCCCTTGAGCATATATTATTTGTTTAGCTAGTTCCTTTTGTGCAGGCTGCTTTCTTTTTTGGGAATTGAATAATTAAATACATCTTTCGTTTAGTAACTTTTGATCTTATATGAATACTGTGGTCTCAGAACATTCTAAATTTTTATTGTCTTTTGTAGCTTAAAAAGGAATTTCCCAAGAAATAACATCCCTATCTTTCGTTTAGTAACTTTTGATCTTATATGAATACTGTGGTCTCGGAACATTCTAAACTTTTATTGTCTTTTGTAGCTTAGAAAGGAATTTCCCACGAAATAACATCCCCAAGCACCACCAAAGAGGTTAATGAGATTGAAAAGCAGGACAGTGGTGGAATAGGTAGACTAAAACTTTTCATTTTCTTGTTTTTCTATATCTTGTATATATGACTCCGCATGATCACGGGTAATCGATTTATTTTAGAGAACTCCAAAATGCTTTTCTTATTCCAATTCTCTATATATGTTGAAGTGAAACCCCACTAAATATTTCAATTGGTTTCTTTTCCATGTTCTTTAAGAAATAAAATTAAAAATATATAAATATATGGTTGCATTTGGCAGTGTTGATGTAATTCCTCTGCTTAAGGATATTTTAGAGATCTTTAGCTGCCCACAGTTTCAATTTGAAGCTCCGATTACATTTTGCCAAGCATAATGTCAATTTTAGGGGGCAGTTCACATCCTCTTTTCATTTCTTTCATTCTTTGTTTTTTTTTTCTTTTAATAGATTTGTCATCATTAGTTTATTCTTTAAAATATTTTTACAAGGAAAACATTGCTTGTGTAATGCTTTTGCTGACATTTAATAGCATGCATCTTCTATAAGAATCAAGAAATGAGTTTTAGTTCTTTCCATCAATAACAAAGGTAATGTTCTCAAAATGGTTAATTTATCGCAGCAGAGGTGTTCTTTGGAAGATTGGCTGGAGAAACTCTTATCAGATATTGATATATCTAGAAGTGTTCAAGTAGCAAAATTTCTTGAGCTAGAAGCTGCAGCAAGGTCTTATATGTGCTCCTTTTATATTCAATAACAGTGCGGTAATTTTAATCTTGAACTAGAAATGCTACAATATTTAATATGGAATATAAAATTTCCAACGGATTTTTGTTAGTCAAACTTATATGTTTTCTTGAATTTTTCTGCTTTTCAGCATTTTATGATCAGAAATTCTCAGATGTGCATTCCTCTAGTAGTGTTGTGTTTTCAACACTTCTGCTGCCAGCCCCATCAGATGCCTCTGTGGTTGCTGGAAGTTCATCTGTTGTGTCAGAACTTGCTAATAATTCTCCTGATGAAGAAACAATTCTGGTGATCTTGGAACTGAGTATTCAACTTCAGGGAAAAATATAAACGATCCAATAGAAAAAGCTGTGAAATATGGCATATCCTAGAGAACCCGGGAAAATTTTCAATGAATAAAATGCTTTCTGTAAGGGAGAGCAGGTGGAGATAGAGTTACTGAAGATACACCTCAACATGAATCTCTTCTGGGGAATGTTGCAGAGCGTGAACCTGTATATCTCAAGCTGGATGGCCATTTTCGAAGACTTTCCTCTGAGAGTGTAGGAAGTGACCTAATTTCTTTAAGAGCCAGTGAAATTTCACATTCTGGAGTCTCTAATTTGTTTGGTTGTGGCTCTCTTCACCACCCTGAAGATGGTGAAGCTTCTAGAACCATGGATGCATTTCTTGGCTCAGATTCGCTATTTTGAAGGAATTCTTTAATTACTTTACCATCATATGAGCGTCTGAAATTAAACAGGGTTCATAAAACTATGCGGCAAAGACTATATACGGCAAAACAGACACGGAGGATCTACTAGCAAAGCAAGTTGGGAAGTTGCTGCAAGACAATTTTTGACAACCAAGGTATGATCAACTGCAATTAAAGATATTTTTTGCCCCGTTATTTGGATAAATAATTTATTTCTGATTGCTTGCGTAGTAGACTAAACATCTTTTGATTCAATTCATAGCCTTGAAGGATTATCAGTCATTCAAAAGTTTCTGGGTGTTCCTCAATGTGGAAATGGGTATCAAATTAGTGTTGTTTCTTTGTCCATATTAATACCATATTTTAATCTTTTCACAGTTCTATTTTGCTAAATCAGTGAGAGAAACATCACAGATTCATTTTACAAAGCTTCCGTTTGCTTAATTTTATGTCTGATTGCTTGGGTTATTATAGAATAAACCCTCTGTAAATTAATTTTGCAGCCATAATAGTTATGATTGTGTTCAGAAGCTTAGGTCTTTTCACACTGTCGAATTTGGTATAATTTAAGCTTAAGTTCTTTCTCCATAAGAATATCATGCTAAGTTTTGTTTTAGTAAGATATTGGTGGAAAATGGCGGATGGTTCTGGGCTTTCTTTGCTTTCAATTAAACTATCATCCATATTTCTTGGTCTTGTCTATTTTCAATTTTTCTAATATTTGAAGTTATATAGATATCTTCTTTTTGAGGGTGCATATGTAGAACTGATGTTTGAGGATTTTGCGTTGTGGGTAAAAGAATTGGAAGTAGAACTTGAAACAACAGGGGATAATTGCAAAGATAACATGCAGGAAGCAGTTTTAAATAAAAAAAGACAGATTTACATAAATGCAGTGGGATGTGGAGGAACTTCGGAAGCAGTGCTTCGAGATAGAAATGAAATTGAAGCATGAACAAGTTGGTTTTCAAATATAAATATATTTTATGCTGAAACACTAGTATCAGTTATTTATAGGCTTTATTAAAATGATGTCCACACATGTCCCAGGCTGAAAGGGCTCGCCTTGCGTCGTCAAAAACATCAACCATTCAGGAGAATCAAACGTTGCTGCATCAGTTGGATGCTACTAGGGAACAACATGAGAACTTGCACAAAAATCATGAAGAGTTAGCGGTGAAAGCAAAGCAGATGAATTTTTTTTTTTAGTTGAAGAGGTTAAATCTCTTCGGAGCTCTTAGTCAGAATTGAAAAAGGAGCTTCGCTGCATGACGAAAGAAAAGTTATGAGTACCGGTAATTTTTTCCTTCGCCACTAGTTCTTTTTATAATTGTGTCCTCGGAGAGATATATGGTTTATCTCAAAATGGAGCTATTTCCTGTGAAAATTTAAATCAATCGGAGATATATGCAGTTGTGTGACTATTTCTCATCTATAGATTATAGTTATTGTATTTTTATGCGTGATACAAAAGTTAAAATTGAGATTCGAGGTGTCTTGAAGGGACAAGATAGGTGCTCGAGAATGGTAAAACTACAAAGGAAGGTCAAGGTGTGTTGGTTTGCTAGTTAGTGTAACCTTGCCGATTTTCAAGTCAATTGAAGGTTTTTAAGAGAACTCAATATTCATCTCATGTAATCTACCACTTGGTCAAATTTTACTTCTACCAAACCTCTCGAATCATACCAATCGTTGTACGAGTTATTTTGTTTTTCAACTTCTATTCCTTAGGCCGTAAGAGTTAAGTGGCAAAGAATACAACCTTTGGATAGTGACATGGCATGCTAAGCTCATCATAGTTAACACTTTGTGCTATAAATATCTAATTCAGCATTCGACCTTTCATTATTTGAGTAGCAGTCTAATATTTTAAAATTTAAAGAACTATTTGATATTTTATAAAGTATTATTCAATAGTATTTCTCAAATTAAATAATAGATTTGGGACATAAGATGATATGACTATTTCAACCTCGCATTATTTGAATGCTAGTCAATTTAAGTCAAGATCAACGTAAAAAAAAAAATTTAATAATAATAAATAAATCAAATCTATCTACATAATCATTTGCTTGTGCCAATAATTAGAGTCTACTTTTCCAATTGACGGGAGGTAGATATTTTAAATTTTTATGTTCCAAGGGAAAAGATAAAGGAGATAATATTGATCTATGTATTACAATAAATATAGCAGTCAAATTCTTTTAATTTCTAAACAGGTTCGCACTCATGGCTCTAGCATTATTTAATGAAAACAAATTATTTTGAAAGAGCGGGTTCTATTCACCTTAGTTTTGTAAATTTTGTATAACATGAATTTTATTAATTTTGAGTAATTGAGATTTGTTATATTCTTTTTTTTTCATATTTTATATTAACTATTAATCATATATTTATATTTTATTAATAT
Organism: Boswellia sacra; assembly: GCA_013180625.2. NCBI lineage: Eukaryota > Viridiplantae > Streptophyta > Magnoliopsida > Sapindales > Burseraceae > Boswellia > Boswellia sacra. Next base: position 94,993 of record SNVD02013154.1, read on the forward strand.
AAATATCAGATAATGAGAGAATCTTTAATCCATTCTAAAAACCTTGCCCACTTAATGACCTTGTCCATCAAAAGATAAGATCAAGTTTTCTATCTTTTGAAAGTTAAACACCCTTTTCTTTAGCGGACTTTGAATATTCAAAGTCAAGTTGGAGGTTATTTATCATTCTCTTCAATGTTGTATGAATTGACAGATGAAATTATTAATTGCATTATAATTCTCGTCAAATTCCAACATGTTACACAATGTAATTAAACTTCATCTTCGTCGATTCTTGGATGAGTGCAGGTAAAATAATTAAGTACCGTATACAAAGGTAAAATTATAAAATTTAAATATTGATATATGATGAATTTAATGATAAAATACTTTTCGTAAGAAAAATATATTATGCTTTGCTTTAAATTGTATGCAACCTAAATTATTCGTTTCAATGCTGTATTGAGTGATATTCCAGGCAGCAAGAGATAAAATATTTGGCCAGTCAGTCAAGTTTTGATGTTGAAATCCAATTTGTTGGTGTATAAACTAAATTCAGAAAAATTTATTAATTTATAATTAGAATTAACTGACGATAAATATTTGAGTTTCTCAAGTCATAAATACATTAATAACAGGTTTATTTATGATTCGTCAAAAAGTCAAGAAAGGTACAAGAATAGGTCGAAGCAACTAAATCAATTCATGCGTGTTTTTTGGGCTGGAAGAAGCAAGGGTCACGGCTCATAGGGATATCAATTTCACGGAAAACAAATCAAAACAAGATGTTAGCTCTTGGGCATTTTTCCATCCAATAGACAAATAAGTTACCACTGAGTTTTCTTCTTTTTTATTTTTTAAATATAAAATGGAAGTTCAAAATCTTAGTAAAATATATCCTATTCAAGAATTTCCTTGTTCTCACAAACTATTTTCCATAGGTCCTATTTTGTTCTTCACACTCCCATAATTTTATCGTCTTTGTGGGCTTAACAAAATCCATAGTCCGGGTTCGTTATTGTTGCCACTTTCTCAAAAGCTCAAGTTTGTAAGTGTAAGTTTAACTTTAATATTTAGAACCCTAGTAAAGTTCAATTATATGATATGTGAACAAGTTGTTAAGTTGTCCAATATTGAATAGTTGTGTGAGGAAAGGTCTTAGATTTATAAAAATGATTTGTCTTCTCTACGTTAGTGTTTTGAGTTAAACACTTAATTCCTCAATTGATAGTGCAAATATATTATTTAGTTGATTGCACCGAATAGGGTATATTATATTCGGTTGATTAAACTGAATATCTATTATATGTGTTATAATCTTTTGGTTTATCAGAGTTTTGTTTTTTTCCTTCCAAAAACAACAGATAAATTTGTAGGGAAAAATTGGATAAGCAAATTGAGTAATTGCATTCGTTAAAAGTCTAGGGGGATTTATCCCTTAAATTAAACTTATATAGTTGGATTTATGATGGATCTGTATATATGTTCCATGAATTATTCTTCTCTACATAAATCTTCTCAATAAATCAAACACGTCTATTCATTTACTTTTTTTTTTTTGTAACAAAAATAAGAAAAGTAGAGAAACTATTTTTTACTTTTCAGACTAACAATCATTTCAAAACTAAAATAAATAAAATACACCATGCTATAACATATACTGATTTTGTTTTCTTCACCTCTATGAAATCCAATTCAAAGTTCAAACTTTTGAGTTATTACAACACAACATCCATAGCTTGTTGCATGTCTGCCTTTCTAAGAGAGTCATAGCAGCTATTTCATTTCAACTCTACTATCTATTTATGCGTCCATATTTAGGACCTAGTTAGGATTTTCTCATGATATGAATTTTAATTAATTTATCTAAACAAATAAAAGTTAATTTATGATTAGTGGCTAATAAAAAGTAATATGCCATGATGATAGTAGCTACATATTAAAAAAAAAAACTGGTCTAAATACTTATTTATTTGTGAATGAATATGTATATTACTAAAATACCCATTAAACAATAAGTTACAACTAAGGGCAACTAGTTTACTTTTGAAATAACTAATTTAAATAAATAAAAAATATTTTTTTTCTTAATCTATCTTTAACATAAACCCTAATTTCCTTTCTCTTTAATTTTGCAGTTTTTAAGAGTTAAAAAAATGGTTTAAAATAGATTAAAATCTACATCACAAAAAAAAACTAAAAATCCTCACGCATAGTGATACTGCAAAATCATACGTACCCCCTAATCAATGATTCCCTAATTTCAAATGATTTCCAGGCTACAGGATGGATCAACGCGTGCGGAGTGCACACTTTCATTTTTTGTCGACCTAAGTGTAACTCAAATATTAATTACCACCTGAACCTTTTGAGTTTTAGTTTAGAAATTTGGGATTTGGAAGATATTGATCATCTTAAAAAAAAAAAAAACTTCTTCTTAAATTGATCAATAAAGAAACAAAGTTTTGTTGATGGGGAGAGAATATCCTTTTTTTAGAGCAAATTAAATGAAATAATTATAATATAAAATGATAAATATTTAATTAAGAATATGTTAAGGACTTCAATTTGTACTAATAGGTTTACAAAAGAAATGAGTATTCAAATTATATTTGTGGGTGAAAATAATATCAATGATCAACCTATATAATACTTTTCCCAAAATGTTACTCCAAATTCTTATTCCAACAACACTTGTTACACATAATTTGAGATGAGAAACGGAGATAAAGTTTTAGAATAAATATTAGTATCATTGAATGGAAATTAAAAGATATAAAAATATTGACTATAGTCCATAGAGGAGATGAAATTGTTGGGTTTGCAACCATGTCTAGCCGATGCGAGACTTTGGTCACACTCCCAACAATCCTCCTATTGAATAAAGGATCATACTATTCTGTATTTTTTTTCTCAGCCTCCCCTCAAACATTCATTCATCCATCCACTCCATCGCGACGCAAGCCTACCTCAAGAGTTTCATAAGACCTCCTCTCAAATGATCATCCATCCGTCCGCTTCATTGAGGTGCAAGCCTACCTCCAAAACTTGCTCTATGAAGCTGAGAAATAGAGTCTAACCATAGATCTAATCATGAGCTTAACTTTGGTCCACCATCTTCGTGCAGCACTCAAAGAATTTCTGTTAAGGTTGGGGCATGGCTTTTATATCACTTGTTGAGTCTATGGACCTCCAAAAACTGCACATTAATATACTATTGTCCACTTTGGACCTAAGTCTGCGTGAATTTGCTTTTGGATTGGTGTCATACTAATGTAGACCTTACCCACAATTATATGTCCATGACCGTCCCCATGTCTAGCTAATGTAGGACTTTATTCACACACCTAACAATCCTTTTTTCGAACACAGGACCACATAATTGTTATATTTTTTCGAGTCTCCCCTCAAATGATCATCCATTTGTTTGCTCAATCGAGTTTTGCTACCTCGAGAGCTATTCTATCTAGGTCAACTCCTCTTCATTGTGTTGGGGTTGACATGTCCATGAAGCATTCGGAATACACCGCCTAATCCTATAGTGCCCATCAGCGTAGTTTGGCATAACCGGGGGCCACCAACCTTTGTTGACATTCCAAGAATTTCTTTCATATATTCTTCCAGCTAAGTCTGGGTTTGAGTTTTAACAACCTTTGTTGGGACTATGAATCTCCCAAAACTCTACATTGGCGTGATATTATCCACTTTGGGCCTAAGCTTGTATGGATTTGGTTTTGAATTCTACTCAAAAGACCTCATACCAATGAAGATCTTGTCTATACTTATATAACCACGATCCTCCTTCATGTCTAGCCGATGTGAGACTTTGGTCAAACTCCTAACATAAATATATGTAACAATTTGAGACCTTATGAATTAATAATTATCACAATTAATCATTTACGATAAGGAATAATATACCATGTAATTAATAGATTTATGTGAACAATAATGATATTCATCTCAAAAATTTATCCCGAATATTATACCTAATTGATTTGTATTTAATCAATGTTTTTATCTAATGTATAGTTTGATGATATAATGAATGATATACCAATTTTAAATTCATATACTCATACCATTTAAGGTGTATGATTTTGTGATAAATTTTGAGATGTATATCTCTATCATTATTTTTCCAATAATGATTCTTTTCCAAATTGTACCTCAAAAGATGTGCATTTGCTATAAGCTTACCAAGTGGAAAGTGTGATGATGTAATCAGTGATGTGATAGTTTTAATTTTATACCATATCATTTGGCATGCATGATTTTAAGAAAAGTTTTGGGATATGTATTACTACCCTTATTTTTTATGTGGATTTATATATGTTCATTTTGTTTCAAATTTTAAAATTTTTTTCTTTATCCTTACATTTTCAAATTTCAAAACATAAAGAATAAAAAGACTTTACTAACTCAGCTATATAAACTAATATAGCATAACATCATTGAAAGAATTATATAAATATTAATTATATTGATTATATATATATTGAAATGAATGCTATATCAGTTTGCATGGTCAAATTTGTATGAAAAACTTAATTGTAAGGTAGTGCTATCTTATATTTTATTTTGTAATAAAATTTATTTTTAATTTTTTTAAAACTAATAATTGTTGGAAAAATGAAATGAACGCACATCACCGTTACGCTGTTGCAGTCATGCAAGAAACCACCGAATCCATATGGTAATAGGTAATTTGGGCAATATAAAAAACCTTATTTACAGACTCGAAAGGATGTAACCATTCATGAATTTTTACAATCTAATGACATATCTCTTATAATAATCACATCTGTTCCCACGAGTTAGACCCATTCCCATGCAAAATGTTTTTTCGTCTTTGTGAAATAAACCCTTGCATGGAACTCTTACATGTGTCCCATGCACCAAGTCAATCATATATTTCTTCGATGGTTACCAAAGTGGGTATGATTAAAATTAGTGTAACTATTAATTAATTAACTAATTACAACTTAAAGTAAAACCAATGAAATACACCTAGCTTGCATTAATTAAGTATAAATTAAAATTCACAAGCAAAGTATATAAATTGAATTAATTAAGAAAAAAATAAAGCCTTGCTAAATATAATTAAAACAAGAGGATGAAATTGGATTGCCAAAATACAAAGAACACATCAAAAGCGTTTGATTAGTTAAGTCCTTAAGTAATAAAATTAAGTAATAACGTTAGCCTATATATATATATCGAAATTGGAATCACAAAATCACTATAGATTAACGACAAATTTGAGGCTCATATACCACCTGATCTCTTTAAAACTTATTCACCCCGCATAAAAGATGTCTAAGGAAAAAATGACATTTGTCTTCTAGGATATAATAGAATTCAGATAGGCAACTACCAAAGAAGCTATTTCTGGTAAATTAGAAGTGGAAGAACTCTACCGCTCAAACAGAAAAAGGAAATAGTCTTTCTTTTCTCTTTATCTTTTATCCATATCTTTCTTTTTTTCTCCATTTTTTCTAAAAGAGAACCTCCATTATAGAATATCAAAATTGGTATCTACCAAAAATTTAATTTGTAATTGTTGTAACGGCTCAAAATTAAATTCATAACGTTAATTAATGACTCATTTATCTATAAGTTATAAAATTAAATTTATAACAACGCATTAATTAATAAGTGACAAAATTAAATTTGTAACGTATTAAAATTTTGGCAATTTTTCATTTACCTATGAATCAAGCCGTTTTTCTGACGACTAGGAGGACGAAGGTGTTGGAATAGGTAATTCACTACAAAAAAGAGTTTCATCCACGTCGCCCTTTTGCGGCGGCGTTAATACCCGCCGTAGATTAGTTCCTGCCAACAACGCTTCCATTCCCATATAAGTTAGCCACGTTCCCAACGCAAATGGGTTTTGGATCAAGCCATTTCAATTTCGCCCTACAAATCAGATTAACCCTAGAAAGCAATTTCAATCTCATCCGCGTTTCTTCCTCTTCCACTTCCATCTCATTGTATCATCGCATCTCATCTCATCTCATTCGCATTTCATTAACAGAGATTCTGGTAACAGAGGTTGTGTTTCTCTTGCAGAGACCATGAAGGTGCTAGTGTAGCAGAGCCACAACATCATGGAGGTGCTAGTGTAGTATATCAGCATTACTGATTTGAGCAATCAGTTGAAACTCTTGCGTTTGCTGTAGCTCCTCTGCTTTCTGCTCTCTCTTTTTCGTAGATTTATGAGCTATTTGGTAATCTACATCATTTGGGCGTTAAATCAATTTACAGGATAATCAATTTGGGTGGTATTTATGCTTTGCAAGTGTTGAAATTTTTGTCTATTTGTTCGAATGTTATTTTCTTGCTTTTAATTTCTGTTTTTGCTGTTGAATTTTTGTCATGTTGCGCTTAATTTGTTGTATCAGTTATTGAATTTTCTTTTATTTTCTGATTTTTCACTCATCTCACAAATAGAATTTAAAAATATTTAAATCATAATCTGTTACAGTTGGTACTTAAAGTTGCAAATTCATCCTTCCGTTTATTATTGTTAATTTGGTTATCTTGTCGCATATTCCTAATAGCAATACTCGTGTCTAAATTCTTCAAATACAAATAGAAAGTTGTATTGATCTTTTATAGTTTTATCCTTATTTTATATTATCCATTAGATGATACAGAACTGAATATGATGATGAAAACTCATTGTTTAGATGCTTCAGCCTATTAATGAGAGCTTAATATGTATTTATTAAGTAAGCATGTTATTTAACTTAACCTACCTAGCTGATTCATCATTAATATATGGAGATTGATATACTAGATTAAATACAATAGTTGAAAATGCTTCTAATTAGACAAGTTTAAAAAAGTCAGCTCTCAAATTCCTTTCCCACTAATTAACACTAATGTAAACCACTAGTTAATGGCTTATATAACAGTTGAATTCTTCTCCACTAGTTGTCTTCTCTTCCCTTGAGGACTTCCCTATACTAGAACCGGTTTTTGTGAAATCTAAATGTTTTACTTGAATTTTTATTATTTCTTAAAGAAATTCTGAGTATAATTAAGTTGCATGATAGATTGCTTGATAGTCTTCTTAGTATACTTTTCACTTCTCTATTCCTTTGATGATATATCATTTTCTATACAAAAGTTGTAAGTCTAATATTGCTTGATTATTATAATTCTTTACTGCATTCACTGGGTGATGGATTTTGGCACTTGCCTACTTGAGGCAATTGTAAAGCTGGCTCTAACTAGTCACAGATTATTGTATTGTGTGGCTTTAACTAGTCATAGATCATGGTCTTTATGATGTGGCTCTGGTTGTGGTTTGAATTCATTAGGTTTTTGGCTGTTGAAATTCATGCTTACTAGATAGTGTTATTGGTGGATGATATTGTATAAATTCATTGTTTGTTGTTTTCAAAGGTGAGGCTATTCATCCACTTGTATTTTTAGTGCTGTTAGATCTATAAAGTAGGCCTGTTCCCATTATGTGCTATAGTTATGTGATTCAAGTCAATCAAGGTTCCTACGTGAAGCAAGCATTTTGAAAAATTTCCCCTACATAAAATTTGTTTTGTCATATATCTACATAATTGCTTTTATGTATTCATTTGGCCTCTGTTATCATTTATTAATGGTCCTCGCAAACATATTTGGTTTTTAAAATGTGTGTAGCACTAATAAGAGAAACTGAAACTGTACATTCATCAAAATACAAAAACCTTTGTTAAATTGAATTGTTGTTAGTCTTGTATTATACTTTTAGATCTCTTTTCTTGCAAATAAAATTCTATTCAAATTCAATTCCAATATATCTATTATTTCACATGTTTCATGAGCGATCTTATCTTGTAAATTGTAAATTATATATTAATAAGATGTAAATGTATGAATATTACATTGTATACATGTTTAATTGTTTCATGTAAATTGTATGTTAATAAGATGTTAAAAACTAAATGACTTGTTTTCTTGTATACTTAGATTAACATTATGTGAATACATATATTTATCCAAATTTTTAAAACAGAAGTACTTAAAGAACAATACTTAAAACAGAAGTAGTTAAACAGAGGATCAAATTATGAGAATCAAGCCAAACATAAATTGCTTAAACACCCCATAACCAAAATCAATTCATCTAAATAGCCCATAATCTAAATTAATAGTCTTAAACACCCATAACCCAAATCAATTCCCATCGACACCCTATAACCTAAATCAATTCACCCAAACACCCTATAACTCAAATCAATCACATAAACAGCCATAACCCAAATCAATTCACATTAACACCCATAGCCCAAATCAATTCATCTGAACACCCCATAATTTAAATCAGTTGCCTTAAACACCCATAACCCATATCAATTCCCCTAAACATCCTATATCCCAAATCAATTCCCTTGAACACCCTATAACCCAAATCAATTCACATAAACGCCCATAACCTAAATCAATTCACCTAAACACCTTATAACCTAAATCAATAAATCAATTCACCCTATAAACCTTTCTTATACTTTCTTCTCTTGTTTAGATTAAGGCCTCGTTAAGTAATGAGTTTTAGGATAATATAGGTTTTAAATCTTAGATACCAAGTACTATTGTATCTAAGATTTAATTAGATATGTTAATCATTATATTAATTCATGCATTTCACCTTAGACCCATTCAAGAATTATTAATAGAAATATGTTTTTTCATTCTCTTTCTAATCATAGGATGATAATAAAGATCATAATGTCTAATAATAATTATTGAATTGTCTAGTTGGACAGTTTAAGACTGTATAAGTTTGTATGGTAATTAGTATAGTACCTCAGCTTTTGTTTCACTTGATGGATTTTCAGTGGCACTCCTTTGTTGACCCAGGTATGGCAACCCAAGAGAGGGGGTGAATTGGGCTTTTATTTATAAAAACGAATTTAGAAAACTTTTCTTGAAAGATCAAAATTAGTTCACTCTTTGTTTGAGAATAAAGGTGAAAAAGATGAAATTAGAATTTATCAAAGATGCAATCAAAAGATTAATAATAATGAACAATCACAAGTGCAAGTAAATGTAAAGAGGAAAGGGATAGAGAGAGTGCAAACTCGATGTATGTGGTTCGGCAAACCTTGCCTACGTCCACGGGCTCCTAGCTCCACAAGCTAGGCTTTCCACTAAGTTGTAGAAATCTTTGCAACTTGCTTGATGAACAACCTCACCAAGACTTTTTCTTCCAACCTTTGATAACACCACACCAAGAGTTCTTCTTGATGAACATCCTCACCAAGGCAACTTCCTTCAACTCTTGATAACACCATACCAAGAGTTCTTCTTGATGAACAACCTCACCAAGGCAACTTCCTTCAACTCTTGATAACAACACACCAAGAGTTCTCTCAAGGATAACTTTTTATCCTTTACAAGAAGATCTCACTCTCACCACAATACAAGAACAAGGATAATTTTTATAACAAAAGTACAACTCTCTTCAAAGAGTAGATAAAGAATATAAAAGCTCTCTAGACTTGATATTTCTCTTGTTTTTTGCTTGATAGATGCTTCTCTTGCTCTTAATGAATGCATGGGAGAAGGGCTCCTTTTATAGGCAAATGAGATGAACTTAATCAAGTGAAGACATCAACTCCAAATTTTCTGCCCACCATAAAAACCATATTTTTTCTGCCATTTTTGTCAATGCTCCGTTTAAAATTTGAAAATATGAAAAACATGAAAGATCTGTACAATTGAATAAGCGTTCCAACGCATCAAGAATGAAGTTGTTTGGATATCTCTAGCTCAAGATATGGCCAAAAAACCATTCGATACTCATGTGACTTGATTTTTCTTCCATGTGTCAGTCTACCGACTTGCATGTGTATTATGTCAGTCTTCTGTTTGAAATTTGAATTTCTTAAAAGAATATGAAATCTGGTCCATTGAATCATCTTTCCAATGCCACAATAATCAAGTTATTTGGATATCTCTAACTCAAGATATGGACAAAAAATCATTCAGTGCTCAAATGAGTTGATTTTTCTTCTCTGTGTCAGTCTACCGAATTGCATATCAATTATGTCAGCCTTCCGTTTGAAATTTGAATTTCTTCAAAACATATGAAATGTGATTCATTAAGTCCTCTTTCCAATTCCATAAGAATCAAGTATTTTGATTTTTCTAGCTCAAGATATGTCCAAAAGAGTATTCAGTGCTCATGTCAGCTACTTCCATTTGTCTTTCAACTTGCATGATGATTTGGACAACCTTACACTTGAAATTTGAATTTATTTAAAACACATGAAATGTTATAAATTGAGTAAGCTTTCCAAAGCCTCAAGAATCACATTATTTGGATATTTTTAGAGAAATATATGACCAATTGATTGAACATTACTCATGTGTCACATTCCTTGAATCAAACCTTGTTCTTAAACTTTGGTGCCTTTAACATGTAGTCTTCTCCTTAGCTTCAACACTTCATTTTAATAAGCCTCCTCTTGATTTTACAAATATTTCATTGAATCTTATTCTTGTACATAAATAAACATGTTAGTAAATCTCAATTAATCAATGTGTATTGTTATCATCAAAATTATCATGTAGCCTTAGGGCTAACAATCTCCCCTTTTTTGATGATGACAAACCATTGATTGCTTTAAAATATAATCTAAAATCAAGAATGAAAATAAAATCAAGAATAAACAAAAAATGGCACTTGTTATGAATATAAGCAATCCAACTATTTCTTCCCCTTTTGTTATCATCAAAAAGATGTAATCAAATTAATTACTCCCCCTAAATATATTCTCCCCCTTAACATATGCTACCATTCAAAGATTATCATATAAAAGCAAAACTAAGACATATCCAACATGCCCAATTCTCTTCTAATTATGAAAAATCTATCTTGATTAAGGGGTTTAGTCATATTTGGGTCTAGGGACTAATTCCCAAACTTGATTTCTCTCAAATTAGTTCAATTGTTCTAACTTTCGTCATTTTCGGCTTCTTTGAAAGATTTTGGTTCAAATTGAGAGACAAATGCAAAATGATTACAAAAGTTTCTAAAAAAAATCTAGTTCTCATACCTTGTGATGGTTCGCCAATAATGAGATCTTTAGAGTGAGCTATTGCATACCTCAATTCCTTTGGTAATTCTTGGGAAGAATCAATTACTTCCTCAAGCTTTTCTTGTTGAAGTTGTAATTCATCTTGGCTCTTTTTATCAAGTCTTGATTCCTTGATTTGCTTTTCTATCTCAACAATATCATCATCTAAATTCTTTGAAGAGATCACATTAGTTTCATCAAATTCAACATGCATAGATTCTTCAATAGCAAGAGTCTTTTTGTTAAAAACTCTATATGCTTTACTATAGTTAGAGTAACCAACAAAAATTTCAACATCGGCTTTTGCATCAAATTTTTCAAGGTTATCCTTTGTATTTAAAATAAAATATTTACATCCAAAAACTTTAAAAAATCCAATATTGGGTTTTCTTCATTTCCAAAGTTCATAAGGAGTTTCTTTATTAAAGCTCTAATTTGGACTCTATTGATTATAAAGCATACGGTATTAACGGCTTCGGCCCAAAAATATTTTGGCAAATTATTTTCAAGTAACATGGTCTTAGCCATTTCTTGGATAGTCCTATTTTTCCTCTCAACAACACCATTTTGTTGTGGAGTTCTAGGTGAGAAAAAATTATGTTCAAAACCATTTTCATCACGAAGATTTTCAAATACAACATTGTCTACTTCACCACTATGATCACTCCTAATGGACACAATAGAATACCCTTTTTGATTTTGGACTCTTTTGCAAATTTTGAAAAAGCTTGTATGACCTCATTTTTAGTTTTTAAGAATAATACCCAAGTGAATCTTGAATAATCATCCACAATAACAAAAACATAATACTTTTCACCAAGGCTTTGAGTTCTTGATGGTCCAAATAAATCCAAATGAAGTAATTATAGAGGTTTATTTGTTGAAATAAATTTCTTTTGTTTAAAAGAAGTTCTCACTTGTTTTCTAAATTGACAAGCATCACAAATCTTATCCTTTTCAAATTTTATTTTTGGAAGACCATCAACTAAATCATTTTTAGAAATTTTTGAAATTGTGTCCATGCTAGCATGACTTAGCCTTCTATGCCATAACCAAGCATCATGATTAACAATGAAACAATTTTCTACATGATCATTAACATCAATATCAATTGTATAAATGTTACCACATCTATTACCAACAAATAATGTCTTATTGTTACTAACATCCTTAATCACACATCTATTAGGCTCAAAAGTAACAAAATATCCCTTATCACATAATTGACTAATGCTAATCAAATCATGTTTCAAACCATGAACAAGCAAAACATCTTTAATAATAGGTGAAGAAGGGTTACCAATATCACCATGTTTGATTACCCTTCCTTTGGCATTATCACTAAAGGTCACATATCCTCCTTTCTTGATGAATAATCTTGAGAACTTGTAGGCATCTCTGGTCATATGCCTTGAGCATCCACTATCTAAGTACCACTTGTGTTTGACACTCCTTTGTTTCTACAATCAACATTTAAAGAGAGACTTTTTGGTACCCAAATGTTCTTGGGTCCTTGAGGGTTAGTTATGGTCCTTTTTGGAATCCATATTTGTTTCAAATTAGGATTTCTCTTAATGTAACAAGAATGCATTTTGTGTCCTTTTCTTCCACAATAATTACATAAATGATTAAGATTATTCCTAGAACATGCATGAACAAAATAGTTTTTAAAATACTTTTGATTTTTATGACTTTTATATCCTAACCCTCTTTTATCAAAAACACATCTTTGGTTTTGTAACATAGAATTCAAATTTTTTGTGCTTTTTGTAAAACTATCAACAATATTTCTTAAGTCATTATTTTCTTTTTTCAAAATAGCATTTTGTTTCTCTAATTTATCAAAATCCTTTTGTTTTAAAATATCATTTTCAGTTTTTAATAAATGTATTTGACTTTCCAAACTTTCAAAATCTTTTTGCTTTAAAATTTCATTTTCATTTTCTAAAACTTCATTTATATCTACCACCTCTTCTAATTGAGATAACATGATTTTTGATTTCTTTTTTAGAGCATTAATTTTTGAATTTTGCTTATCAACTTGCACATGTAAATTTTGAAATGTTTCAAGTAATTCATCATATGAAAGTTTAGGATCATAGTTTAGAATAATTACCCCATCTTCACTTAAAGCCATAAAGAACATGTTTACCACTTCGCAATCTTCTTCTTCGGTGGAGCTAGCTTCACTATCATCCCAATTTGTGGCTTTCATTGCTTTGGATTTCTTGTTTTGACTCTTAAAGTAAGGACAATCCATCTTTACATGTCCCAGTTTCTTGCACTCATAGCAAATGACTTGATCATTTTTCTTATCTTGCTTTGAGCTTTGCCCTTTGTACTCCCTTCTAGAATTCTTATTGAATCCTTGGTTTCTTCTAATCATCCTTTTTAGCTTTCTTGTGATGAATGCAAGATCTTCATCATCTCCTTCATCATCGGAGTCATCTTTTTCTTTCGTTGAAGATTTGAAAGCGATATTTTTCTTTTTCTTGAAATCTTCTTCATTCTCCTTCAAGGTGATTTCATGAGTCATGAGAGAACCCATAAGTTCTTCTAATGGTAGTTTGGTGAGGTCCTTTGCTTCTTGAATTGCCGTCACCTTTGGCTCCCAAGATTTTGGTAGACACCTAAGAATCTTTCTCACCATTTCAACATTAGAATAAGATTTACCAATAGATTTCAAACTATTAATAATATCCGTAAATCTAGTAAACATTTCAGAAATTGATTCATCCGATTTCATCTTAAAAAGCTCATAACTATGAACTAGCATACTAATTTTAGATTCTTTAACTTGACTAGTTCCTTCATGAGTTACTTCAAGTGTGTGCCATATTTCTTGTGCCGTAGAACAAGTAGATATTCTATTAAACTCATTTCTATCTAGAGCACAATACAACACATTCATAGCTTTAGCATTCAAACTCAATTTCTTTTTATCATCTTCACTAAACTCTTTAGATTCTTTAAGCATGCATTCCCCATTTTCAATTTTGGTAGGAACAAAATGTCCTTCCAAAACAATAGACCACAAATCACAATCAAAAGATTTCAAGAAAATACTCATTCTAGTTTTCCAATAAGAGTAATCACTTCCATTAAAAAATGGAGGTCTAGAGATAGAAAGCCCCTCAACATATGAAGTTGGATTAAAAGTTGCCATAGCTCAAAATCGGTTAAGATTTAAAAAATTGAGCAACCTTGCTCTGATACCACTTGCTGACCCAGGTATGGCAACCCAAGAGGGGGGGTGAATTGGGCTTTTATTTATAAAAACGAATTTAGAAAACTTTTCTTGAAAGATCAAAATTTTTTCACTCTTTCTTTGAGAATAAAGGTGAAGAAGATGAAATTAGAATTTATCAAAGATGCAATCAAAAGATTAATAATAATGAACAATCACAAGTGCAAGTAAATGTAAAGAGGAAAGGAATAGAGAGACTGCAAACTCGATGTACGTGGTTTGACAAACCTTGTCGGGCTCCTATCTCCACAAGCTAGGCTTTCCACTAAGTTGTAGAAATCTTTACAACTTGCTTGATGAACAACCTCACCAAGACTTTTTCTTCCAACCCTTGATAACACCACACCAAGAGTTCTTCTTGATGAACAACCTCACCAAGGCAACTTCCTTCAACTCTTGATAGCAACACACCAAGAGTTCTCTCAAGGATAACTTTTTATCCTTTACAAGAAGATCTCACTCTCACCACAATACAAGAACAAGGATAATTTTTACAACAAAAGTACAACTCTCTTCAAAGAGTAGATAAAGAATATAAAAGCTCTCTAGACTTGATATTTCTCTTGTTTTTTGCTTGATAGATGTTTCTCTTGCTCTTAATGAATGCATGAGAGAAGGGCTCCTTTTATAGGCAAATGAGATGAACTTAATCAAGTGAAGGCACCAACTCCAAATTTTCTGCCCACCATAAAAACCGTAATTTTGTCTGTCATTTTTGTCAATGCTCCATTTAAAATTTGAAAATATGCAAAACATGAAAATCTGGACAATTGACTAAGCGTTCTAACGCATCAAGAATCAAGTCGTTTGGATATCTCTAGCTCAAGATATGGCCAAAACATCATTCGGTAGTCATGTGACCTGATTTTTTTTCCATGTGTCAGTCTACCAATTTGCATGTGTATTATGTCGGCCTTCTGTTTGAAATTTGAATTTCTTAAAAGAATATGAAATCTGGTCCATTGAATCATCTTTCCAATGCCATAAGAATCAAGTCATTTGGATATCTCTAACTCAAGACATGGATAAAACATCGTTCGATGCTCAAATGAGTTGATTTTTCTTCTCTGTGTTAGTCCACCGAATTGCATATCAATTATGTCAGCCTTCTGTTTGAAATTTGAATTTCTTCAAAACATATGAAATGTGATTCATTAAGTCTTCTTTCCAATGCCATAAGAATCAAGTCATTTTGATTTTTCTAGCTCAAGATATGTCTAAAAGAGTATTTGGTGCTCATGTCAGCTACTTTCCATTTGTCTTTCAACTTGCATGATGATTTGGACAACCTTACACTTGAAATTTGAATTTCTTTAAAACATATGAAATGTTATAAATTGAGTAACCTTTCCAAAGCCTCAAGAATCACATTATTTGGATATTTTTAGAGAAATATATAACCAATTGATTGAACATTACTCATGTGTCACATTTCTTGAATCAAACCTTGTTCTTAAACTTTGGTGCCTTTAACATGTAGTCTTCTCCTTAGCTTCAACACTTCATTTTAATAAGCCTCTTCTTGATTTTACAATTATTTCAATGATCTTACTCTTGCACATAAATAAACATGTTAGTAAATCTCAATTAATCAATGTGTATTGTTATCATCAAAATTATCATGTAGCCTTAGGGCTAACATCCTTTTGTTCTCTGGGTACATATTAGATGAATGTGGTGTTTCATAACATCCATAAATCTATCCGTGTACTTAGAAAACTAAAGGGAGATGCTGTCGAAATTTCCATTGAGGTGGAACAAAACTTGAGTACTAATTACCATATATACAAACTTATGCATTCTTAAATGGGATAGGACCACCTACCTTTTAGATAATGGTGGAGGGGATAGGCTTCATATTACATATATCTATATAATCATTTGTTATATTAAGTTATTGAGTTAAATTTATCTTTTTGTAGTGAATTTTCAAACGCATCCATGGACAAGAGTTGGATTAATATGCCAAATAGGCTAACCAAGCTATACATTGATGGGGTTGATAGATTCTTGGATTTTGCATTTGCAAATGTAGTTGGTGATACGAGAATATATTGTCCATGTAAAAGATGCAAAAATAGGTTTTTTATGAGAGGAAGATGGTAAGAAAACATATCATAATGAATGGCTTCTTGCCAAATTATAAAAAATGGACAAAGCATGGGGAGCCTTACACATCTTACCACACAAACCAAGAAGCCGAGGCTAGTGATGATTCAATTGACAATGATGATATGGTTGGGATGGTGCATGATGCAATGGGTATTCCAATTATGGATTCTAATACAGATCTTAATATTCAGTTGAATGACGAAAATGTTGAGGGTCCAAATAATGAGACTAAGAAATTCTTTGAGTTGCTTCAAGAGGCAGAGTGCCCTTTATATTTGGGATGTGAAAATTTCACAAGACTATCTTTTATTGTTCGACTTTTGCATATGAAAATGCTGTGTGGGTGGACAGATAAATCATTAACGATGTTGTTAGAACTATTAAAGGAAGCCTTTCCTAATGCTAAATTGCCAAAATCATACTATGAAGCTCAAAAGATAACTACTGACTTGGGTTTCACATACAAAACTTGGGATTTATGTCCTAATAATTGTATGCTGTTTAGAAATGAGTTTGAGAAACTTGATAGATGCGAAGTATGTCAGACATCTAGATATAAACAATTTGATAGTAGTTTTGGCAATGTTCAAAATAGAGGTAAACAAATACCTGCTAAACAAGTACGATATTTCCCATTAGTGCCAAGGCTACAAAGACTGTTTATGTCTTCCAAAACTGCTTTTTTTATGAGATGGCATGCTGAATCACGCACTAATGATGGTGTGTTAAGACATCCTGCTGATAGTCCTACATGGAAGACATTTGATGAAAAATATCCTGATTTTGCTTGTGATAGTCGGAATGTTAGACTTGGACTTGCAGCTGATGGTTTTAACCCATTTAGAACGATGTCTACAGCATATAGCACGTGGCCTATTGTTTTAATTCCCTATAACCTGCCATCGTGGTTATGTATGAAACAATCATTCTTCATTTTGTCTGTGCTCATTGATGGCCCAAAAGGACCCGACAATAAGATTGATGTTTATTTACAACCGTTGATTGAAGAGTTGAAAGAATTATGGTCTGAAGGTGTGCTTACATATGATTCATCAAATAAGCAAATGTTTAAACTACATGCAGCTTTGTTATGGACTATCAATGATTTTCCAGCATATAGTAACTTGTCTGGTTGGAGTACCAAGGGTAAGAAAGCATGTCCTTGTTGTCATCAAAATACGAGGTCGCGTTGGTTGTCAAATAGTAAAAAGTATTGTTACATGGGTCATCGTCAATTTTTACCGATAACTCATAGATTTCGAAAAGACAAAATGTCATTTGATGGCACAAGGGAATATGGACTGGCACCTAGTCGATTATTTGGCATTGATATGAAGAGACAACTAAACAATGTACTTACTGAATATAAGATAGATGACTTAAGATGAGGAGAATCGGTGTGGTTGAGACAAGAGATAGTGGGATCACTTGGAAGAAGAAAAGCATTTTTTTTTAGCTCCCTTATTGGCAGTACAACCTAATTCGTCACAATTTAGATGTTATGCACAATGAAAAAAATATTTGTGACAATATTCTTTGGACTTTGTTAGGTGTTCCTAAAAAATATAAAGATAATTTGAGTGCTCGTCGTGATTTGGAAGAAATGAATATTAGGAAGCCATTGCATCCTCAAAAAAGAGGTGTCAATAAGGTATATATACCTTCTGCATGTTTCTCTATGAATAAGAATAACAAAGATGTGTTCTTGAAAGTATTGCAGGGGATTAGAGTTCCAGATGGCTATGCCTCAAACATCTCTCATCGTGTACAAGCTAAAGATTGTAGTATTATGGGTTTGAAAAGCCATGACAATCATATATTGATGCAACAGTTGCTTCCTATAGCTACACATAGAGCATTACCAACAAAAGTTGTGGAAGCCCTGATTGAATTGTCAAACTTTTTTAGACAATTGTGCTCCAAAGTTAATAGTTCAGATGATTTAATCAGTATTCAAGATAGAATTGCACTCACACTTTGCCAACTTGAGAAGATATTTCCCATGTCATTCTTTGACATCATGGAACATTTACCAATTCATCTAGCTGAGGAGGCATTAATGGCTGGTCCTATTCAATTTCGTTGGATGTATCCTATTGAAAGGTGTACAAGGTTGATTTTATTCTTTTTTATATATTTTATAAGGAGCATTATTGACGTCATTAAGTTATAGGTATCTATCAACTCTAAAGCGTTATGTACGCAATCGTGCACACCCAGAAGGTTCAATTGCCAAAGATTACTCGATGGAAGAGTGCACGAATTTTTGTGCAAGATACCTAAATGATGTGGAAACCAAAATTAATCGACCAAGTCGAAATGATGATGGTGGTGTTGGGCGTCCCTTAAGAAAGGAGTTAGGGTGCATCTTGATGAAACTTCTTGGGTTCAAGCACATAGATATGTGCTAGTGAACACAGATGCCATCACTCCATTTCGAGAGTATGTTACTCCTTTAGTGCATATAGTATTTTTGTTAATTGAACATTAATAAGAATTTATAAATGACTTACTAAATTTTGATTGTAAATTTACATAGACAACATCTTCAAGTGCTTGCACGAGAAATACCTCATAGTTCACATCACCATATTCAGAAACTTCATAATGAAAATTTTCATGAATGGTTTAAAGAAAACGTAAGTTGTCTAACTTTAATTTATGTAAATTCATATTGCATTAAACATTATTATAATAATCTTATTCTGTATAAGTTCAAAATTTACAGCAAACTTCAAATGTCTCAGTCTCTGATGAAATCAAAATCTTAGCAGATGGTCCTGACAGAGTTGCTCGAAGATTCAAAGGATATTTTATTAATGGTTTAAAATTTTGCACCATACACAGTGAAAAAAATAGAACAACTCAAAATTTTGGTGTTGTTATGAAGGTTGACACACTTAGTTATGCTAGTGTAAAAGATAAAAATCCTTATTTGGGCAATGTGACATTTCATGGGGTGTTGACAGACATCATCAAAATTTGTTATACTAATGCCATGAAATTTGTCTTGTTTAAGGGTGCATGGATTGATAACCAATTTCTTGAATTATGAATTAGGTTTTCTTATATTGTAGTTTTGATTGTAGAGGTATTGGTTAAATTTTATCAATCTGAAAGCTATTATGAGTTGGGTTGCATGATAATTAGATATGCAGTTGTGAATTCTTACTGGAAAAGGAATTTATTCTCTTTAATTTCCTGATTGGAAGTTATCATTGTCTCTCAACTTTATATCAATCTTAGCAGCTTGTGTTCCATGTGGCAGGCAGTTTTGAAGCAGAGAGGGGAAGTGACGGTTCTGGCATCCTAGTCATGGGAGACGTGGATCACAGTAATCACTTCTCCTTGTACCATTAATCCTCTATTTTTTTGGTTTTAATGAAAATGTTGTTTGTTAGTCATAGAACTTGCTACTGATGTAAGAGATGAATATTCGTAATTCTATGACGCTTTTTGGAGATCTTATATCTTGAGCTTTACCTAATGGATTGATGCTGTATGGATTGGTATTAAGCAATAGTGTTTTTTTATTTTTTTATTATTATTTTTTTCACTCTTTGTTTGTTTTGGAGAAAATTCAATGTCCTTTTATAGTGACTTGTTTCTGGGACAAAAATTGAAACTATTAAATTGAAATGAAATCTGTTATCATCTCAACCATACAACATTCTAGTACAGGTTTAATGTCAACAAGTTATGTCTTTGGTGAAATTGAATGATTTAATAAATGATTTTTGAAATCGCATTTAAAAAGAAAAAGTCGTTACAAGCAAAATGTTAATTTGAATATATTTGTTTTAAATTTAAAAATCATATTTTTTTTAAAAAAATAGCCATTACAAATAAAACTGAAAATTTGAATGGATTTCAAATCAGGGGCAAATTCGTAATTGTGGGCCATTGAGCCTTTTACGACGGTAATTTCCCCCTCGTAAATGAGTTGACGTATATAGCTTTCTACGGCTGCAAGTTTGCCGTCGTAAATGACTATGATCCCGCCTCAAATGACCTAACGGGCCGCTACAGAAGATTTACGGCCCATATTATCTACGTCGGCCGAAGACCCGCCATATGACCAACCCAAAAGACCTTTTACGGCGGCAAAATAGCCGCCGCAAATGATTGCTTTTTTTGCAGTGATTGTTGAATCAACTCGTCAAAATGCTTACGAGTAGTGCTCATCAGCTCAACATATTTGTTGATTTTCAGTTGTTAACTCGACATCTATTATTTGAAACAGTATATTGGTCATGTGGGAATGAATATTTAATTAGATCATTAAAAAAATGAACATTTTGCTAAAATTCTAAAGAATCTCACAAATTGGATTTTCCCTTATATTGGCTTTATGATTTTGATTTTATTAACTACATACATTGTTAATTGGAATAGAACCTAAAGATAAACACCAATACACCGTGACGTTTATCAATCCCATAACACGTAAACCAATTAATTAAGTCCAAAAGTTGCATATAACTAAAAGAATCTAACCAACCGTGACAATTGTAAACCTCTCCCTAACATAAAACTTTTTTAAGACATTAACTTTGCACCGAACTATGCGATGTAATAATGAGATTGAAAATTGACCATATTTAGAAAGTTCAGATCGGACTCATGATAGAATGGGCATGGAAATTTTGGAAGTCATCGGGTATCAAAATTAATGGTGAACAACTAGCATGTTGATAAAATAATTTAATTATCTATTCAACTCTAAAAAATTAAAACCGCGCAACGGAATAGTGGGATTGGAAGTTCACCGTAGAAAGTTGGGAGGACTCATAATGGAATGATATGTGAATTTGAATGAGACTTGAAAGTATCTAAGTTCGTGGATGGGGATATAAGCTAAAAATAAGAGTTTGGTTTAAATCCTGAAATTTTTGTTTGCACTGAGCAGTGTATGTTCTGAAAATTTTCAAAAATCAGGGGAAATTTAACTTGTTCTGAAATTTTTATGGATGAAAATAGATATGTCCAGGAGTTTATAGAAATTGGAATCACTTAAAAATTCGAAGTGTGCGAATTATGGTGAATTTTTGAATTTCAAGTATGGTATGTGCATGTCTCCCCTGTTTTGGAACAGAGCAGGGGAAAATGAATTTAGTTGAAGCTCCAAATCTTTGTAAAATTACCTGAATTTTCGTATGTAAGTTCTTCTAGTGTCAGATATAAGACTGTAAATTTTTACTAAGATTGAAGCTCTGTATGAATTGTTATACATTTTTAAATTTGGCTTGATAAAACTAGAATTTTTAGTTTCCAAAACTGAGCAGTTAGAAATAATTGGATTTGAATAGGTTAAACACCTTGAAAAGCTACGATTTTTGGTATGGAGGTATATATATGTGTTATATACCAGTCTGTAATTTTTGTAGCCATTTGAGGAGGATTGAAATTCCTACAAATTTTTAAGTCGATACTGCTCAGTGAAGTGAATGCAATAGCAGAATTGTTGAGGTAACGAATTTGATTATTTTGAGTGGCCAAATCACCCCAATTGGCTCTAAAAATTTTAAGGAGACATGAGGTATGTGTGTAAAAGATGTCTACCCAATTGTGTGAATTTTGGAAGTAGATAATTGTTGTTGTAAATTGTTTGTCAAGGTAAGTATAGAAATAGAGCCAAAAAAAATGGGAAATGTTTTACAAGTGTATGGTGACCTAAAAAGAGATTTTTGTTTTGTTTGTATGTCAATCAAAAGCATCAAAAAGGAGCCATAAAGGTAAGTAAGCTACTATGATGAGGCCACAATAAATTGTGTTATACGATATGTTATACTGTGCATTATAACACTGTTAATTGTTAGCATCCCGATGCTTGAATGTGGGATAATATGACTGATGATAAATGGTGGAATGTGTTTGGCATGCCAAGACCTAGGAAGCTTAGCTCTCATAGCTTGAGGGGAGGTCTGGACCATGTATTTCTCTAGACGAGATTCGGTAGTATGGGCTCGGTATCACCCGGATTGTCAGACTAGCCTCAAGCTATTTCAAGTGTAGGCATCTAAATGCATTCGTACTATTCTGTACTGTTCCATGGCTTGAAGGGAGGTCTGGACCATGTGTTTCTCTAGATGAGATTCGATGGCATGGGTCCGGTATCGCCTGGATTGTCAAACTAGCCTTGAGCGTTCTGTACTCCTATGGCTTGAGAGGAGGTTTGGACCATGTGTTTCTCTAGAGGAGATTCGGTAGCATGGGCCCGGTATCACCCGGATTATCAGACAAGCCTTGAGCTATTATATGGGAACTGACTGTGAAATGAAAAGTCCTACCTTGATTAGAGAGTCTTTTCCCCTAGGTGACTATAACTGATATTGTGGAAGCTTCCTCGTTATGTGATTGTGATTGTATATGAAAAGGCGATGAGTAGAGAAATGTGAACTCACTTATGTGAGATTGAATCGACCTATAGAGGTTTAGACAGAAAATTGGCGCGGGAGCGCAAATGTAACCGAAGTGAACTCTGGGGCATTCCTTCTTTAACAAGTTAGCTAATGTTTGTGTAGTTAGAAATGGATAGTTTCATACTGTGGACTGAATTCTATTGTTATTATTTATTGTTGTATAGTCACTTAGCTTACTTACTGAGTTTTACTCATTAAAGTTGTTGTGTGCCTCAAGTGATCAGTAGATTGAACTATGGATGGAGGACTTTTGGCATTACCGACAGAGTTTCCTTGGCAACCACAGACCGCTGCCTAGATTGTCATAGCCATACTGTAGGAATTCTTTTGATTTTTGAATGTATCTATATACAGTGAAATGGTGTGGTTGTGATTAGGAACTCTGTTTTGTGTGATACTCATATTAATTTTTGAAAGAAATAACAAAATCATATTTAAATGACTGTGTAAATACTATATTTTGTATGTCTAGTATGGGTTGTGACAGAGTGAGCTTTCAAATTTTGGAAGTCATCGGGCAACAACATCAATGGTTCACTTAGCCACCAACTAAATGCATTCACATCCACAGTTTGTTAGCCTTTAGACTCGAAACCAGCATGCTTCTATATTTTATTTATCCATTTTCACCACCATATGAAGTGACAAACCTCAAGCTCAATTTCATAAATGAGTATAATGGCATCTCAGTGTCACTTGGTTTTCTTTCGAATTGTCTTTCTTTTTTGCATCAAACTGGTGCACGTTACACATTTGGCCACTTCTACCACTTTCTATCACTAGGGAATTGGCTGAAATTGAAATTACCATCTTTTTATGCCTATATTAGAACTCATCGGGCACTGAGACATTATTTTTTTTTTGGTCTGCAAATAAATGAACCTTGAAAGATGCAGATAGCAAGAAATAATTTTCAAAAACATCTCTTTTGATGAAGAAAGACAGTTGAAGTTTAGATGGGACTAAATAAACCCTTAAAAATGCTCTCACATCTCTTTTTTAATATACACACTATTTTTAAATGAAAATAATTAAATTTCTACTTGAAAATATAACTAATTTAAAAATTAATTTTCTATTTGAAAATACAAATAATTTAAAAATTAAGTCTATGTTACCAATAAAACTTCATAACTTAATTAATATTGTATGGTATTTAAAAAATCACATAATTACATATTTATTGGTAAAAATTTTTTTGGGTAAAAATTTTATACTTGAAATACAGTTTTTATGCAAGAAATATTGATTATGTTTATTATTTTTAAATTTATTCCTATTTTTAGATGAAATTTTAAATTTTAAAAATCAAACTTTAACATATAATGCGTATTGTACATAAAAATACAGGTGTATAAAGAGTTTTTCGGGGTTTATATATGATACATGGCCTTACCCAGCTTGCAGTCATGTTTATGCACGTCATATGATCCCTACATAACCACCTCCAGTGAATCTAGTTCGTCCTGAAAGACGTCAGATATGCTTCTTCTGTACTGGGATTCCTTCTTCATATTTTTAGTAAAAAATAAAGTCCATGAGATGTTCCTTTGCCCTTGCTGAGCATGGTAGTAGGGCCAAATTAATTAATTACAAATTAATACGTAATTACAAATATAGATTCATATTTTATACTAATTTTGCATGAAATAGAAGTTAAAATTTAATCTAATAAAAATGTTATAATTAAAAGTTCTAATCAGATGGGGAATAGGCGATAATTCCCAATAATTAAATGTAGATTCATGCCCCTCCCAAATTCAAAGAGTGAGTGATGGGGAGACTTTCAAAAGGTGGGCTTGGGGACATGAATCTTCTTCCCTGTCCCACTTCACCTATTCACATCCCTGTTTGTAGATTCCAACTTTTTTTTTTTTTTTTGCTTTCATATTTTTATCGAAGACTGGACTCGTAACAAATTCATCACGATTTGCAAAAGAAAAAGTGACATTGTTCAATTTACTCCATTAACTAATCAATGAAAAATTATGACTAAAAACAGTGAAGTCTTTGCTTGCGTTGTTTTGAAATTTAATTATCTGATCAACTGTGAATTGAGACCTCTTTTTTTTCTCCGTTCACATTGTTGATTTTTCTTCGTTTACATTGTTAATAATTATGCATATGCTTATAGTAATTAACAAAATCTTACGGCAATTGTTAATTAATTTCTAACTAATGAGTGAATCCGTTTCTTGGAAGTCTCCCTTCGGAGAAATAGATGATGCAGGTATCTTAAAAACATATAAAGGAGGGCCATTGCCGTCTCTTGCTTTATTTCCAAACCACATCCTACGTTTGGATGAGAAGACTCCTTTTCTGCTTATATTTCCAACAATATCTTTGCCTTTTCCTTTTTTGACTTGACTCAATTGTAATTAAACAAAGTGTGTACCTTTAGCTGTATTAATGTTAGAGATGATACAAATTTAGTGGTTGTTTGATTACAATAGAAATGATTAAAG
Organism: Boswellia sacra; assembly: GCA_013180625.2. Taxonomy (NCBI): domain Eukaryota; kingdom Viridiplantae; phylum Streptophyta; class Magnoliopsida; order Sapindales; family Burseraceae; genus Boswellia; species Boswellia sacra. The sequence goes on from SNVD02013154.1 coordinate 120,308, forward strand.
ATTCTTTAATTTTGTTGAGTATCTGTAAGTTCTCAATACTTGTACCAATAGTACTCGGCTCACAAACTAGAAAATTAATTAATTATATAAAAATATAATTCAAGAAGATTAACTGATAAATATTAATTTTATTAATTTGGATTTTTTTAGTACGCAGAACCTATCCAACAATATTAGAAGAAATAATTACTAAGTGAAATCTTCTTGCCATCCTAATTTTTTGTCACATGGTAAGTGTAAAAATCCACTTCAACATTGCAAACTCTTGTTTTAGTCAAAACTTCAAATCAATGAAAAGTACCTTGCACTAATAAGCTCAACGTGAAAGTTTTTATTGAAACCTCAGATTCAAAATCTTAGTCCTTTTTTTTTTATTTGTTAATTGTCATTGTTAAATTATCCTTACGTGTGAACTGAAACGCGCTTATCAATTATCCATCTTTGGTCCTTTAGTCATTTCTTTTGAAACTTTTGTCATCTTGATTTGAAACTAAAGCCTATGGCATTATTAGTCGCTTTGACGATAGACTTCCCGGATTCACACTAGCACTATAAACATAGAGTTTCACAAACACCATATGAAGTGACAAAACTCAAGGAATTGCCACACTTTCAAAATGATATCTCGGAGTCACTCAGTTTTCTTTCAATCCGTCTTTCTTTTTTGCATCACACTGATGCATGTTACACATTTTGCCAGTTCCACCACTTTCATCACTAGAGAATTGGATGAAAATAATGAGACTGATTATGTTGCTCTGCAGGCCTTCAAGTCAAAGATTAGTAGTGATCCACAAGGGGTGCTCAACTCATGGAATGATTCTAGTCATTTCTGCGTGTGGGAGGGCATTACATGCGGTCGCAGGCATAGAAGAGTGACCGTGCTAGACCTACGTTCAAGTTGCTTGTTTGGTTCTCTCTCTCCTTACATTGGCAACCTCAGCTTCCTAAAGGAGATTTATCTCAACAACAACAGTATCCGAGGTGAAATCCCTCAGGAAGTTGGTCGTCTTTCCAAATTACATGTTTTAAAGCTTTTCAATAACTTCCTGGTTGGAACAATTCCAGCCAACTTGTCCCGTTGTTCTAGGCTCACATTCTTATCTTTGGGACGCAACAAGCTGGTAGGAAATATTCCGCTGGAGTTGATCTCCTTGTACAGCCTCCGACTATTCTCTATACACCAAAACAATTTGACAGGAAGCTTTCCAGCTTTTATTGGGAATCTTACCTCCCTGAAAATAATCTCTGCACGTGACAACGCCTTTGGAGGAAATATTCCGGATTCATTGGGTCAACTTAAAAGGTTAACATTTCTTGTCCTTTCTGAAAACAACCTTTATGGTAAAGTCCCTACTTCCATATTCAATCTATCATTCCTTGAAAATTTTTCTCTGTCTTTCAATCATCTTCGTGGAAGTCTTCCACCAAATTTAGGTCTTACTCTTCCTGGATTGCGAATTTTTAGGTGCTCAATAAACTTGTTTGGTGGATCTATTCCAGTATCTTTGTCCAATGCTTCAAAACTTGAGGCTATTGAATTGGCTGAAAACAATTTTTCTGGACAAGTGTTAGTTAATTTTGGAAACATGCAAAATCTTAGATACCTGATAATAGACTCTAATAGTCTAGGAGGTAGGGAAAAAGATGAGATGAGTTTTATCAATTCTTTGGCCAACTGCAGTAATTTGTTGATTTTAGAGTTTGGTGATAACCAATTCAGAGGAGTGATCCCTCCAATAGAAAATCTCTCAACTAAAATCCGAGCATTAGACATGGAGGGTAATCAATTGTATGGAAGCATTCCTTCAGGGATAAGTAACCTTGTTAATATAGAGAGATTATACATGAATGAGAACCTATTTACAGGTTCAATTCCCAAAGAAATGGGTAAGCTTCATAAATTACATTTTTTGTTTCTTTATGGCAACCAACTTTCAGGGGAAATTCCTTCCACTCTAGGAAACCTGTCATTATTAAACCTCTTCAACTTGAGCCATAACAAATTGTCAGAAGCCATTCCTTCAAGTCTTGGAAATTTGAAACAATTAGAAAGTTTGGATGTTTCCGCAAACAACCTCTCTGGAACTATTCCTAAAGAAATTTTTGACTTAACACACCTATCAATTGTACTAAACCTCTCCCAAAACCATTTAGTGGGTCCCATACCGTCAAACATCGGAAACCTAAAGAGCCTATCAATATTTGATGTGTCTAACAATGACATAATTGATAAAATTCCAAGTGAAATTGGCCTTTGTTATGCCCTTGAATACCTTTATATGGAGGGAAATTTCTTGAATGGATCTATTCCTCCATCATTTAGTTCTTTAAAAGGTCTTCGAAAAATTGATCTTTCTCATAATAATTTGTCTGGGCAAATCCCAAAAATTTTTGAGACTCTTCCTTTGGAGACTTTAAATTTATCCTTCAATAATTTAGAGGGTGAAGTGCCTACAAGAGGAATTTTTGCAAATGCAAGTGCAATATCGGTTATTGGAAATAGTTACAGATTGTGTGGAGGCATAGTTGAACTGCAACTACCTAAATGCCTTGGAAATTATTCTAAAACACAAAAGATCTCTCTAGTATTCAAAATATTGATCTCAACAGCAGCATTTTCAGGATTAGTGATATTATCGTTTCTCAATTTTTATTTCTTGAGAAAGAGAAAGGTAAAACAATCTTCTAAACCTACATCCATTGTGAGAAAAGCGCTCTTGAGAGTATCTTATGAAATGCTTCGCAATGCAACTGCTGGGTTTTCTCCTACGCACTTGATTGGTGTAGGAAGCTTTGGCTCTGTTTATAAGGGATTCCTTGACCAAGAAGGAACAGTTGTTGCAGTCAAAGTACTTAATCTTCAAAGCCAAGGAGCTTCCAAGAGTTTCATGGTAGAGTGCAAAGCATTACGGAACATTCGTCACAGAAACCTTGTCAGGGTCCTAACATCTTGCTCAAGTACAGATTTTCAAGGTAAAGACTTCAAGGCTTTAGTTTATGAGTACATGGAAAATGGGAGTCTTGAGAGGTGGTTACATCCTGCTCCAAAAACAGAAGTAGAGCAACCTGAAATTCAAAATCTTACCTTTCTCCAAATAATAAACATTGCGATAGATGTGGCATGTGCACTAGATTATCTTCATCAACGTTGCCCAGAGCCAGTCCTTCATTGCGATCTAAAGCCAAACAATGTTCTTCTCGATAGTGACATGACTGCTCATGTTGGGGATTTTGGGTTAGCAAAGTTTCTTTCAGAAGTTTCAAATACAAACCAAAGTAGCTCTATTGGAGTAAGAGGAACGATTGGGTATGTTGCCCCAGGTAACTCCAAGATTTGTAATCTTTCTAATACTTTTATACTAAATATGCTTTTTAAATAATTTATACATTAGATAATGTTGAGTCATATCTGACAGCTTAAGCTTTTGGTTCAAATAGTTTCTTAACATTGTAATAAATTATCATGTAAGTACTAATGTAGATCTTGTGAATGGCAAGAGTATGGTCTTGGAAGTGAGGTGTCAACAAACGGTGATGTTTATAGTTATGGAATCTTGCTATTGGAGATGGTAACAAGGAAAAGACCTACAGATTCTATGTTCAAGGGAGACCTTAATCTTCACAATTTTGCTAGAATGGCCTTGCCCGATCACGTGTTGCACATTGTGAATCCATTGCTTTTAAACTATGATGAAGAGTTGACTTCTACTAACCATAGGCATCAACAAGAAAGAAACAACAACATAAAAGAATGTTTGATTTCTATGATAAGGATTGGAGTAGCTTGATCAATGGAGTCACCTCAAGATCGAATGAACATAACTGATGTTGCCAATGAACTAAAGAGAGTTAGGAACACTCTTCTTCGACCTAGAATTGTGCTCACCAAGCAAAGAGGTAAAATTCATAAGACCCAAATTATCTCTAATTTCTCATGTCTTTCTCTTCCTTTTATTGTTATTATTTTTTTACACTACTCGTTTTATTAATTGCAGGGTTATGAAGTTAATGTGTTGTTCACCAAGCAGTTAACAACACAATGCATGTGATCTTGAACAAGCAATTAGATGATCAATAAAAGCGGATCGAGTTCCCCTTAGGCGTCTCCATTTTGTCAACTTATATGTATCTTATTTTCATTTTAATATTGAATCGCTTTCAAGAAAATTTGTGGGATTCTTCTATAGAGGCCTAAAGTAGTATATTAATACTACTTTTTAGGAATAAAAGGGAGCTTTTACGGCATTTGCAATGAATAACCATATTAATAAGATTTCTCTCTTAATTCTCTATTTGTCTATTTTCTCATACTTTCTCATATTTTTTCTCATTTTCAAATTTACTAAATCAATCAAGATTCAAGAAAATCATTTGAAGTATCTCTTCAATTGCTAATTTAGATAAACATTAAAAAAATAAATAAACACCATAAAGATGGTAGGAGCATTTCAATAATTTAAATGATAAAACAAGTTTAGGTTTAGGGCACAATCAAATGCGTGTTAAATGGTCATAGTACTTTTGTGATGTTTGATTTTATTCTTGCTGTAGATTGCAATTTAAATTTTGAGTGTTTTGCAATTATACAAATAATGAGAATGGTGAGTACTTATCTTATTAAGGGATTTAAGATTTTTCTACTAAATTAATTAATAATGAGATAAATTACGAATTAATTGGATTACTCTTTAACTTAACACGAATATAAAAGATTCATTAACATAAAAAAATGAATTGGTAAACATTGAAAATTCCTTTATCACTTTTAAATTGTAAATTATAATAAATTAAAAATAGTTTTATGTACAATATCATACATAAAATATTTGAATTATAATGATAAATAGTTTGCTTCGGGTTTACATTTTCTTTATTTAATTTCTGTTTTAATCTCAAGTAATAAATAGTAATTACCAAATCCCAAAAGTTAAAAACACTTTCATTTGATGACAATTTGGTTAAAACGATTTGGTAACCATGCAAAAACAAAAAAACAAAAACAAAAACAAAATCATGAATCTCTACATGCACGATCTCTCGCTCTTCGATTTCTCTAGCTTCACCAATCCGATCATCTACCATACAAAGTCGTCAGTTTTCACGTATCAATAATGTTGTGTGGGTGGCTCATATGCTTGAGGCCCACATTATTTTTAAACCAAATTTTGGTTCCCAAGTAGGCTTATAAAAGAAGCCATATAGGTTTGTGTCTAGTTGTCCCTTGAAAATCTCTTTACCTCCCCACATTTGTAAGACCTCTCATTTAGGACCTCATAATTTAAGGGTCTTCATCACGGACCCTAAGTTTGTGTAATTTATTTTGTCCCCTTTGATTTTGGGTATTTGTAGTATTACCCAACTGCTTGAATAATTATGATTTGATTCAACTATTCCGTGCTTTGGCCCAAATAGTTTGAAAATTTGTATTGTGGCTCAAAAGTTTGTAATTCTCTTCTAAGATAGTGAAAGTTTTTCCAACGACGCCTTAGGACGTAGGTAACAATACCGAACCTCGTTAAATCTTAGTGTTTTTTCTATTTTTGCATTGTTGGTTGGTTGCCTCCTAGTTGACATTATTATATTTAATTAGCGAGCATCTTTCTGTGGTTGTGTTCTTTTGTTTTTGGTACGAATCGCTTTCACCTGTGCATAATAATTGGCATCAAAGCTCTAGGTTTAGGATAATGAGTAGCTATTTGCAAGATTATATGCATGTTTAGAGAACTATCCTAGTGTATAGAGAATTGTTTGAGCACTTACTACTATTTTGAGCTGTTGAATTTAGACTGCTAGCTATTGAATGTAATAATTTTGGTTAGACCTTAGTTATTGGTGATTTTGTGTATCAAGCTTATTTGCGAGAGGCAGTAATAGCATCATCATTGTTTATATTGGAGAAGTCATCTGTACCAGCAAAGACAATGACAGTGACAAATGCAAAAATATATGTTGAAAAAATTGATGGTAAAAATAATTTCGGCTTATGGCAGAGGGAGGTTTTAGACTAGTTGCATCAGTAAGATTTGTATATTATTCTAGAAGAAAAAAAACTAGAAGATATCAGTACGAGAGACTAGGATAGGTTGAATATAAAAGCATGTGGGTTGATTCGTTCTTGTATGTGTAAAAAGCAAAAAATCTGCTCATAAAAGAGACTTCTGGTAGCGAATTTTGGAAGGCTTTGGAAAACAAATTTATGAAGAAAAACAATGAGAATTGGTTGTATTTATTGAAGAGATTTTTCCGCCTTCAGTTGAAACAAGGTACGAGCATTAGTTCTCATATTGATAAGTTTAATAAGTTAATTGTTGATTTGTTAAACTTAGATGAAACCTTCAAAGATGAATATAAGGCTATGCTATTGATTGGTTCTCTTTCTGATGAATTAGATCATCATTTGTGTATTCTCTCATTCATGGGAAGGATAAACTATCTTTTGGAGAAGTATGTTTTGCTTTGTTGAATTATGAAATTTGTAAGAAAGATCAAAGAGAACATATGGATGAGATGGTAGATGTATTGACAGTGAGAGGGCATAGTCAACGTAGGAAATCAAGAAAAAAAGAAAAATCTTGTTCGAGGGATAGACTAGAAACTACAAAAAAAGGGCCTATTGTGATGAACAAAATTTGTCTCTATAAGTATAATATGTGTCACTAAATCAATTTTGTGACTAAAAATATGTCACTATTTATTTGTCACTTTTGCCCCTGTCACAAAAGGGTATAGAGAAAATTTTAGGTTCGTCACAACAATTTAGTGACAGTGTTTATATTGGTCGCTAATACTTCTTTATAGCGACAAATACATTTTAATCAATAGTAGAGACACAATTATCAATTGTCACTATAAATACAAGTTGTGACAAATTTATTTGTCATAAAGTCATTATTAGTGACTAATGAATTTGTCACAAATTTATCTATAGTGACTATTACATTTGTCACAAAATAATATGTAGTGACTATAATATAAGTCACAAAAATAGATATAAAGACTATTAAATTAGTCACAAAATTATTTTTAATTACTAGTAAATTAGTCCCAATAACTTTAGGTGATTATTAAATTTGTCAAAAATTTAGAGTTAGTGACAATAATTACTGTCACAAATTTATTTTTAGTGACTATTTAAATTGTCCTAACTATGTTTAGTGACTATATATTAAATCAGTCACAATCTCATATGAAGTTTCTATCATTTATTTTAGTGACAATTAAATGTGTCATAAATATATTTTTATTTAATAAGAAAAGTCACAATTTACTTGTATTAGTATTGAAATTTGTCACTATATTATCTACAGTGACTGATATTTTTGTTACAAAATGATTTGTCATAATATTATAGATTTCTAATTATCGATAGTGACTAAATAAATAATTACTTTCTTTTTTTAATATCAATTAGTAAAATACATTGACATAAAAAAAACCATTTTTCCTATTTCGTGCATCTATAATAACAAGAATAATATGTGGCTCAAAAAACTATTTTAAATACAAAATTCAAAGCTTCACAAGTGTCTAACATAATAGAAAAATCAAAGTAAATAACAATGGTGTCAAATATCTAGTGAATAATATAAATAAAAATAAAAATCTCCCAAAAGCTTCAAATTCTCAACTTAAGCAAACCTCATATATCTGATAATAAAGGTTCCAAATGCATTTAATTAATTTGACCTTGAACAAAATTCATAAGTTCTTGAACATTAGATTTCACTTGAGCTAATTCATCTCCAAGATTCTTCACGTGCTCTTCTGCAACTTCTCTTTGTTTTCGTTCATCTTCCCACATCTTCAAAAGTTCAGTACATGAAGGTTGTGGACCATAAATATCAACACGTCGTATGCCCATGCCAAAAGTACGAATACAAGATCTTCCATCCTCACCCATAACTTCAGTAAAAATTTTATCCTTTGATTGATCAGGTTGGCTACTCATATGCTCAGTCATTTCCTTCTACAAGTGATACATAATTATTAACATAATATGATTAACAAAATGCCCTCACAAGAAATTTTAGTTAATGTTAAACTTAATTGAAGGCTACAATTAAATAATACAATCAATATTCAAGTGAAATTAATTAGTAATAATAAATAGGAACTTACAATTGTATATATAATACTAATAGCATCAAAAGCTCTAATATTAATAAAAAATGAAAACTAAAAGTTAAAACCTTAAAATCTCTGTTTAGATATTAGTAAAAAGGTTCATATTTAAAGTTGTAATTTGTGCAAATCATAAAATATTTAATTATTCCTATTGATAATCTATTAAAATATCTACGTACATTTTCATATTATATTGTATAAATTCCAATGTGTTGCATATAACACAAACTACTTGCAGAACATGTCACATCATATCATTTAAAATGACCATATATAATAAAAATGTAAGATGAGCCCTATAACTTACAATTAGTTCTGCAGAAGTTGAATCTATAGCGTTTTTATCTTTCTTTGTATGAGTGACCATGTACATTGTTAACTTATCTGGCTCTTTACCTTCTGGATCTTGGGATTGCTATCACAAAATGGAATTATTAGCATATGTATATATAACCGAAATTATTAAGAAATAGTTAAATAGGAAGATTACCAATTCATCTCTGACTCTTGCAAAACTTTTTGTTCCTGAGGTATGACTTGATGTGAGCTTTGAAAGATTGGTCTTACTAATTGTAGCTCGATGCTATAACAAGTACAAACATGAACATATTATTAATAATAATTTATCACAAAAAGAAGCATTATTTTGTCTCAAAAAAAATTATTTAAATACTTACTTATCCTTTCTCAGACTCCCAAAAATCAATCAACCATTTCCATTGGTCCTCCCCTACTTCATCTTTAAGATGGGTTAGCATCTCCTCATCATTTTTTGTTTTTGCTGTGTTGTATTTCTCCTTAAATGTGAATTTCCTATTACGCCACCGATGAGCTAATTTGTCATTTAGCCATTTTGAAATAGCATCCCAATCTGTAGTGAATTTTTTCTGTAACAATTTTAAAAAAAATTAATCGTGACATTTATTTAATATTGATGAGAAGTTAGTGAACTTAAAGTACCTTTATTATGCTTTTCATGTGATCTTTATCCTTTTCTGGTACAAGTCTCCAATCTGCATAATTAAGTGGCATTATAGAAGAATCATGTGCAATATAACCAATATATTGTCCTAGCTGCTTAGCACCATCTCCTATAGGTTGTCCATAACAGTTCAAATTCACTCGAATGGGATCTACTTGATTATGTATTGATTGTAATCTAGTAGGTCCACGAACCCGTTTACAAGTAGTGGAGGCACCTGTTAACATTAATGTAATTAATATTATCATTTAACCATATAAATTAGATAGTAGTGGTAGTGAATGTTTAACATACCAAGACTGTTTTCACCATTGCCACTTTCACAATTTTCTCTCTCACCATTTAATTGCTCCATTTGAATGTTTTGAGTTTCTAAGAATAATAAAAATTCATTAGTAAATAATGAAATTAAAAAAAAAAGAATTATCAGTCTTTTACTTACCAACATGACCTTGAATTTCGTTGGCAGATTGGTTTTGTGATTGTTCACTTGTGAAGGGAGTAGTACAAGAGACTCTTCCATAATTACCTTTGTTTTGTCGATCAGATTGTTTTCGTTTAGTCATGACCTGCTACAAGCTTTTAATTTAGATTGATACAGTGACCTTGATAGCTTGAATTGAATGAAATAAAATATAATAAAGTGCAATTTAAATTTTATTAAACTATTCAAATTAAATAAATAAATTTTATAAATAAACGTTAATTTTTGAAAATATAATTATATTATAAGGATAGTGGCTTACGTAATAGTAGACGATCCGTAAATCAATGTAGCTAAAATTTTATGACTAAATACTAATAATAATAATAACGATAAGTTATGCAAATATACCAAAATTAAGCAGTAATTAAATATGCCCAAACTAATGCATCAAGTTAGTGAACAATTAATTTTCTTATTGGATGATTAAACATGGCAATAAACCAATGTATTAATTATAATTCGCTTTATCAACATGCACCACTGTACCAAGATATTTGTTTATTGTGAAAGGGGCTGATTCCTAATGGAATATATATTAGTTCATGACTTAGCTCATCACTTCTTTTGAGGCTAAGTAGATGCATTAACTTTCCAATAGAACTATACATTTAGAAAAAGTTAAATTAAAGTTATTATAAAATCATTTATCCCATTCACATGCTTACCAACTGAAGTTCACTTTAACTTTATTCTTATTAAGATCTGTATACATTATACTCATTTCAAAAAAATACCTATATAGACTGATTAAATTATAATATTGAGGCATCAAAAACATACCTTGGCCTTCTTTCCAATAGCTTCCTTGTGCATTAGAGCTTATCCAAAAAAAATATCTGCTAAATATTTTTAAAAGATCCCAAAGATGAATCTGTATAATAAATAAGCAACTATAATTATAAATCTATTTGTGACTTCTAGAAGATTTAAATAATTATATTCAAAACAAGAATAACAATAACCACCTGACCCATCCAATTGTCAATATAATACACATAAAGAATATGCATTTATGGATAAAAAATGGTAATAACAAAATGAAGCAAAAAGAAAACAAATAATGCATTTAATTTTATTTGTCAGTGTACTATCCTAAGCAAAAAACAAGTAATAGAAGAGACAAAAAATAAAGTTAAACAGTTTAAATTGTATTGACTCAATAATAAGTTTTAAAAATTATGCATTTAAACAAAAAGCTAAAATATAAGCAATAAATTTATAAAAGATTTCATTCATATTGTCATCAATCCAACTCTGACTCTTCACTCCAGCTTTCTGAATCATCTTGTATAACTGCTAGAGGCATGTCAATCACTATTCTAGACACATTCTCTCTAGCCAAACTAACTTCATCAATGTTGTCCCTAAGTCCTTGTAATCTATGGCTGCTAAATGATTCACTGTCCACTAATACATCTTAATCATTTGGCTTCCCATTCTCATCCATTTGAAACAAGTCTCTCGGTTTTGTAATATGATAGCAACATGCCACCCTGTGTCAACAACATCTTCTACATAAAACACTTGGACTGCTTGAGATGCAAGAACAAATGACTCCTCAGTATTCAATAAGCAATTAAGATATAAAATTTACATGTCTAAGAAGTTCAAATTTGATTATTAAGTTTTTTTAAAGCTATAGCATGACTGTGCATAGAGCATGCATATTTACATGTCTAAGAAGTTCAAATTTGATTATTAAGTTTTTTTTTTAAATTAAAATGTATAAAAATTAAATTATTTAATTCAACTTTCAATTTTAATAAATAAAATTTACTATCCAATATTTAATTAACTTTTTTTATTTATTCAATTGAATAGCTAAATTATCAAAATATTATTTGATTATTAAATGAAATACAATTTTAATAAGGGTATTCAATATGCTTTTTATCTATCTTAATAAGACTTTTAATCTAATATTTAGTTGAAAGTTTTTAAATATTAAACAATTGACCATCATTCATTTATCATACATTAATTTATTTCAAATTAAATATGTTTATCATTAAATCAATCCATGTTTTATTAAATATAAATGCAGCTTCTTCATATATTATTTGTTACTAAATAAAATTGAATTAAAAATTAATTTATAAAATAATTTTAAATCTTTAATTATATGTAAACTAATAGAAACAATTTTTACAATTTTTAATATATTTATTTGGATGTTTTCATGAAATTATTACCTTCTAAATCGTTTACTAATTAATTTTCTCTTTTAAGATTTATAATTGATGTATGGGGCACTATGGTTTCTACTAAAACAAAGGTAAGTAAAAAAGTCTGGTGGGCATCAACTTAGACAACTATGGAAACATGATTTCTATATGCATATTTTTTATTGTTTACCGCCACATAATGCTTGCACAGACAAAATTATGCCTTCAAAAGTTCATTAATAAGAGCAAGGCACTAAGTATCCCACATCAATTGGTTCCTAAAGCTATAGACCTTAAATATATGTAATATTTCAAGAAATGAACTAGCTCACACAAGATACTATATCAAAATCTAATTACTTTTGCTAACAGTTCAATAAAAAGTAAGTTACATAACATTAATTCATTACAAGCATAACCAATTGACAGTAGCATATGGTAGATTCATGGTAAAGAAACCATCAAACAAGTATCACATATTTCTAATTCATAAATATAACAAATAATATTGACCAACCAAATATGTTTTCACAAAAAAAAAATGAAATTTAAGTATCTCTTAAAGAATGTACCTCGGCTTTTCTTATGATGAACTTCCACGTATCAATAAGAGCTTTGGAGAAAATAATTGCCTAAATAGTTGGACCAATTCCGAAATATAAACCTAAAAATAGAGTAAAACTTTAAATTTAATAAAAATTAATAAGTTCAAGAGCAATCGAAATTTTATTAAATCATTCATTTAATATAAATATTAAAAAAAAGTTAATTAGAAGACTTAACAATGAAAATAATAAGATCTAAGAGGTTAGAATAAGATCTCGAAATAATTTTCAAGCCAGACACCATGCCGTTCAGGCTCGACGAACTTGGGGCGAGCTCAAAGTTACTCAGTCAACTTCAGTATTCGTCCTTTTCTCCCTAACTCGGAAATTGTAATGAATAGAGTTATCAATAACAATAATAATAATAAATACCCAACTCTGATCTGAATGGAAAATAAAAATTAAGAGAAGAATAAAAAAATACTATACATTACCCAAAATTTCAATCCAATGGTTATTACAATTAATAGGTTTATCACAGTTAGAAGTATCTATCCACGCTATTTATTATTTTTCAAATTTAACTCCGAATTGGTTCACTTTAGATTTTAGATTATCTATTTCATTTAATTAGATGAATAAATGATTTAATTATAACTGTAAAATGGGCAGCAAAAGAATGTAATTGTTCTTTTTCATTTGGACAAACTTTCAATTTCATAATTTAGCATCCATCAATCCGATTATTGAACTTTCTTGGCTTGACCTTGATAAAAATCATGACATTTACTTTATTCAAACAAAACAAATCCTAAAATTCAATATTTTTAATAATATATTTCTCATAAAAGTCTTTATATCTCATAAAAGCTAGAGAAAATATCATGTACTAAAACCGTAAATTAGTAGAAAAAAATGAATAGAGCCTATTTATATTTTGGGTAAACTTCAACCTAAATTCAGCATCACCAGAAAGATTTCGTACTCTTGCATGACTCTAGAAAGAAATATTATATATAATTAATAAATTAATCTTTCATTACAAAATACTTCTCATACTGTGACTTTAATTTCAATTTGACATTTAAACAAACACTTGGAAGTCGATGAAACATAAACGATCTCCAATAATGAGTGTTACATAATAAACTACAAAATCAATTTAACATACACAATCATTCAATCATAATAAGATCCAAATTATTACTAATCGAAAATATAATCAAATTAATTAACAAAAAATAGTTCTTTAATAAAATATAGACTTGTTTTGAGGAAGGTTGAAAATCGTGTTGGCTGCAAAACATATATAATAAAATATATAAGAATTTCATTGAGTAAAATTGTCAAACAATCAAAACATGTGTAATAAATTAAGACTAGAAAAAGTACTCAAAAATATAATCAAATTAATTAACAAAAAGTAGTTCTTTAATAAAATATAGACTTGTTTTGAGGAAGGTTGAAAATCGTGTTGGCTGCAAAACATATATAATAAAATATATAAGAATTTCATTGAGCAAAAAAGTCAAACAATCAAAACATGTGCAATAAAATAAGACTAGAAAAAGTACTTCGATTACCTGGAGTAGTTTTAATATGTTTGCAAAAGGCACCATCCACACAATCTAGAAAGGGATAGTTAATGGCTGGCAATAAAAGGCGAAGTCAAAGTGAGGCCACTTAGACGAAAGAAAGAGGAAGCGTAATTATAAGACTTATTTGTGATGGGGATCAAGTTTCGCTGCAAGGGAGTGAGTAGTTAGCATAATCTGAAATTTTTTATCATTGATTTGGCGATAAATTTAGGAATCCTAATAGGAAATAAATTTTTATATTGTGATATAAGAAGAATACTATTAGGGAAAAGAAGATACTTGCCGTGTTTAAAAAAAAATAATTTGTGACTAATACTAATATATATTAAAATTTTATATTATTTAGAGACAAAATAATATAGTCACGATTGGTAAATTTATGATTTTTTTACTTTTTATGACAAATTTAGTGACTATTATAAAAAGTTATCTCTAATTAAGTAAAATTTATGGCGGGAAGTTAAGCGCCAAAATTATTAGGCCCCTCTTATGACTGTTATAATTATATGTCTCAATAATTTATTTATAGGGACATAATTTACAATCTGGCACAAAGAATTTACCCTCATCTTTCTTCTTCAACTTAGGACAATCCTTCTCCTAATGTCCTTTCTCACGACAAAAGGTTGTTTCTAATGCATGTGTTTTTGAGCGTGTTGATGATGATAATGATTCAGATATATGTCTAATTGGTCATCCATCCACTTTTAGTTCTGATGAGTGGATTATGGACTTGAGTTATACTTATCATATGTGTCCACATAAGGAATGGTTCTTTAATTTCAAAGAGCTTAATAGTGGAGTTATTTATATGAGCAACGATAATGTTTGTCATACTACTGGGATAAGTTTGATCCAATTGAGGAATCACAATAGACTAACTAGAGTTTTTACAGATATTCGGTATGTACCAAAGTTGAAGAAGAATCTTATCTCTATGGAAGCCTTGGAATCTAAAGGTTGTGTAGTGTCTACTCGAGATGGAATTAGGAAGATTGTATCCATCTGAGATGTGACATTTTTTATGAGTTTTCCACGTTGAAGAAATCAAAAAATGAGACAAAGGTGAATGTTACTCCGCAACAGGTGGAGCATACTAAGTAGTAGGTAGAGTTTGAAACAGCAACATTGAACCTAATTAGATCTATAGAGACAGATGGTGGTACTCCTATAACATAGGAGGATTTAGGAGATAATGAAGAGGGTTATACTCTGGAACCCCAATAGCAACAATAATCTATTGTAATTAATAGCCCAAGACATGAGATCCGCAAACCTGCTTGATTTGCTGATATGGTGGCCTATGCACTTCCTATTGTAAATGCTAATATTTCTTCCACTTATAAATTAAGAGGCAGTCAAGATGTTCTGAAGTTGATCAATGGAAGACAGCTATGAGAGAAGAGATGCAGTCTCTTCAAAAGAATGAAACTTAGGAGCTAGCTCGATTACCTAAGGGAAAAAAGCAATTGGGTGCAAATGGGTATTTACTGAAAAAGATGGATAACCTAACAAGAGTAACATCTACTACAATGCAAGGTTGGTGGCTAAAGGCTATGCTCAAAGGGAAGGAATTGACTACAATGAGGTATTTTCTCTAGTTTTAAAACACTGTTCTATTAGAATTTTGTTTGCCTTGGTAGCTTAGATGAATATAGAACTAGTTTAACTTGATGTAAAAACTTTTTACATAGTAATTTGGAAGTGAAAATCTATATGACTCAGCCAGAGGGATTTAAAGTTGCTAGTAAGGAAAATTTGGTTTGCAAACTTAAAAAATCGTTTTAAAGTTTGAAACAATCTTCGAGGTAGTGGTATAAGCAATTTGATCGGTTTATGATGGGTCAGAGGTACATAAGAAGCAAATTTATATGTATTTCCAAAGGTTATTACGTGATGGTTCTTTCATTTATCTACTCTTATATGTTGATGATATGTTGATAGCTTCGACGAATGTCAAAGAATTAAAATGTTAAAGATTAAGTTGAATCAAAAGTTTGAGATGAAAGATTTAGGTGAAACTAAGAAGATACTAGGTATAGAGATTAGCAGAGATAGAGAAAGAGGGAAGATTTGTTTAACTCAGAAGCAGTATCTAAAAAAGGTATTATAGTGGTTTGACATTTCAAAGCAAGTAAAACCTGTAAGTACCCCACTTGCTCCTTACATGAAGCTCAATGTATCTTTATCTCCTAGTTTAGATAAGGAACGAGAGTATATATCTCAAGATCTACATGCTAATGCAGTTGGTAGCCTTATGTATGCTATGGTGTGTACGATACTTGACATTTCACATATAGTCAGAGTTGTGAACAGGCATATGCATGATCTTAGTAAAGGACATTGACAAGTAGTGAAATGGATTATAGGTACTTATTGAAGACCATAGATGTTGGATTAGTCTTTGATAGAGATCATATGTATGATCAATATATTGTTGGTTATGTTGTTTTGATTATGTTGATAATCTGGATAAATGTTGGTCAACAATCGGTTATGTGTTTACTCTTGCAAGAGCACCAGTGAGTTGGAAGTCTACTTTTCAATCTACAGTTGCTTCGTCTACTATAAAGGCAGAATACATGGTAGTGACAAAGGTTATGAAAGAAGTTATTTGGTTACAGGGATTGCTGGATGAATTGGGAGTTGGTCAGAAGAAGATCACGATTCATTCTGACAATCAGAGTGCTAGTCATTTAGCAAAAAATCCAGTGTTCCATATTCATCAAAGCATAATGATATTCGGTATCATTTTGTATGGGAGATCATTAAGGAAGAAAGAATCTTACTTCAGAAGATTGGGACTGCGGAGAATCCTATAGATTTATTGACTAAGGTTGTGACAATAATTAAGTTCAGTCATTGCTTTGACTTGATCAACATAGTGAGAGTTTAACTGCACCATTGGGTGCATTTAGAGGCGCAGTAGCTTTGACAGAGAATATGGGAAGAAGAGAAGTTTATAGTGGATCGGCATATTCGCCAAGGTGGAGATTTGTTGTATGAGTGGCTCTTGTGCTTGAGTCCTACATCGTTTTTAAACCAAATTTTGGTTCCCATGTAGGCTTATAAAAGAAGCCACATGGGTTTGTGCCCTATTGTCCTTTGAAAACTCCTTCACCTCCCCACATTTGTAAGATCTTTTTTAGGGCCTCGTAATTTAACCAACTTATCTTAAGGACCCCAAAGTTTGTGTAATTTGTTCTTTCCCCTTATGATTTTGGGTATTTGTAATATTATCCAAACTGTTTGGGTAATTATTATTTGGCCCAACTATTTTGATATTTGCAGCTTGGCTCAAATAGTTTGATAATTTGTATTGTAACCCAAAAGTTTGTAACTCCCTTTAAAGATAGTGAAATTTTTTCCAGCGACATCCCAGGACATAGGTAAAAATACCGAACCTCGTTAAATCTTGGTGTTCCTTTTATTTTTGTATTGTTAATTGATTGCCTCCTAGTTATTGTTATTATATTCAATTAGCAAGTATTGTTTTGTGGTTGTGTGCTTTTGTTTTTGGTACGAACTGCTTTCGCCTGTACGTAACAAATACAACAAGAAAGGCAATGATGATAACCAAGAGAATAGTTTTAGTGACATAAAAGGTAAAAGCAAAGCTGTGAAGGCCAGTCGCCGGAGTCCGCTGAGGCAACGCCATGACGGCACGTTGCCTCTGCCTCTTGGAATGGACAAGAGCGCTCCTCCTCACGAATGGGTACTTTTCATTTTCCCCAAAACTTGCTAGTCTTCATGTATGTAATCTGTTTTCAGTGATTCAAATTTCATTTCTTAGATTGAAATTTTATTTATTTATATATTTTTGCTTAATTTTTTTATGATTTTTTACGATGAAATATTGAATTGATTGTTAATTGTTTGAGTGGTTGAGATTACACTGAACATGTTGTAGTCTTGCATTCAACCAAATTCGCACGTTAGAAGTAATTTCAGCAGTTGAAAGTTTATTAATTTATTTGAAAATTATTTTATAATTTGTAATTTGGGTGAAGTGGTCTGTTTGATAGTGACCAATATATAGGAGAAGCATTTTATATTGAAGTTGTGATTTTATGCAAAGGAAAACTGGGTGCGTGAATCTTGTCTATGGAAATCAAGAAAGATGGCTAGAAGTGTTACACACTCTGACACGAATTTACAGAATTCTGATGTCATATGTTATGAATGACTTAATAGAAGTTTGTCACGACGTATATAATAAAGGTGAATAACATGATGAAATTATTCAAACTGAAATAGCCATTATATAGGCGTTACATCAACTAAATATAATGTGAATTCATGAATATAGGATCACGATCTACCACTAAATCACTACTAACTTATAGAGAAATAATAGGATAACTAATGCCTAAGATTACTCATATGAAGTGATCAAATTTTAACCAAATCAAAGTCAATAACTTATTCCTAAAGAATAGGACACATGATTTGCACAATATTTGCATAGAACTCTAACATTACCTCCCTTAAACTGAATATTGGGAAATGTTCAGTTTAATTCTCATACAGACCCCTCCTTCAAACTGGATCTTCAATGTGCAAACTCCAAGCAACTTTCTAAGTTTCACAAAACTTGCCAATTTGAGAGGTTTGGTGAAGATATCAGCCACTTGATCTTCACTTCTGTAGTAAACAAGATCAATGATTCCATCTTTTGTGAGATCACGCAAGAAATGATATCTCACATCTATGTGCTTGCACCTTTCATGTAAAACAGGATTCTTTGAAAGCTTAATAGCTGAACTGTTGTTACAAAATATTTGAGTAAACCTAATTGCTTGAACTGAAGTTCCTCAAGAATCTTCCTCAACCAAAGTGTTTGACATGCACAAGAAGCTGCTGCAATGAACTCAGCTTCTGTTATTGACAAAATGACTATTGGTTGCTTATTTGATAACCATTAAACTGCTGTAGAACCCAACATAAATACATATCTAGATGTGCTCTTTCTGTCATCTAAATCCCCTATATAATCACTATCTGTGAACCCAAACATAACAGAGTTTTGTTTTGTTTTATAAAATAGACTATATTTAGCAGTACCACGCAAGTAACTTAGAATCCTCTTTGCAGCTTGTAGATGAACCTCTTTTGGACTCTCCATATATCTGCTAATAAGACTGACTGCATATATTATATTAGGTCGAGTTGCTATTAAGTACATCAAACTTCCAACAATTTGTTTGTAAAGTGTACTATCAACTCCTTTGCCTATAGGATTCTTTACAAGCTTCAATCCCAACTCAACTAGGGTTATAACTGAGTTGCAATCCTTCATCTGAAACCTTTCTAAGATCTCTTGAACATATTTCTTTTGAGAAATAAATATCCCAATAGTTGTTTGCACAATTTTTATTCCAAGAAAATAGTGCATCATACCAGGATCGGACATATCAAATTCATGCATCATAGACACCTTAAATTTCTCAAACATAACACTATCACTTATGGTATAAATCAAATCATCTACATATACACATACCAAAAGCATCTTTCCTTTATCTCTAATTTTTATGTAAAGAGTATGAGGATATGGATACTTTTTAAAACCCTCCTTTAATAAATAAGCATCTATATGACTATACCAAGTTCTAGGTACTTGCTTTAGTCTATATAAAGTCTTTCTCAATTTATAAACTTTATGCTCACTACCTTTTATAATATAACCAGAAGGTTGATCAATGAATACCTCTTCTTGTAAGTCTCCACATAGAAACGCTAATTTCACATCAAGTTGGAAAATAGGCCAAGCATTTTGAGCTGCTACTGCAATCAACAATCTAATTGTATCATGTCTCGCGATAAGAGCAAAAACCTCTTTGTAGTCCATGCCAACTCTTGTTTGTAGCCTTTAGCCACCAAGCGTGCCTTGTATTTGTCAACTTCACCGTTTTCCTTCAACTTTGTCTTGTAAATCCACTTCACACCAATTGTTTTCGGCCCTTTTGGAAGTTCAGTCAATTCTAATGTATTGTTTCTCTCAACAGCTGGAATCTCTTCATTCATAGCCTTTTGCCATTTTTGCTCTTTGACAACTACTTCAAATATTGTAGGATCACAATTTGAAAATAGGATAAAATGTGTAAGTGGATCTCATTATGAAATCCTAGTACTTGATAATCTAACATCCATGTTGGCCTTTTTCTGACTCATTGAGAACGAGAGCTTTTTGGAGTGATAGCATCTGCAGATGTTTCTGTTACGACTGATGTAATAGGTTCTGTCGCTTGCGACATAACAAAAGGTACTAGAACTGGTTCTGTTGTTGGTAACGTTGCTACAATTTGTTTTTGCTGCATTTCTTCATTTTCACGATTAAATTCTACTAAAATTTTTTGTCCAGATGTAGTGTTACTCCACAACCAAGTTTTCTCCTCATCGAAAACAACATCACAGCTAACGATAATTTTTGTTAGTAATAGGATTGTACAACTTATAAGCCTTTGAACAATCACTAACACCAAGAAAAATACAGTTTTTGCCTTTGTCATCTAATTTCTTTCTTTTCTTATCTAGAACATAGGCATATGAAATACACCCAAACACCCGAAAATGATTAACAACAGGTTTACGCCCACTTTATGCTTCTTCCAGAGTTATATTTTGAAGAGGTTGTGTAGGACACCTAATCAAAATATGAACACTCCAATTAATTGCTTCAGGCCAAAAACTCTTGGAAAGATTGCTCCATTGTAGAAGACTTCAGACCATATTAAGAATCGTGCGATTCTTTCTCTCACAAACTCCATTTTGTTGAGGTGAATAGGTTGCTTTCAACTGCCTTCTAATTCCATGCTTGTCACAAAAATCTCCAAATTCTTGTGAGTTATACTTTCCACCACGGTCAGTGCGTAAAACTTTAATTGGACAACCAGCTTCCTTCTCAACTAGTGCTTTGAACCTTTGAAAAGTTATTAAGGCTTCTGACTTTTCATTCAAAAAATATACCCAAGTTTTTCGGGTAAAATCATCAATGAAAGATATAAAATATCGTTTACCTCCATTGGAAAGTGGTTTTATCGGTCCACACAAATCTGAATGCACTAGTTCAAGTACTCTCCTTGCGCTCCAAGCCTTCCCTTTTAAAAAAGCATCTCTATGTTGTCTGCTAACAACACAACCTTCACAAATCTTTGAAGGAGATTCAAATTTTGGAAGTCCTACCACCATATTTTTTTGTTGCAAGTGTTATAACCCACCAAAATTGAGATGACCATGGCGGTAGTGCCACAACCGTGCTGTTTCTTTTGATTTTCTAGCAAGACATGAGTGATTGATATGATGAAAATATAGCCAAAACATCCAGTTTGCTGTCATTTTTACTTGGGCTATCAAACCCATTATGTTATCTTGGACAAGACAAACTCCATTCTTGATAGAAATACCATAGCCCTTTTCTTGAAGCTGTCCAACACTAAAAAGATTAGTTTTCAACTCTGGAACATACAAAACATTGGAGATTGAATGAGAATTTCCCTTGGCTTGGATAGAAATCCTCCCCTTTCCCATAACTAAGATTGTTGAGTCAAAACTTAACAGAATTTTTGAAGGATTCATCCAAATAAATAAACAGATTTCTGTCATCATACATAGATTACTGCAACCAGTATCTAAATACCATAAATTTCTTTGAGACTCTTCTTTAGTTTGACATAACATAAGAAGGAAAATTTTATCTTCTTCCTTTTCTGTAAAGTTGGACTTCTCACCATGATTTTTATTCAAATTTGTATGGCACTCAATACTAATGTGACCATACCTATGATAGTGGTAACATTCAACCTTTGACTTGTCTCCAGACCTTGATTTTTGTCTTGATAAATTCTGTCCATCACGATGTCTCTCTTCTCCTTGGGAATCAGTGACTTTCTCCTCTGATTTTGGGCGCTCATTCTTGCCTTTCCAACTCTTCTTGCCACGTCTAGCTTCTTTGGAATTTGTGGCTGCTTGCAAGACTTGTTCCTCCTTGTCTTCTTGAACAAATTTTTGCTCATGTACCAACAATGAGCTCTGTAACTCATCTATTGAAAACATGTCAATATCTTTTGATTCTTCAATCATACAAACAACATAATTAAATTTGTATGTGAGAGAAGGAAGAATCTTCTCAACAATGGTAACATCATCAAACTTTTCTCCATTGATGCGTCGTTTATTTGCGATTGTCATCATACTTGAGATGTAATCTGTAATTGATTAATCCATCTTCATTCATAGAGCTTCAAACTCAGCACGAAGTGCTTGAAGATGAACCCTCTTCGCCCTTGCTGTCTCTTGGAACTTCTTCTTCATGGAGTCACAAATTTGCTTGAAAGTATCCTTGTTAAGGATTGTTTCCAAGATAGAGCGATCAATAGCTTGGAACAAATAGTTTTTTGCCTTAAGATCCTTCAACCTCTGCCCCTCAAGTTTTGCTTTTTATGTATTCGTCAGAGTAACTCCAGCTGCTAGTTCAACAATTCCAGTAGCAACAACCTACCAATACTTCTTAGACCTGAAGAAGTTCTCCATCAACATACTCCAATGATCATAATGACCATCAAAGCGAGGAATTGCTAGCTGTACATAATTCTCTAAAGCCATGACTGCTCCTGCAGTAAAAGTGACTCTCAAGCTCACTTTTTCTCTCT
This sequence comes from Boswellia sacra, assembly GCA_013180625.2. Taxonomy (NCBI): domain Eukaryota; kingdom Viridiplantae; phylum Streptophyta; class Magnoliopsida; order Sapindales; family Burseraceae; genus Boswellia; species Boswellia sacra. Next base: position 142,863 of record SNVD02013154.1, read on the forward strand.
TATAGCTCCTTCACGTGGCTCTTGTTGACTAACCATAGCTCTGATACCACTGTTACATACTCTGACACGAATTTATAGAATTTTGATGTCGTATGTTATGAATAACTTAACAGAAGTTTGTTACAATGTATATAATAAAGGTGAATAATTGGATGATTTTATTCAAACTGAAATAGTCATTATATAGGCGTTACATCAACTAAATATAACATGAATCCATAAATAGAGGACCACGATCTACCACTAAATCACTACTAACTTGTAGAGAAATAATAGGATAACTAATGCCTAAGATTACTCACATGAAGTCATCAAATTTTGACCAAATCAAAGTCAACAAATTATTCCTAAAGAATAGGACACATGATCTACACAATATTTGCATAAAACTCTAACGAGAAGGGGATCGTATAGTAGATGTTTATATTTTATATTCAGTAGGTATGTTCACTAAGTTATTTGGGTGCAGTTGTTGGAGATATGATCGGCATGGTGAATGATACATATGAATGATTTGATTTAGTTTTAATATTTGAAACTTGAAATTTAATGCACATATGAAGGGAAACTTATTAGCTGTATTCTTGTTTTGTTTCATAGAAAGTTTAGTCTCAATAAGACCTTCCTTCTTGGATTCTCCAACCAAAATCAAGAGGTACAGATCCTATCGTGGTATATATCTCTCCCTATCTACCATCTGTTTTACCAAGTTGAACCATCTCACTGGAGGTCCCTTTTTTTTTTTGGGTGTTAGTTCAACATGTTAAACTTATCCTGTTAATTTTCCTAGGAATTGAAACTTCACAGCAGCAATACTACCCTTTGACTAGAAATTTGAATTTTTGTCTCAGTAATCTAATCATGTTTTCATTGATAAAGTTGACTGCTTATAGTGTGTGTGTGTGTGTGTGTGTGTGTGTGTGTGTGTGTGTGTGTGTGTGTGTATATATCTTCTGGCCTTCATTCTGGTCCTACTTTAAGTTCTATTTTATTTATTTTTAATCTTTATCTTCTGGTTTAACATTCATTGATTACAATTTTACAAAGTTCAAGTTGGTTTAGCGTCGCCGGAAGGGATCACTGCCACTTGAGGCATATTGCGAAGATTTAGTGAGTTCTTCAAGTTACTCTCTCAAGTAAGTGACATTTCTTTTGGTAACACCCTTGAGAAAATATTATTTATTAAGCTGGTTCCTTTATGCAGGCTTCTTTCTTTTTTGGGAATCGAATAATTAAAAGATCTTCAATTAGGAACTTTTGATCTTATATGAATACTGTAGTTTCAGAACATTCTAAATTTTTATTGTCTTTTGTAGCTTGAAAAGGAATTTCCCAAGAAAGAAATTCCCCAAGTACCACCAAAAAGGTTAATGAGATTGAAGAACAAGACACTGGTGGAGGAGGTAGACTAAAACTTTTCATTTTCTTGTTTTTCTTTATCTTGTGTGCATATGAATCTGCATGATAACAGGTAATCGATTTGTTTATTAGGGAACTCCAAAATGCTTTTCGTTTTCCAATTCTTTAAACATGTTGAAGCGAAACCACTATAAATATTTCAATTGGTTTCCTTTCTTTTTTTTTTTCTTCTTCTTTACGAAATAAAAATATAAAAATATAAAGTTATGGTTGCATTTGGCTGAACGGATGACGTCATCTGCTTTAGGAAGACTGATATCTCTTGATGTCTGCTATTTCAATCCGAAGCTCCAATTACATATTGCCAAACATAATGTCAATTTTAGGGAGCAGTTCCCCTCCTCTTTTTCTTTCTTTTATTTTTATTTTTATTTTTTATTTTTCTTTGATTTGTTATCATTAGTTTATTCTTTAAAATACTTTTACAAGGAAAACATTGTTTGTATAATGCTTTCGCTGACATTTAACAGCATGCATCTCCTCTAAGAATCTAGAAATGAGTTTTAGTTCTTTCCATAAATAACAACGGTAAGGTTCTTGTCACACCCTGTATCCAACATAGTATACTGCAGCGGATAAGAGCTTGCCAAGGGAACACAATCATCGCTATGCCGAAATCCTCCCTTAATCTTTAACTGATTGAATACCTGAGGTACACAATAGACTAGTGAGTATGAAACTCAGTGAGTAGCTAGAATTATAAAAACTGGCGTAGCACTCAAGATAAAACAATTAATGGCGATAACCATTTCAGAATATGACTACTATTCAATACTTATTTCATAAACTGGCGTAGCACTCAAAATCACTGATTACTAAGAAAGTCAGAAAATTGATTTCACTATTCAAAAATCGCGCCTCTGTGTGAGGAAACTGGCACGGCGACGCCAAGTATCTTATTTCCAATCCGTTGTAAATTTTAGTTTTGCACTCCTACGCCAAAGGAAAGGCATGTATGCACCAACTCTCTATTCTCTCTTACTTGAGTCGGTGCAAGTGGTGCTCTGGCGTGAAAGGTATGACGCAGCGATGCTAATTCTCTGCCTATATCTCTTTAGATTCGTTAAAGATGCACTCTTGCACCATTTAATTATGCTCCTGTGCCAACACTGTATCATTGGCCATTTCCTAGACCAATTGCTCTCTTATCTAGTCACATTTCTAATTCCATAAATACCTGTCTATGGGTAATCAAGCATGGCTTTTTCATGTCAAAGCTCATCACATACGCCCATTTACATACGCCCATTTACATACACATGTCTCATTTGCAATTAAACTTTCCACAAGTCTATCACATCCTCATGTACTCCTGTAAACATATAAATCATTCACACATAAGTTTACATAAGCTAGTTGCATTGTTCACAAGGATATCCATTTCACATAATTTCAAAAGCTTCCACAGTACAATCATAGATACTAAGGAATAGTACTCTCTAATCAAGTTAGGACTTTTCATTTCACAGTCAGATCCTATATGTAGGCCTACCCATGAATCAGCTCAAGGCTAGTCTGACAATCTGGGTAATACCGGGCCCATGCTACCGAATCTCGTCTAGAGAAACACATGGTCCAGACCTCCCCTCAAGCCATGGGGATACGGAATAGTACAGATACATTCAGAGGCCTACCTATGAAATAGCTCAAGGCTAGTCTGACAATCCGAGTGATATCGGACTCATGCTACCGAATCTCATCTAGAGAAACACATGGTCTAGACCTCCCCTCAGGCCATGGGAGTACGTAACAGTACAGATATATTCAGATGCCTATACTTGAAATAGCACGAGGCTAGTCTGACAATCTGGGTGATACCGGGCCCATGATACCGAATCCCATATAGGGAAATACATGGTCCAAACCTCCCCTCAAGCTATGAGAGCTAAATATCCTAAGTTGTGGCATGCCATTCACATATCAGTTTTCACATTCAGTCACATTAAGTAAAGTTCTATATTAAGCTTTCACTCACATATCACATTGCACATTTCAGTCACATAAATGAAGCTCTATGTCAAGCTTCTAACCCAATCATAACATATCACAATTCATTCCCCATAATGCTAGCATTTAATAGTATCACATTTCACATTTGACATTCAATATATTCCCATGGGCTTGGCATGTAATTTCAAATTCATAACACATCACACAGTGATACATGCCTTCACACATCACAATATTGCAGTTCACTATCATAATTGAGGTTCTATGTAGGCTTCTCATTAATCACATATACATTCATAAATACAATAAGCCTACATATCTCATATACACTTATGGATGTACACCATCCACACATTGGCATCATTTTTACACACATAGAACCCCCATTGACTTCTTTACTTGTGCCAACCCTTTCATTACTCTTGTATTTCAATCATATCGTTGCACAACTATGTCCATGTATAGCTGGTCTCATTCATTTTCTATTCATACATATTCATGGAACTCTAATACACATGGTATGTCATAGACATTCATTTGTCATGCCATCTCATATGAGAAATTAGTATCCTAGAATGTTTGGCATGTATTTCATTCTTCATATATACACATCGTTTCATTGGCAATGTTATTTAAGCCATATCACAACAAATTCACATATATGAGGACACATTTACATTTCTATATCACACACACATAGAAGTTACACCAACATGTCAATCACATACACATCAAAATGTGTGAAATCACACATTTCATAAATCACTATAAACCCCAATCAAATCATTTTCCATATCAATGTCCATGTATTCATGGCCCTATCCACAATCCATCAACACATTTCACATATATTCACAAACATAATTATTAAACACATTTCATTAAAAGTTAACATCTATTGTGTCCTCAGAAAGGTTTAGCTACTTACCTGGTTAGCCTCGCCTTATAATTTTGTTTTCATGTATTTCTTGATAAGCAGTTGTTTAAAGTTCATCTCTTCTTCTTCTCCTTCCTCTCTGGTAACCATTTTCATAGTCATGACACACTGATTAGTGTCCATTTAGAAGTCATTAAATCCCTTATAGGTTAACAATAATTCAACCAACCAATAACATCATTTATTAAACTCTATCACACACATATTGGTTGGATTATTATAATAAGAGGTTATTCATTTCCAATCATCACCAAACTTCATGGAACTTAAATATACATACATATTATAGTCCATGAATTTTATTGAGTCAAAATAATGTCATATTCCCCTTGAAAATCCTTAATTTCATTCACACAGCAAATCTGTCTGCAGACCTCTCCATTGAACAGTAAAACTTTGAAGAATTTTATAAAATTCTACAATAATCCAATCTCTACCAAACTTTCCAGTATAAAACTAGACACATATATGAATCATTCCACCAAAAATCATGATTTTCTAAGGAGTTTAAGGCAGTCAGACGGAATTTATTTCACATACTCTGTTCTGGAATTTAACATTCACAGTTCTTTAAGTCTAGATTTGAAATATCATAAAAATTCATACGCAACTCCAAAAACCATAAAAATTTACAGTCTAACATAAAACATATCCAAGGGTTTGAGTATTAAAAATCACAAAATTTCACAAAGATTTGCCCCCTCAAACCGAGTTCATTCCCCCTGCCCTGTTTTAAAACAGGGGAATTCACAATTTCGAACTAGAACTTCAAAAATTCATTACAATTCACACACTATGAATTTTTAAGTTTTTCAAAATTCTATAAACTCCTTGAGGTGTCTAGTTTGTCATATAAAAATTTCAGAGTCAGCAAACAACCATGGAATTTATAGGAATTTTCAGACTTAGCACTATTTAGAAAAACAACTCTGCAGGATTCATACTCATACTTTACTTCTAGCTTCCTAGCATCATCAAATCTTTAAATTCTTCCATAATTCACTCTAATTCATGTTTTTCTAGCCATTTACAGCATATGCCTAACATGAAATATCACAAACAACAATAAACCATCATTTAATTGCATGGTTGTGGCTAGAGTTAGAGAGAGAGAAGTGAATCTTTACCTCTTAGACTCTTGTTTCCTTCCTCTCCTCTTGATTCCATGGCAAAAATTGAGAGAAAATGGGGAGAGAGTATGCTAGACGTTTCAAAGGGAAAGGGAGAAGAAAAATGAATTTTCTAGAGTTATTCCATGTTTTATAAATATACATCACACAACAATTTTTATTAAGCCCTTATACTTTCTTAGCTTTTCACTCACGCCCTTCCATCTCTCATCTAATTTCATCTCTCTCAATATATATATATACACATACCTCATATGTTAATAATACATATTTTTACAATATACATGTAATTCAAACTTACTTAAAATTTGGAGTGTCACAGTTCTCAAAATGGTTAATTTACTACAGTGGAGATTTTCTTTCGAAGATTGGCTGGAGAAATTCTTATCAAACATTGATATATCTAGAAGTGTTCAAGTAGCAACAATTTCTTGAGCCAGAAGCTGCTGCAAGGTCTTGTATGTGCTCCTTTTATCTTCAATAGCAGTGCAGTAATTTTAACCTTGAACAGGAAATGCTGCAATATTTAATATGGAACATAAAATTTTCAATGGATTATTCTTGCCAAACTTAAATGTTTTTCTTGAATTTTTGCCCTTTACAGCTTTTTAGATAAGGATGGGAAAATGAGGCCCCGTTTTGTTACCCTTATCTGCTGTTTTACCGCTTTTCATTCTCAAATGAACTCCATGGAGGATGTGTAACCTCTGTTCCGTTAATGTTTTTCATCCAATAGGGCCAAAAAAGGCTGCTCGGGTACAAGCTTTTAACAGCATTGTATCTTCTGAAAATAAAAACATTTTTTTTCCCGTTTTCCCTGAATCAGTCTCAAGTCTTTTCTGACCGTTACCCCCTTTTTGCTCACTTTTACACGGCACCACTTCACTTTTCTCTACACATTTTTCTTTCTTGCCTAAGCTTTCTCCCCTCAAAGCTTTCATCTTCTCCCGTACTTGCTTCATGCCAATTTTCTCTTCCACCCAACTCAAGAGATCTGGTAGATCAACCACCGCTATGTCTCTCTAATTTTAAAAAAAAAAAATTTCCTTACATTTTTCCCGAACTTCTACTTACATTTCTCCTCTCCTCCAGGTTCGTGGGCCGTCGTGACCAAGTTGCACCCTCGCCGTTGCCGTCTTCCACCAACTCTTGCTTTGCTTTTGTGTTTCAACGGTGAGGCCTCTGCATCTTGTTCTTCTTTTGCTCTTTGCTTTGGTCACTTGATGCTGCGGATTTCATCGTTTCCATTTTTTTGTTAACTGAATCTGAAACTCATTGAGCAGAATCACTCCTATAATCCTCACATTCACCACCCTCGGGCCGAAGAGAGCCAGTCACCTACACCCGTGCCCCACGCTCCTACCCGCCCACAGATTAAGTATTCAGCATTTAGCTTCCTTGTTTTGTGTAATTTATTAATCTTTTATTAATTTTTTATTTATAAAATGAAAAAATAAATGTTAAATTGCAGCTTCTATTGAAACCCAATCAAAGTTTTCTTTTTTTTTTAAATGTTAAGAGGTGTACGATACGTTCTGCTTATGTTTTAGTTTCTGGGTATAGCTTGAATTTTTGGGTTGCTTTATGAGTGGATCTTTTTTCATTTTGGTTTCCACGTAAAGTTTCTATGTGGGTTTGGCTTCTTTTCAGAGCTCTGTTAACAAATTGCGAAGATTCTTTGTCGTGGGTATTTTTGTCTGTTGATGTTCATTGAAATCCCAATTGATGGTGCTTCTCACATTTGGCTATATGCATCTAGCTTACAAGTTAGAATAGTTTACTAAGATTGTAATTTTGTTAATGGTAATGTCCAATGTAATTATCAAGTTATTGTGGCAAATAGTTGCTAGAGTAGAATTAAAACTTGTAGCTAATCTTGTTAAAGGAGAGACAATGAATGCGAGAAACCAGTGCAAGCAAAAACATAAAAAAAAAATTCCTTCACTATACAAATTTGTACATGTCTGTCTTATACATATACTAAGCTGACTGCAGTCCTCGTTGTTCACATTTCTACAAGCCATGCAATGCAACAAAGATCTTAAGATGACAATTTGGTGAACTTTATACAGAAAACAATGCAGGGTTAACTGGAATTATGAATTCACTATCAGACTTAGCTGTTATAGGAGCTTGAGATGTCTTTGCACTTGATACGAGTGTACCATATCGCTTAACTGGAGTACAAACAAGTTTGTACAGTTTCCTTGAAGCAGGCTAGCTACTTTTATGAATAGCATCCATCCCAGGCTTATCAAGAAAGGATCCCACAGGTGAAACAGTGCCTACAGAATCTAGAATTGAACAATAGCTTCTTAAAATCAGATTAAGTTAAGAGCAGGTTGTTTACAATGGAGCAGTAATGTATATGAAGTATAACACACATGCATCTGCCCGCGCTCACGTACAAGATGAATCTAAAGAAAGCACAATAACTTCAAGAACGATACAACAGTGATTGTGCATCGTACAATCTTTTGAAGAGAAAATTTAACCAAAGAAAAAATTTAAAAAAAAAAAATCACACCTGAGATGAGAGAAATTAAAAAAACATGATGTTAATTTCAAAAAGAAACAAAAATAAAAAAAAATGACCAGTTATTATAAACAAAAATAAATTGATCTTATAGTTATTTATTAGGCTTGCTAAGTATCAAAGATACAGCACTTACGCAGATGGAGTCAGTGATTTTTCACTTCCATGATCAGTCACTCTATTGTTGCAACTGGCGTACTAACATATTAAAGAATTAAACATGAACATTGTCGTAATAAAGATTTAAAAAAGGTAAAAGCAATATAGTATAATACTTAATTATATAAAAAAGGACATAGCATTTGACTATCACAGTACTTGCTATTTCTTGGAGGAACCCAAGCTCTACATCCCCAGAGTGACAGCATAAGGGAATCTATTTTCTTTACCAATAACTTGATTGAATTTTGGTGCTTGCCACCCTGAGCATTGACATAATTGATGAAGACTAGCTTTTGGAATCTTTTGTGGCTCCCCCTGTCATCGTGAGACCACATGAGCAAAGTGAATTTACTTTGTAAAACCTTCTTATTTTATCATGCAAAGCTTGTAAACAACTCAATTAAATTTTTTACTGCAAAGGGAAAATCCTTAGGATCTTGGTAGTCATCAATTCCGGAAGTATAAACATACATTCTGCTCGTTCTCATGCTCCATTTGGTTTGCGCAGAAGCGTCCATAACGACGGCTTGATCAAGGAAGCGGCCGTTTGTGATCTCAAGCAACACTATTATTAAAGTAATTTCAAGAAGCACAAGCAGGCTGAGTTTGAATGGCAATGAGAGGCTTCCTGGAGTTGTACTGCTTGGGAGGACAAGGCTTCTTGAGAGATTGAGAGGCATGTGTCACTGAAATAGGCGTGTCAGTGGTGCCTTTTTAACTTCTAAGGTGTTCTGTTAATTTCGATTCTGTGAAGGAATATCTAAGAATTAATTATGGTCTTCTGAATGAATATGTAACCACCAATTATGACTTGAAAGTCATAAACATCCGAAGCATTTGTAATTTTTGCTTGTTCTAAGGAATCGCCGAAAATTTGGAAATTGCCTTAAGACATGTGATTTGTGATCAAACTGCTCTAATGAGAAAGAAAAATGATATTGTTGTTTTATAGCCTTAGTCGACGTTCCTGTAAAGGAGGCTAACCTGTACAAGGGACGGCAAAATAATGTTATTAAATAAATATACACCAATGTCATTTACAATCCTTGAGGTTTAGTTAAATATTGCTTTGGAAGTATACAGATTGGATTTTAAAAACTGCTTTTGAATCAGAATCAATACACTTTTTATATATTTGGGGACGGTTTCTTGTAACAAGAAGCCTTTATTTCGTGGAGTCAAAAATTGGTTTGTAAAATTAATGAAAAAGTATCTATGGTTAATGAAGCTGTGTTTATTAATTACCTGAACAAGCTATAAATGATTAGATCTTATTTGCTACGGCACCTGTTGGATGTGTTTCTTTGGGCAAATAAAAACTTATTAAAGATCTCAACCGAATTAGTAAAATGAATTTGCAAATTGATACATAAGACTCTCTTAGAGAGATTTAAAGAGAAAAGATTTTGATGAACTTATATTTGATAGCAATAGGTTTTTTAACAATTATTATTAATAAGCTTAATTCTAATTTTATTAATTTTCTAAAAAATAAATCATATCAAACTAAATGTAAGCACTATATTAGAAATTAATTATATTAATGAAGGCACCCTGTACTAGCATTTTTTAAGCATGGTAATATGACATTAATTTTTTTTTCAATAGATATGGGTTGTGCATAAATCCAAAGAAAATCAATGGAAGGGCGTGGCTACTGTGGCGCATCCTCAAGTCGGTTAAGTAGAAAACATTTAATACCTCTTAGTGCGTCACAGATGGCAGATGAAGACGAGGAGGAGGAAAGAAATAGAATACAAAGACCTATGCGGAATTCAATCTTACGAGGACATGAGTTCATAAGGGAGCTATTTGAGGACACCCAAGTAGGATGTATGACTTGATAAGAATGGAACCAGACGTGTTTAAGAAATTGTGTTCAACACTGGAAGAAACACGGATTCTGAATAACGATGATCATTGTGCTTTGGTATAAATGAGGCACTGGGAATTTTCTTTTATATTGCTGTAGGAAGTGATCGTATACGATTTGCCTCAGATCAATTCCGAAGGTCATTTAAAATTATTAGTCGTTAACTCGACAGTGTACCTATGGCATTGGTTTCTTTAGGACTAGAGATGATTTGTGTAAGGAATCTTGGATCTACACCATCGTACATACGACTAGAGAAGTTCTATCCATATTCCAAGGCAATTTGTTTCAAATATCAATTTAAAATTAATTATTACGTTCAATATACATGTCTCGATCTATTGGAACTTACCATTTTTTATATTTGGTAAATGGTGCACAGTCTATCGGTAAAGCATTTAGATCAGAATATAAATGATCCGCTGCACTAGTCAATTAATTCATCATGCTTAGATGAATCAACAATATTCTTATTCAGTAGAAACAATGTTGTCTGCGCAAAAGATTTTGAAATTCTTTTTGATAAATTGTTACCCTCGTTGTACTGAAAGAATATTGCTCAAGTCCCAAAGGCAACTGAAGATCAGCATTCGGGGCTGAAGTACTTGCCCAGTGATTGTAGTTGATAATCCCCCAAGGTCAGAAATGGAAAGTTGATGCTGTAAGGGAGTTGAACCTATCGGAGCGATGAACACGATTGCAACATTTGGATGTAGATATTAATGTAATAATCTAAAAATGATCATATTGTAGATGTAGGGGTATTATATTCTTTTGCAAGAAATATTTAAGAATTACCTTTGTGTGTATAAATGCACTCTTGTTCATATGAGAAAAATGTGATATTAAACAATGCACCATTCTCATTTGATGAAAAAAAAATATTTCATATTACGTAACCAAACAATTATTCTCTACATTCATTTTCATTAGAAAAAACACTAAATACACCCCGCCAAACAATTATTCTCTATTTTCATACAAAAACACAAAATACACATAATCAAATATATTTTCACATAATCCAATCTCTCGTAGAACATGTAAATATATCTTTTATTCTCATATAAACAATGAAGATTTTGGAAACAAAAACAAATAATACTAAAATGAGCCCAAACCAACAAACCAGGCTCTATGAGAATCCGCCCAATGGGGTTGATTTGGTTGTTAAAAAAATGCCAAAATTCCTAGCCTTCATTGGGTCCCATCCAGCACGTAAATAAACATGTTAGAATTAGAAATAATTAATATATCACAAATTAATTATCATGTAATTACAATTTTTTTTATTTTCTTATGATGGAATTTCTCTACTATAAATGGACAAAGACACACAAATTAGTTAAAAAAACTGTTTACTATAACCCTTTTTTTCTGTACCTTCAAGAATATTGTATTTTTAGTCTTAAATTGACTTTTATTTCCTTGATTTAAATTAATGTAAGCATAAATATTAGAATTTATAGTAATTTTGCATGAAATAGAAGGTAAAAAATAATTTAATTAAAATTTTATAATTAAAAGTTAAAATCAAATGGAGATGGGGAGAATTTCAAAAGGTGGGTATGGGGATATGACTCTTCTCCCCTGTCCCACTCCACCCCATTCACATCCCCCCTTTGGAGATTCCAACACTTTTTTTTTCTTTTTTTTTTTCTTTTTTTGCTTTATATCTGTATTGAATAGATGACTCCTAGCAACTTCATCTCGATTTGCAAAAGAAAAAGTGACAATTTTTCAATTTAATCCATCAACTTATCATGAAAAAATCATGACTAAAAATAGTGAATTCGATCGTTGCTTGCATTGTTTTCAAATTTAATTATCTCAATGTCTGAATTGAGACTTATTTTATTTTTCTTTGTTCACATTGTTGATTTTTCTTCGTTTATATTGTTAATACTTTATGCATATGCTTACAGTAATTAATGAAATTTTATTTTTGGAAGTCTCCTTTGGAGAAATAGAAAATGGAGATATCTTAAAAGACATATAAAGGAGCGCCATTGCTGTCTGTTGCTTTATCTCCAAAGTCCAAGTCATATTCTACGTTTTGAGAAGACTCCTTTTCTGCACATATTTCTAACAATATCTCCTGCCTTTTTCTTTTTTGACTTGACTCAATAGTAATTAAAAAAATTGCGTACATTTATCAATAATATAAATTTAGTGGTCGTTTGATTTCTCGGCTCACAATCTAGGAGATTAATTAACTATATAAAAATATAATTAAAGAAGATTAATTGATAAATATTAATTATTAATTTGGATTTTTTAGTGGGTATAACCTATATAACAATATTAGAATAAATAATTACTAACTCAGTAGATAATTGTTTTGAACAATTGAGTTTTATCCAATTGGATATTTGATATATCATCATGAGTAATTACAAATTAAAATTAAAAAATCTGATTGAGAAATTGAAAAATGGAGAACAAGCCCACATTGAAAAAAAAATTGTAACCATCCATTATTTAATACATATAACAAATTAAGTATGAGTGGTTGGATGTACGACCTTTACATAGTGACATGGCATGCTAAGCTCATCATAGTTAACACTTTGTGCTATAAATATTTATACATCATTCAACCTTGCGTTATTTGAGTAGTAATGAATATTTAATAAAATTTAAAGAATTATTTAATATTTTATAAAGAATTATTCAATACCTTATAGTAGTTCTTTATAAAATATTTAATATTTAATACCATATCAAAGAATATCTCAAATTAAATAATAGATTTGTGCTCTAAGATGATACGTTTATTATGCTTTGCTTTAAATTGTATGCAACCTAGCTATTCGTTTCAATGCTGCATTTAGTGATATTCAAGACAGCAAGAGAGAAAATATTTTGGTCAGTCAAGTTTTGATGTTGAAATCCAATTTGTTGTTTGTGTGTAAACTAAATTCGGAAACTTTTATTAATTTCTAATTAGAATTAACCAAGGATAAATATTTGAGTTTCTCAAGTCATAAATACGTTAATATTTGTGATTCGCCAAAAAATCAAGAAAGGTACAAGTATAGGTCGAAGCAATTAGATGTCAAAAATAGGTTTCCGTACATGCGTGGTTTTTGGTTTGGAAGAACCAAGTGTCACGGCTCATAGGCATATCAATTTCACAGAAAACAAATCAGAAGATGAAAAAATAAGTTATCATTAAGTTTTCTTCTTCTTCTTTTTTAATTTTTTAAATAAAATGCATTAATTAGAAGATAAAAAATCTTAGTAAACTTAAAAGTAGTGTAGATTTAGAAAATTCCTCGCTCTCACTAAATATTTCCCATAGCTACTATTTTATATTAATTAAAATTGATTACATATATATAACAATACAAAAATGTTATATCAGTTTGTATGGTTAAATTTGTATAAAAAACTAAATGTAAGGTAAATTTATATTAAATTTTATAACAAAATAAATTTTATTTGTTGTTTATTGAATTAATAGTTACAAAAGTGTGTATGGTTAAAATTTGTGTAATTGTTAATTAATTAACTAATAACTTAAAGTAAAACCAATGAAATACACCTATCTTAAATTAATTAAGTATATACTCAAATTCACAACCAAAGTATATAATTGAATTAATTGAGAAGAAAAAATAAAGCCTTGCTAAATGTAATTAAAACAATGGATTAAATTGGATCGGCAAAATACAAAGAATCCATCAAAGGCATTGATTTGTTATGCTTGGCCTTAAGTAATAAAAAACAAACTATGTATGTAAAACTGAAACTGGAATAGAAAAAAGAATAATTTCAATAAGTATTCTTGAGTTTTGACTTAATTTGAACTAGAGAATGACTATACATTTTTAATCAATTACACCCCTGAACTTGTATAAAAGTCAATATTTTCATCCCTCAAATCATCATTTCTAGAGGTGTAATTGATAAAAAATGAACAACTTTAATGTAATTGATGAAAAATTTATAGTCATTCTTCAATTGAAATTAAGTCAAAACTCGAAGATACTTATTGAAATTATCCCAATCGAAAAACATAAGTATTACAACTCACAATAGATTGACTACAAATTTAAGGTCTGTATATTACACGATCTTCTTAAATATTCACCATTCACCATCTTCTTAAATATTCACCCTTCACCGAAGGTGTTTAAGGATCAAACAATGTCTGTCTCCTAATATATAACAAAAATGAGATAGGCATCTAACACCAAGAAGTTGTCTCCAATAAACCAAGACTGCAAGAACTCTACCACTCAATTGAAAAAAGAAAATATTCTTTCTTTTCACTCTATCTTTTCTGAGAGAGAACCTCTAGTTAAGAGGATCAGAATTTGTAACTACTCAAAATTTAATTTGTAATTGTTATATCAACTCAAAATATAATTTGTAACTATTATAATGGTTCAAAATTTATTTCTTAATTGTTGATTAATGAGTCATTAATCTATAAGTCACAAAGTTAAATTTGTAATAGCTCATTAATCCATAAGTTAAAAATTAAATTTGTAACAACTTTTTAATCCGTAAGTTACAAAATTAAATTTGTAACGGATTTAAATTTTGTCAATTTTTTATTCATCCATGAATCAAGTCATTTTTCCAACAACTAGAAGAACGAAGATGCTGGAATAGGTAATTGTCGAATCAATTTGTCATAATGCTCAGCAGTAGTGCTCGTTAGCTCAACATATTTGTTGATTTTCACTTGTCAACTCAACCTCTATAATTTTAGCGATACTCATGGCATAATATATTTAAAAAAATACGAATCCTAACTTTTTCCCCACCCCACCTTGCACGTAAGTAAATATGTGAAAAGTAGAGATGATTAATATATCACAAATTAATTATCATGTAATTATATTTTTTTTAATTTTCTTATGGTGGAATTTTTCTATTATAAGTAGACAAATACATACAAAGTTACTTAACTTTTTTTTTTACTTTCAAGAATTGTTGGGTTTTGCAGCGTATGGAAGTTACGAATAATATAACAGAAAACTATAATGTAAATCGGAACAGGAATTTTACGTGGTTCGGTTATAACCAACCTACATCCACGGGCAACAAGAGTTGCAATCCACTATTTCGTATGTGTTTACACTCGACTTATGATTCTTTACAGTGGTAGACACACGCTCACTTACTAACCTAATCTATGTAAACTTGATCAACCCTGATCAGAACCATAGTCTTTCACACACTCTTCTGACGTTGCTCTTTCTGTCACGATTATCTTAACAATACGCTGTTAAGAATAACATAACACCCGTAACTGTAACTGGTATAGATACATGTGATTACTCAACTCCCTCAAGCTCACACGACCTATAACAATTAACCAAAGCCTAAAGCTTTACACAAGACATAAAAAACAAATAAAAACGCACTCAAACTTGCTCTTGATTACTCTCTCTCAATTTGCGTTGAATGCCTTGAATGTCTTGAATCTCAACTCGCACAACACACCACATAATCAGCATACTCCGTTATGTAGAAATAACTTTGTATATATAGTGATATGCCTGGACGAAATCTCCTAGAAATCCTGTAAAAATTCTAATCAAAATCATATTAGGATTAGAAGAAATAAAATATATAGGAAGATATATAATTAAACTCCTAATGGAATTATGACAAATAAATATTCTCCTATTCTAATTAGGATACAAGATACTATATCCTAATCTAATAAGAGATAATTAATGCAAATATAAACTTCCTATTCAACTAGGATTTCAAATCCAACTTATTCCTATTCAATTAGAATACCATATCAAACTAGGATACTATATCCAAACTTATCCTAGTTTAATTAAAATTCTCCTAATACAAAACATATATGTAAAATAAATGAGATTAGGAAAATATACATATTTAATATTTTTATTATATGATGACAAATCACTCATGTGCAATGCACATGCCACGTCTAGAACCAACAATCTCCCCCTTTGGCATCTTGTGATGAAAACATCTAAATATGTAAAAAAAATGCATGAGTAACAAAGTCAATAATGACAACCTAAAAAAATAAAGAAACAACCAAATAACACCAAAAACATCCATACTTCTCCCCCTTGTTTCCTGAACAAGTGCCAAAGTATAAAAGAAAAACAAAATGACAAACAAAACTCCCCCTAACTAAATGTTCACCTCTTCAAATGGTGCATAAATGTGAAAAAAAAATTTTAAAAACCAAGAAACTAATTAAATCAAGTACTCTTGCATCTGAACAAACTCCCCCTCAAATCAATCTTGCTGACCTGGAACTTTCTGACACATCAAAATACACTTAAGATAATCAAACCGAGTCAGAAATAAAGCACTGATCATAAGTTATAAAAACCATAACAGAAAACAATCGCAATTCACTTAACAGCAATATCTAGACATCATTTAATCTTTTATAACCAAGCATGTATCCGAGCTGTGGATAAACATCAAGCATAAATATTATTTTTTCACTTAATCCAATTGAGTGATCAACTTAAACATGCTTCTTACACACACAAAAGTTAATCTCAATGTGAATTTTCTGAATTAATACAGTAGCTTTCACACATGTATAGAGGTAGCCCTTTTCCATTTGAGTGGATGACCTCAATATATTTTCAAGATACATTAAAGTTACTCTCAATGGATGGCTGTCACACATCATATACTGGTAGCCCTCTTTGTATTTGACATGAAATTACCAGCAAAATTATACCAATAAAATAGCTCAAGCATGCTTTAATTATAAATAGACTAATGATGCTACAGATATAAACAATATAATAGAACACTGTTATAGTTCAAGTAACTGCCAAGTGCCAATGTTCTTTCTCAGTTTTTCAAATCTCAGTGCATCTTAGTGCTTTATATGAACAGGTCAACTAGATGATTCTCAAATGAAACATGCTCAGTCTAGATAATCTTTGATTCACTAAGTTTCTAACCAACACGTTTTTTCATCACTTGTCTGACTGAAAATTTTCAAACACTTTTCATTTTGTGTCACATGTTTAGAACAAGCACAATCATCATTTGAAGAAACACTAAGTGCAGCAACTTTGCAATGAGTTTCATGTTTCTTAACCCAAACCTGTCGTGTCTTATGTGACTGTCTAACTGACTTGCCTTTTTCTTCAAAAAATTTTACAATTTATAGCACCTAGGTCTAATGTGACCTTTAACACCACAAAAATAGCAAGTAGGAACGAATTTTCTTATCTTTTCTGGATCTGAAATGAAAGAACTCATTGGGAAAGCAAAATCAGTCCTATCTTTAAAGCTTGAGTTAGAAGTGTTACCGAAATTTGAAGCTTTAACAAACACTGTCCTTGATGTTGAAGCACCATTCTTTTCATCATACCCCAGCCCATGTTTGATGGAGTTATCACGGCCTAAACTCAGAATTTGATCAAGCTTTGTCGAGCCTATCTTGAGTCGATTAATGCACTTGTTTGCTTCATCCAATTCTGCAGTAATTTTCTGGATACATACTGTCTTGTCTGTCACAACAGCTTCTAGTTTTATGATTTTTTCATCTGCATATGCTATTTCACTCTTGAGCACTTCTTGTTCATTTTGAAGAGTTTTGATCTGTACTTTCTGCTTCTCCCACATCTCATAAAGTGTATTATACGTCTCCTGAAGTTCTTTATAGTATTCAGCATCCTTCTCATCATCTGACTCTTCAATGTTTGATCTGTTCTGTTCTGTTATGTTAGACACAACAGATTCAATTATGTCAGACATAACTGTTTGCTTTTTATCTGAAATTGTCCCATTGAATGCTAAAAAATTGTTGGAGTTGTCTTCATCTGTTTCTGAGTCATCATCACTCCATGTTGCACACAAACTCTTTTTCTTCTTATAATTAGGACACTCAGTTTGAATGTGCCCAAAACCCTTGCATTCATAACATTGAATACCTTTCTCTCAAGCTTCTCTTGTTTTTTCTTTGCCGGTTCTTTACTAAATTTTTTAGCATCAAAGTTCTCAGAATTTTTCTTCTTGAGATTTTTCTTCATATATTTGACAAAATTCCTTGTCAAATGAGCAAGTTCATCATCGGAATCATCAAGATTGCTGTCATCTTTTTCTTCTTTTTCTGAAGAAGAAATAAAGGCAATACTCTTTTCCCTCCTTCTTGACTTTAAACCCATCTCATATGCTTGAAGAGACCCAATCAATTCATCAACTTGCAACGATTTCACATTGTTGCTTTCTTCGATAGCTGTGACCTTAGGCTAAAATTTTTTTGGTAAAGATCTAAGTATCTTGCCAACAATTTTAGCCTCAGTATATTCCTTAACAAGCATATAAGCAGAGTTAGTAATTTCACAAAGTCTAGTATGAAATTCACTAATGGTTTCTTCTTCATGCATGACTAAGTTTTCAAATTTAGAAGTCAAAGTAAGCAACTTAGATTCTTTAACCCTTTGAGTACCTTCATTCTTTACCTCAAGGATATCCCAAGCTTCTTTTGCGATGGTGTACTTTGAAATTAACCCGAACTGTTGAAGGTTGACAGCATTAAAAATTGCATTGATGCCTTTAGAATTCCATCTAGCTAATCGTTTTTTCAGCTTCACTCCACTCATTCTGTGGCTTCTCAATCTGCTTCCCATCATCATTGGTTTTTGTTGGGGGTGTCCAGCCATGAACAATGCTCGTCCACACTCTTTCATCAATTGATTTGATGAAAGCTCTCATCTTGACTTTCCAATAAGCATAGTTTGCATCTTCAAGTAATGGTGGTTGAGTGACCGATCCTCCTGCCCGAAATCGTTCCATATCTGCAAAAAAATCTGATCTACACTAGTTTGCTAGTGTACCTGCTCTGATACCAATTGTTGGGTTTTCCAGCGTATGGAAGTTACGAATAATATAACAGAAAACTGTAATGTAAATCGGAACAGGAATTTTACGTGGTTCGGTTATAACTAACCTACATCCACGGGCAACAAGAGTTGCAATCCACTATGTTGTATGTGTTTACACTCGACTTAGGACTCTTTATAGTGGTAGACACACGCTCACTCACTAACCTAATCTATGTAAACTTGATCAACCCCGATCAGAACCATAGTCCTTCACACACTCTTCTGACGTTGCTCTTTCTGTCACAATTATCTTAACAATACGCTGTTAAGAATAACATAACACCCGTAACTGTAACTGGTATAAACACATGTGATTACTCAGCTCCCTCAAGCTCACACGACCTATAACAATTAACCAAAGCCCAAAGCTTTACACAAGACATAAAAAACAAATAAAAACGCACTAAAACTTGCTCTTGATTGCTCTCCCTCAATTTGCGTTGAATGCCTTGAATGTCTTGAATCTCAACTCACACAACACACCACATAATCAACATACTCCGTTATGTAGAAATAACTTTGTACATATAGTGATATGCCTGGACGAAATCTCCTAGAAATCCTGTAAAAATTCTAATCAAAATCATATTAGGATTAGGAGAAATAAAATAGGAAGATATATAATTAAACTCCTAATGGAATTATGACAAATAAAAATTCTCCTATTCTAATTAGGATACAAGACACTATATCCTAATCTAATAAGAGATAATTAATGCAAATATAAACTTCATATTCAACTAGGATTCCAAATCCAACTTATTTCTATTCAATTAGGATACCATATCAGACTAGGATACTATATCCAAACTTATCCTAGTTTAATTAAAATTCTCCTAATACAAAACATATATGTAAAACAAATGAGATTAGGAAAATATACATTTTTAATGTTTTTATCATATGATGACAAACCACTCATGTGCAATGCACATGCCACGTCTAGAACCAACAAGAATCTTGCATTTTTATTTTCTATTTATCATCTTAAATTTATTTTTATTGCCTTGATTTAAATTTTTGTAAGCATAGATATTAGAATTTATACTAATTTTTCATGAAATAGAAGGCAAAAAGCATTTAATAAAAATGTTATAATTAGAAGTGTAAGTTCTAAAGCCACATATTCAATTATGTTAATTAAAACTAAAGTAATGAAATAAAATGTAACCAATAGGAAAGTATCTTTTGCGTTGTTCGGCTTTAAACCAGCCTACATCCACGGAAAGCCAAGCTACAATTCACTAAGTCGTTCAGGCTTACAAATATTTGGATTTATAGTAGATAAAACCCTTTTCTCTCACTCACCTTTCTTTGCAGTCTGTGCTTCCTCCAAGAACTTCAACCTTAGTAAACCAAATTCTTAAACCTTGTTGCACTTCATCACCGAACAGATCAAGTCCTCCTTGACTGTAAAACACTTTCCGTAATACTCAATTAACAAAGATAAAACTTAACAAACTGTCTACACTTTATCAGTCACAAATATTGTAACTACACTAGTTAATAATAATATAATACCCGATACCAGTTACAGACTTACACAGAACAAACATTAAAGATTCGACTCCATTAAGCTCCACTCGATCTAACATACCATAAAAGCTTTGTAGCTTCAAGTAATATAGGTTTGACAGACGAACTAATGATTTTTGCTCTTCATGTTAAAGCATCATCATCACATAAGCTTTGACATCTTCTATATATAAAGTTATTTTCTTTATTGCCTTGGGTTTACTCCAATGCTTTCCAAATCTGCATGCAATAAATAACTAGAAAATAATCTTCAGTTTAGTATATTCATCAATAGGATAATTAATAAATCTTCTCTGTATATAGTGCACGTCTTACAGGTCTTTATTGCAAAAGGATTTTCCAAAATCTTTCCAAGATCTTCTTCAAAGATCTTTCCCAACGGCCTATAATAAACTCTCCAAATCTTAAATGCTTAGGAAACAACATCATATTAGGATATTCAATAATGTATTAGCATAAAGAACTTTCCCAAAGCAAGATTAAACATAGAAACTTTCTAAAGATTAAAATCAGATTCTAGAAATCTCAAATATTTTGAAAATAAAATATAATTTCTTTCTTAACTGGAAGCAATCGAAATAGGAAAACGTTAGCTTTGTTGTTTTTCTCCAAAATTGCCAACACGTCGATGACACGTGGCATGACCAATCTTGGACCCCAAAAAAAAAATGAAAGTCAAATGGGGCATATGCAAGAATTCCCAATAATATATGTGGATTTGTGCCCCTCTCAAATTCAAAGGGTAGGGGATGGGGAGGCTTTCGAAACGTGGGTTTGGGGATATGAATCCTCTCCCCCAGAGGAGGACCTATGTAGGGACCCAAGGGGCCCAGGCCCCTCTTAAATCTAAAAAAATTTGTTGACTCCTACTTATTTTTTAGAGTTACTTAAATCCCCTTTCTTTGAAAATAAACTTAATTTTAAAGTTTTAGTATCATTTTTTTCCCTAAATGATGAACCACTTATCCCTTAGTCTTAGACTACTGCATGCAGCTACACATATAATATGTAAATTTATTTTATATTTTACTTAATTTCTATTATTACATTCATAAGTAGAATTTTAGACATTTTTAGTTCTTATTTATTTAGTTTGACATAAATTATGTAGTTTCTTTTAATTTTTTTAATGTTTTGTGAAAAAGAAAATTGTTATCAGATGACTACGAATTTGAAAAACTTTGGAGAACGGTAATGACTGACTCTTTCAATAACATATTATGATATTTATATAATTGTACCGTCTTTCTTTTGTTATTGATTTATTCGTATTAATTAGGATAAACAGATAGTAAATATCATTATAAAATTATATTTGAGAAATTTTTTGAAAGGATAAGGTTTATTTTATCCCTATCTCTATGAATTTTTATTATGTTTTAATAAATTTTCTCATATCATCAAAATCTATCAAATAAATTATAAATATTAAAACATGCATGATGCCTCCTTTGGTAAATTTTTTGGTCCTGCTCTCCCCTGTCCCACTCCACCCCATTAACATCACTGTTTGTCAACCCCAACTTTTTTCTCTTTATATTTTTATTGAAGACTTGACTCCTAACATCTTCGTCACGATTTACAAGAAGAAAAAATGTGTTACTTGTTCAATTTACTGCCATCAACTGATCTTTGAAAAAATCATGACTAAAAATAGAGAAGTCATTGCTTGCCTTGTCTCAAATTTAATGATCTTATCAATGTGTGAATTGAGATGTCTGTCATTTTTCTTCAGTCACATTGTTGATTTTTCTTCCTTTACATTAATTGTTAATACTTTACGCGTTGGCCCACAGTAATTAAAGAAACTACGGCGATTGTAAGTTAATTTCTAACTAATGAGTGAATCCCGTGTCTTGGAAGTCTCCTTTGAAAAAATTGATGATGGGGATAAAAAAACATATGGGGGACCATTATTGCTGTCTCTTGCTTTATTTTGAAACCATATCCTACGTTTTGAGAAGATGACTCTTTTTCTGAATAAATTTCCAGCAATAACTCTTGCCTTTTTCCCTTTTGACTTGATTCAATAATTACACCCCAAATAAGCAACAATTAATTGCAACAATGAGCTTAATCATTAATTGTGAATATATATTTATTAAACAAAGTTTGTACATTTATCATTATTAATGTTAGAGATAATATAAATTTAGTGGTTGTTTGATTAGAATAGATATGATTGAAGATTCTTTTGTAAAGTATCTATAAATTCTCACTCACAAACTAGAAAATTAATTAACTATATAAAAATATAATTAAAGAAGATTAACTGATAAATATTAATTTTATTAATATGGATTTTTTAGCTTATCGGGCTCTGCGACGTTATTTTTATCGTCTGCGAATGAATGGACCTTGAAAGATGCAGATAGCAAGAAATAATTTTCTGAACATCTCCGAGAAAGACAATTGAAGTTTGGGTGGGAGTATTTAAACCCTTAAAAATGCTCTCCTCATATCTCTTTTTAAATATACTCACTATTTTTAAATTAAAATAATTAAATTTCTATTTGAAAATATAAATAACTTAAAAATTAAGTTTCTATTTAAAAATTTAAATAAGTTATTACCAATAAAAATTCATAGCTTAATTAATATTGTATGGTAATTAAAAAAATTACTATAAAAATTACGTAATTACATATTTATTAGTAAAAATCTTTTTTTAGGGTAAAAATTTTATATTTTAACTTTAGTTTTTTTGCAAGAAATATTGAATATGTTAATTGTTTTTAAAATTAATTCTATTTTAAAATGAAATTTTGCATAGTTAAAAATAAAAGTTTAACATTTAATGCATATTGTACATAAAAATATAGGTATTTGATGAGTTTTTTGGTGTTTGTATATAATATAGGGGTAATTCTAATTTGCCCCCTGAGGTTAGGCCTAAAAAAAATGGAGAACCTCAGTTTTCTGAAATCTAAGATTGCCCCCTGAGGTTACTGTATCACCGTTAGATTTAACGGAAAATGCATTAAACCTTTAGATTTAATGAAAAATGCTACTGTTTATTAGCGTTAAGTTACTATTTAATACATTTTCCGTTAAATCTAACGGTGCTACAGTAAACTCATGGGGCAATCTTAGATTTCAGAAAACTAAGGTCCTCAATTTCTTTAGGCCTAACCTCAGGGGGCAGATTGAAATATCCCTATAATATATACAGCCTTACCTGGCTTGCAGTCGTGTTTATACACGTCATATATATGATCAACTGTCATAATTTACCGATATTAAATAATAGATCCCTACAGAGCCACCGCTTGTGAATCTAGTTCCTCCTGAAGTACGCAAAACATGCTGCTTCTGTACGGATTCCTTCTTCAATTTTTTAGTAAAAATAAAGTCCATAAGATGTTCATTTAGCCTTGCCAAGCATAGTTGTAGGGACAGGGCCAAGATTTTCATATCTAATATAAAAGTTTAAATTATAATTTTAATAAGATTTTAAATTATAATTTACATTTTCATCGTATTTTATTTTTTTAGTATTAATTGTTCACTCACTAAAGTTTATTAGTAATTTTTATTGTTCTTAACAAATTGTCAAGAATCCTTTAGAAATATTCAATTGATTTTTCTAATTCTTTTTCTTAAGTTTTCGAATATAGATTCATATTTTATTATAGACATGCCTAAAATTAAAAATTACTTGATTACAAATTAATACGTAATGAATAAACAATGAATAAAATCGTATTGATAAAATAAAGAAAGAAAAAAAAAACAAAAAAAAGAAAGCCATAGAACCTCGAATTTCAGTGAGATATACGTACAAACTTTGCTAGTGCACTTGAGAGAGTTTGATAGATGCAAATGCAGTAAAGCTAGAATATAGTTTTGCAATTAAAAAAAACATGTAAAACATCAAAACCTTAAAATATATAATAATATTGAATGTTTTTACTACTACACATTGATTATAACATGGATATCTTCAAAATTTCTTTTGAAATTTTATCTAACTTCAAAAATAATTTAATTGTATTTAATTTTGAATAGAATTAATTATTGGAAAAGAAGGATAATCAAAGGTGACAAATTGAATTACTGTTTTAGTAAAATTTTAATTTCAGTAGGACATGGGAAAAAAAGTTGATTATATATATAAATCTTTCAAATATATATATGATGATATTTTTGGGACTTACAGAGGACACTGGCCTTAAGTAAGAATTACAAACATTTGGGACCTTATCAAACTTAAAGATATAGTGCCTTAAGTGACTAAACTAACATCATTATGGGACCTTAGAAAAATCTAGGACCCTAAGCTTCTGCCTTAGTCGGATTAAGCTAGCCTGGCGCCAAACATGCTTCTTCTATAATCAATTTTAAACTTTGTTTTAAGGATAATTCAATTTATGTCTTTTGCATGTAGATTCCCTTTTTCTTCATATAAGGATGGGAAAATAAACCATCAATCTAGGCTCCATGAGGATCTGCTCAATGGGGTGGATTTGGTTGTTAAAAGAATACCAATCCTAACTGTGACATCCTAATTTGTAAGTGTGTGCCTAACCGTCATTTCATTATTATCATGTGTCACTAGTATTATTAATTGTGCACATACATGGGAGTGAGATGTTACTAGCTAAGAGATGGAATGGCTATTTAGGAAGACTTGAAAGCTTAGGGGGTTAAACTAAGTTTTGCATACTTAAATAAGTATAAAAAGAGAGATTTCTAGATGAATTTGCTCATTTGATTCTAGCCCTATACCCCAGCCCTCATCTCTTTCCCCATAATTTTGCCAACAAATTAAGGAAGAAGAAGCAAGTTAGAGGTAGGACTTAACTCCTCCTCCAATTTCTTGCATTGTTACATTGATTTTTATAAGAAATTAATATGATATATCATGAATCATGGAATGACTATGTTATGCATCTTCTGAAATTTGTTTGAAAACATGATTTTATATGTTTTATGAAAGATCTAAGGGGAGTAGATGATGATAGGAGGATCGGAATAATGATAGGGTCTGAACCCTGTAGAGCACCTATACTAAGCAATGTTAGGTATGAAAATTCTCAAAAATTATAGCGTTGTTTTCTGGTTTTGAAATTTTTAATGATAAATTAGACATGTCAAGGATTTCATAAAATTTTGAATGACTTAAAAGTTCATAATGTGTGAATTTTGGCTAATTTTTGAACTGCTGGTATGAAATTTAGACTTCCCTTGTTTTAAAACAAAGCATGGGAAACGAATTTTATTTGAGGGGCCAAATCTTCATAAAGATGCCTAATATTTGGTATGGAAAACCTTAACGTGTTTTCTTTTAGACTATAAATTTTCATTGATTTTGAAGCTTTGTATGATTTGTAATTTTTCAAAGTTGGGCTGATAAAATGAGAGTTCTAACTATCAGAACATAACAAGTAGAATATATTGTTTTCGGACGACCAAAACCCCTCAAAAAGATGTGATTTCTGGTATGGTGAATTTTGTATGTGTTCTATACCAGCCTGTAAAATTTTGTAGCCGTTTGAGCAGGATTAGAAATTCTATCAGTTACTAAAGACATGCTGCTCAGTTGAAGGATACTATAGGAGGAATAGTAAAGTATTAGACTAAGTGAGATTTGAGAGGGCATATAACCTTATTTTGCTCCAAAAATTTTAAGGAGATATGTTGTATGTGTACAAAGGCTATCTACAAAATTTTGTAGACTTTGGGATAGAAAATTGTTTTCTAGAAATCATCCTCTTGAATGTTTATAGAAATGAAGTAGAAAAAGGGGATTAGTTACTATTGTGGCCTGTATAATAACCCTTAAAGCATTTTAATTTGTTATGTTTTAGGTTGAACTCGAGATTCAAAAGCAGAACTTAATAAGGTAAGTAAGCTAAACCGTTCTGAGGACACAATAAAGTTATGTTATGATATATGTGGTTATGTTGTGTTTGGTATTTGTACAATGGGATTTTGTTAAATGCAGTGTTATGATAACTATATTGATGTGTTGTGAGGAATTGAAAAATCCGCTTTTGAGCTTATGTTATGGGAGTGAAATGTGAATTCATGAATTGAATATGATGTGATGTAATGGATTAGGAGCGTATCTTAGAGCTTTGTTCATGAGATTGTAAGGTGAATTGTGATATGTGAAGGCATGCATTAATATGTGATGAGTTATGAAATGTGAAATTGCATGCCAAAAACTTTGGGGAGACATTGAATGTGTATGGACTTAAATTTTTGTGATTGATTAGCTAAGGGTAGGTCCGAACCAGGTGTTTTCTCACGAAGGATTCGGTAGATTGGAACCAATGTCACCCAGACTGTCAAACTAGCCTCAGACTTATAATAAAGTGTGAGGGCCCAAATTTTGTGATTGATACCATTGAGTGGAGGTCCCAACCGTGTGTTTTCTTGTATAGGATTCGGTAGCACGGGACCAATATCACCCGAATTATTAAACTAGCTAGCCTCAAATTTGTGACTATATGTACTACATATGTCCCTAGGGTCTTATGTGAATGGTAATTAGAATCCAATCTACATGTGATTGATTGAACAAAGGGAGGTTCGAACTATGTGTTTCCTTACATAGGAATTGGTAGCATGGGTCCAATGTCACTCGATTTATCGGACTAGCCTCAACCTTGTGATAATTATGTGGGATATGTGTCTATATGGTTATGTGGAAGTGAAAAATGAGTATATGCGTATGTGTGATAAGAATTGCCTAAAAAGACACAAATGAAATGAGACAAGCATATGTGTATATGTATAGGGATGGCAAAAACCGGGGCCGGGGCCGACGGTCCCCGGCCCCGACCCCGGTGTTTAATTTTTGAATCCGGCCCCGGAAAATTCCCCAGAATTTTTTTCCGGGGCCGGGGCCGGGGCACCCCAGGCGGAGCCAGGTTTTTCAATAACCCGGGATTAAAACCCGGGTTGTACAATTTTGTAAAAATTCTGAAACTTTCTAATGTATTATATATATTTGGGTAGTTATAAGTTTATGCAAAGAGGGTTTTGGCCCACTGGTAGTGTGTTATTTGAGTAGTTGGGAGGGCGCGGGTTCAAGGCTTGGGAGTAATTCTTCATCTAATTTTTTGAAACTATGGCATGGGCTAGACTTATATGTATCTTGAGACTCATAAATTTATGCCAAAAGGGGTTGTAGCCCAATGGTTGTGTGCTGTGTTGTCTAAATATGGTAGAGGGCTTGAGTTCAAGCCGTGGCTAGTGCAAGTTTTTTTTTTAATTATGGCTTTGGGTTGTTGGGCTGGGCTTTGCACGTTGGACTGTTTAAAAAAATAAGAAAATGGGCTTGGATTTACTAAGGGGTTATAAGCAAATATTACAACCTATGGGATATGAACTTTGTTTGACATAATTGTAAAATTTCAATTACATCCCCCGGGTTTAATTCCGGGTCCCCGGCCCCGGCCCCGACCGAGGCAGAAAATTTTTCCCCGGCCCCGACCGAGGCAGAAAATTTTTCCCCGGCCCCGGCTATATTCCCCGGTTTTTCGGGTTATTACCCGACCCCGGACGTCCGAATTTTCCGGATCCCCGGCCCCGGCCGGGTCAAATTGCCATCCCTATATATGTATGAGTGGTAAGAATGGCCTGGAAAAGGCAAATTTGAATTAAGACAATTACATGTGTTTGTGTGTGTGTGTGTGTGACCTTAAGCCTCTTTAAGGCCAACTTGAAATGAAAACTATCATATGTGTATGAAGCATGATAATGGTCTGGAAATGCCACAAATGAGATGAAACGAGTATGTATATGTGAGTATTAGGAATGGGACCAGGCTATAAAAGATATATGTGAAATTAAGCTTAGTGTGATAGGCTGCGTAGGCACGCCACTCTTTTGGCGCAGGAGCGCAACCCTATAGTTTTGAATTCCACTTGAACCAGAGAATTGGCACTACGTCGCCAGTCCTCCCACGTAGAAGCACGATTGTTAAATTTTGAATAGTATTGTCTAACTTCTGAAACAAGTAACCAATGACTTGGGTGACAAGCAATGAATGTTAATTTCATTTGTACTTGAATTTCTGTTGATTAATCATTGCTTAAGCCTTTATTTAGCTTACTTACTGAGTGATTACTCACTAAATTTTATTGTGTGCCTCAGGTGACCATTAGTCATACCAAACGATGGAGAGTTTTTGCCATGACTGACAGAGTTCTCTTGACAACCATAGACTACTGTAATATTATTTTGTGACTATCTTTTGTTTGATGAATTTTTTAATATAATTTATAAAATGAATTACTGTGGTTGTGAGTAGGAACTCTAACTTATGAAATAAAATTTATCTATTGAGATGAATATTTGAGTTCCAGTTCTAAATGACTATTTGTAGTTGCATTCTGAATCTGTAGGATTTAGGGTGTGACACTAACTTTTGCGCCATCCCACTGTACACAAAATAAATATGTGAAATTAAAAATAATTAATATACCACAAATTAATTATCATGTAATTGCAATTTTTTTATTTTCTTGTGGTGGAATTTTCTACTATAAATGGACAAATACATACAAATTAAGCTACTTAACTATTTTTTCTTTACTTTCAAGAATCTTTTATATTTATTTTCTATTTATCATCTTAAATTTATTTTTATTGCCTCGATTTAAAATTTGTGTAACTGTTAATTAATTAACTAATAACTTGAAGTAAAACCAATGAAATACACCTAGCTTAAATTAATTAAGTATAACTCAAATTCACAACAAAAGTATATAATTGAATTAATTGAGAAGGAAAAAAAATAAAGCGTTGCTAAATGTAATTAAAACAATGGATTAAATTGGATCGTCAAAATACAAAGAACACATCAAAGGCATTCGATTTGTTAAGTTTGACCTTAAGTAATAAAAATTAAGTATTAGTCTTAGACAAAATATATATGTAAATTGAACCTGGAATAGAAAAAGAGATAATTTCAATAAATAATCTTGAGTTTTGGCTTAATTTTAACTAGAGAACAACAATATATTATTAATTAGTCACACCTCTAAACTTGTTTAAAATTCATCATTCTCATCCTTCAAATCATTTTTTTCAGGGGTGTGATTGATGAAAAATAAACAACTTCAATCTAATTGATGAAAAATTCAAAGTCAGTATTCAATTGAAATTAAGCCAAAACTCAAAGGTACTTATCGAAATTATCCCAATAGAAAAACATAAGTATTATAACTCATAGTAGATTAACTACAAATTCAAGGTTTGTGTGTTACACGATCTCCTTAAAGCATATTCGCCCTTCATAAAAGGTGTTTAAGGATCAAACAACATTTGTCTCCTAAGATATAACAAAAATAAGATAGGCAACTAACACCAAGAAGTTGTCTCCAATAAACTAGAACTGCAAGAACTTTACCACTCAAATGGAAAAAGGAAATAGTCTTTCTTTTCTCTCTATATTTCCTGAGAAAGAACCTCCATTTATAGAGGATCAGAATTTGTAACTACTTAAAATTTAATTTGTAACCATTGTAACAACTCAAAATATAATTTGTAAATATTGTAACGGCTCAAAATTTATTTTATAACTGTTACTTAATGGTTCATTGATATATAAGTCACAAAGTTAACTTTGTAACAGCTCATTAATCTATAAGTTATAAAATAAAATTATAATAGCTCATTAATTCATAAGTTATCAAATTAAATTTGTAATGTATTTAAATTTTATCAATTTTTTATTCCTCCATGAATCAAGTCGTTTTTCCAGCAACAAGAGGGACGAAGTTGCTGGAATATGTAATTGTCGAATCGACTTGTCATAATACTCGGGAGTAGTGCTCATCAGCTCAACATATTTGTTTATTTTCACTTTCACCGACACTCATAGCATGATATATTACCAATCCCAACTTTTGCCTCGTCCCACCCTGCACGAAAATAAATATGTAAAATTAGAAATAATTAATATATCACAAATGAATTATCATGCAATTACAATTTTTTTATTTTCTTATGGTGGAATTTTTCTACTATAAATCCAAATCTGGATAAATACATACAAATTAAGCTACTTAACTTTTTTTTTTTTACTGTCACAAATCTTGTATATTTATTTTCTATTTATCATCTTAAATTTATTTTTATTGCCTTGATTTAAATTTTTGTAAGCATATATATTAGAATTTATACTAATTTTTCATGAAATTGAAGGTAAAAAGTATCTAATAAAAATTTTATAATTAAAAGTTAAAATCAAATGAAGCATAGGCGAGATTTCCCAATAATACATGTGGATTTGTGCCCCTCCCAAATTCAAAGAGTGGGGGATGGGGAGGCTTTCGAAACGTGGGTTTGGGGATATGAATCTTCTCCCCTGTCCCACTCCACCCCATCAACACCAGTTTTTGTCGACCCCAACTTTTTTTTCTCTCTATATTTTTATTGAAGACTTGACTCCTAACATCTTCATCACGATTTACAAGAAGAAAAAATGTGAGACTTGTTCAATTTATTCCATCAACTGATCTTTGAAAAAATCATAATTAAAAATAGTGAAGTCATTACTTGCATTGTTTTCAAATTTAATTATCGTATCAAGGTGTGAATTGGGACTTCTTTTATTTTTCTTCGTTCACATTGTTGATTTTTCTTCCTTTACGATATTGTTAATACTTGATGTGTATGCGCTTAATTAACGAAATTTTACGACAATTGTAAGTTAATTTCTAGCTAATGAGTGAATCCTGTTTCTTGGAAGTCTCCTTTGGGAAAATTGATGATGGGGATAAAAAAGCAAAACAGATAGAGGAGGGCCATTATTGCTGCCTCTTGCTTTATTTCAAACCATATCCTACGTTTTGAGAAGAAGACTCCTTTTCTGAATATATTTCCAACAATATATCTCTCGCCTTTTTTCTTTTTGACTTGATTCAATAATTACACCCTAAATAAGCAACAATTAATTGCAACAATGAATATTTTTAGGGCCTAGGTGATTGCATTATACAATAATCTATGGACATTTCTAATGATCAATAAAATTAAATTTTCCAATTGATCGGAGTGGAAGTTTTCTTCAATTTTTTTTTTAAAGCTTAACAAAATAATTATGGGTCATATCATCTCTTTTTACTGCAATCAGAGAAAAAGAAGCTGACGAACTTTAAGAAAGAAAGGAATGATCGATGGATATTCGTATAAATATTGTAGATTTAAATAATACTGATTAAGTTTAGATGATTTGATATATTAGGGCTATTTTTGGAATAATGATGGATATTCAACATGAGAACATAATTTTTAAAATTTCATGAAGGATATATAGAGTTTATTGGTGTTGAGAATAGAAAGTTGGGTGTATATAGCCCCACCCAGTCACTCAAATTTATATACAAGTTAAAAAATTTCTAAGCATGCTACAAAATACATATATGTGAAAAGTGCTTTCAACCACTACTAGCTAAGTGGAAAATAATAATTTAATATACACACTAAAAAAAAAATCTACCTAAAGTTTTCAAACAAAGTGGATAAAATGATATACAAACTTTGAAATATTTTACCCACGCTTTATACAACTGGAAGTGTGACACGACTCGCCCCTAGCCACACGGGCGAATCATGCCTAAAACTGTGGACTACAACTATTTCTTAATTATCCAGAAAAATAAATCTTTTTCTCGCAAGAAATACTATAGAAACTAGCTTGACTTCTTCTAAATTCGCTAAATTTTTTAAAATACTAAATAAACATAACTAAGTAAATACTAAGACATGTTTCTAATTATGTAGAAAAAATAAATTTTCTACTCTCTCTAAAACTTTCTAAAATATCTATAAAATAATATTTAGAGAAATTATTATAACTCATAAAATAAAATACTTTTCCACTCACAAATTTGGTTGCACAACACGGTTAGGTCAGATTTGGTTCCAAAATCAACGTTCCACATAGTTGGTCACATCCTTCAACAAAGAATTTATCCTTCATTATCCTAACATCATAAAAGAACTCATCACATCATATTCAATTCATAATCAACTTGAATATTTAAAATTCTCAATATCAAACTTCATATCTTAATCTAATCAATCCTAATTAACTCCATTTCCAAACTTCTTAAATAGAATAGTTCTTGTTCTCTGATTTTTAATAAATAATTGACTTGTCAGAATGGTCTTAAATTTTATACAAACCTTATACACATACATATCTAATGACATATAAAATTTCATAGCATTCCAAGTTCATTAACCACCTCAAAATCTTCATCTTTCCAGATACAAAAATTCTGTAAATTCATTTCCAGAACTGACCTCTCCATTTTCCAAAATACATGATAATTCGTAATAAATTTGTAAAATCACAAAACTCTCCAGAATTAAACTAGACATATATATAAACTCATACCCCAAATTTCATAATTTTTGAAGACTTCTAGATACCTCAAATAACTTACCCAAAACTGATTTTTTGCAAAAACATTGAATTTCTAGTAGTAAACAGTAAATTTCGAAAATTTATATAAAATTGCATACTCAACATTTTTTAATGAATCCAACTTCAAACAAATCCTTGAGATGTCTATTTTAACATATATAAATTTTAGAATCAGATTTAAAGCCAATAAATTACACAAATTTTCGGAATTAGCACTGTTCACAGAACCCTAAATTTCCATAATTATCATCAAAACTTAAAATTCCTTAAAACAAATTCCATAAAAATCAAGAAGAGTGTGAAATACCTTCAATAATACTTTCAATTTCATCATTGTTCTTCATTCTCTCTCTAACTTCTCTCTCTAAAATTTTAAAGCATCCAAATATCTCCTTAAATTTCAATTCTCTTGCATACAATATACAAAAATAACTTAAATAGTCTTGGAATTATAAAAATTACCTGATTTTTTTATTTTTTTGTTTCTCCAATAGCCCAGAACCTCTCTCACGTCTGTCTTCTTCTCTTCTCTCTCTCTAGATTTTTCTTTCTCTTTTTATTCTAATTTCTTATCTACTATAAATGCAAAATAAAAGAGGATGGGCTGGGTTAAGAAAAATTGGGTTGGGTTGCTAAATAAAATAAATGGGCTTGAGTTTTTTTTTCTTTGTAAACGGGCCCAAATAAATGGTACTCACTTTGAACTTGAATGACCTTTGGGGTCTTGGGTTTGAGTGGGGGAGGCGTCACACCCGTGTGTAGATACACGGAGTGTGGACAAAATCGTGCGGGACCGGTGGGCTCCAAAGCGGACAATATATCCGGTCATGTACCTGTGACCCCGGAGGCAGGGCAGGGGAGTCCGTGTGTGCCCGAGAGAGATCGGACGGGGGATGGATCGTTACAAAGTGCTTTTAAACGATTAGTGGCAGTGTACCGGATCCAACCTGTGTTATCTTGATTTGAAACTAAAGCCTATAGCATTATTACTCGCTTTGAAGATAAACTACTTCGATTCACACAAGCGCTATATATAAACATGGAGTTTCACAAAAACCATATGAAGCGACAAAGCACAAGGAATTGCCTCACTTTCAGAAATGAGTAAAATGTTGTCTCAATGTCACTTGGTTTTCTTTCAAATCGTCTTTCTTTTTTGCATCACGCTGATGCACGTTTCATGTTTTGCTACTTCTACCACTTTCATCACTAGAGAATTGGCTCAAAATAATGAGACCGATTATGTTGCCCTGCAGGCCTTCAAGTCAAAGTTTAGTAGTGATCCACAAGGGGTGCTTAACTCATGGAATGATTCTCATCATTTCTGTGAGTGGAAAGGCATTACATGCGGTCACAGGCATAGAAGAGTGACCGTGCTAGACCTACATTCAAGTGGCTTGTTTGGCTCTGTGTCTCCTTACATTGGCAACCTCAGCTTCCTAAGGGAGATTGATCTCTACAACAACAGTATCCAAGGTGAAATCCCTCAGGAAGTCCAGGCTCATAGTCTTATCATTGGAATTCAACAAGCTGGTGGGAAAAATTCCGCTGAAGTTGGTCTCCTTG
Source organism: Boswellia sacra (assembly GCA_013180625.2). NCBI lineage: Eukaryota > Viridiplantae > Streptophyta > Magnoliopsida > Sapindales > Burseraceae > Boswellia > Boswellia sacra. The sequence goes on from SNVD02013154.1 coordinate 177,227, forward strand.
TACAACCTCCAACTATTATATGTACAGGAAAATCATTTGACAGGAAGCCTTCCAGCTTTTATTGGGAATCTTACCTCCCTGGAAGAAATCATTGCAGACGCCAACGCCTTTGGAGGAAATATTCCGGATTCATTGCGTCGACTGAAAAAGCTAACATATCTTGGCCTTGCTCTAAACAACCTCCATGGTAAAGTCCCTCCTTCCATGTACAATCTATCCGTCCTCGAAAGTTTTCATGTGTCTTACAATCGTCTTCATGGTAGTCTTCCACCAAATTTAGGTTTTACTCTTCCTCAATTGCGAAATTTTGGGTGCACAGAAAACTTGTTTGCTGGATCTATTCCATTATCTTTTTCTAATGCTTCAAAACTTGAACTTATTCAATTGGGTGCAAACAATTTTTTCTGGGCAAGTGTCAGTTAATTTTGGATGCATGCAAAATCTTAAATACCTGTATATGTCCGATAATGGTCTAGGAGGTGGGGAAGAGGATGAGATGAGTTTCATCAATTCTTTGGCCAACTGTAGTAATTTGTTGGAAATTGGATGTCGGTAGAAACCAATTCGGAGGAGTATTGCCTCATTCAATAGCAAATCTCTCAACTAAAATCAAAGAATTAGGAATGCAGGAGAATCAATTGTATGGAAGCATTCCTTCAGAGATAAATAATCTAGTTCATATAGAGGAATTGTATTTGGATGGGAACCTATTTACAGGCTCAATTCCCAAAGAAATGGGTAAGCTTCAGAAACTACATCATTTGATTCTTTACGGCAACCAACTCTCAGGGGAAATTCCTTCCTCTTTGGGAAACCTATCATTATTGAACCTATTTGACTTGAGCCATAACAAATAATCAGGAGTCATTCCTTCTAGTCTTGGAAATCTAAAACAATTAGAAGGTTTGGATGTTTCTGCAAACGATCTCACTGGAGCCATTCCCGAAGAAATTTTTGACTTAACACACCTATCAATTGTACTAAGTCTCTACCAAAACCATTTGGTGGGAGCCATACCTTCAAACATCGGCAACCTAAAAAGTTTGTCAATACTGGATATGTCTAATAATAATATATTTAGTAAAATTCCAAGTGAAATAGGCCTTTGTTCTACCCTTGAATGCCTTTATTTGGAGGGAAATTTCTTGTATGGATCTATTCCTCCATCATTCAATTCTTTAAAAGGTCTTCGAAAAATTGATCTTTCTCGCAATAATTTGTCTCGACAAATCCCAAATTTTTTAGAGACCCTTTCTTTCGAGACACTAAATTTATCCTTCAATAATTTGGAGGGTGGAGTGCCTACAAAAGGAGTTTTTACAAATGCAAGTGCGATATCAATTGTTGGAAATAGCAACAGATTGTGTGGCGGCATAAATGAACTGCAACTACCTAAATGCCCCATAAATCATTCAAAAAGACGAAATGTCTCTCCAATATTCAAAATAATGATCTCAGTTGGAGTAGCATTTTCAGGATTAGTCATGTTGTCGTTTCTCATTTTTTATTTGCTAAGAAACAGAAGGGTTAAACAATCTTCTGAACCTGGATCCATTTTGAAAAAAGTGCTCTTGAGAGTGTCATATGAAATGCTTCGCAACGCAACCGCTGGGTTTTCTTCTACATACTTGATTGGTGTCGGAAGCTTTGGCTCTGTTTATAAGGGGTTCCTTGATCAAGAAGGAACAGTTGTTGCCATCAAACTACTTAATCTTCAACGCCAAGGAGCTTCCAAGAGTTTCATGGCAGAGTGCAAAGCATTAAGAAACATCCGTCACAGAAACCTTGTCAGGGTCCTAACATCTTGCTCAAGCATAGATTTTCAGGGTAACGACTTCAAGGCTTTAGTTTATGAGTACATGGAAAATGGGAGTCTTGAGAGGTGGTTGCATCCCACTCCAGAAACAGAAGCAGAGCAACCTGAAATTCAAAATCTTACCTTTCTTCAAAGAATAAACATTGCAATCGATGTGGCATCTGCACTAGATTATCTCCATCACCATTGCCTAGGGCCAGTCCTTCATTGCGATCTAAAGCCGAACAATGTTCTTCTCGACAGTGAAATGACTGCTTATGTTGGGGATTTCGGCTTAGCAAAGTTTTTCAGAAGTTTCAAATCCAAACCAAAGCAGTTCTTTTGGAGTAAGAGGATCGATTGGGTATGCTGCCCCAGGTAACTCCAAGATTTGTAATCTTTCTAATTCTTTTATGCCAACATATGCTTTTTATATAATTGATATGTTAGATTCAAATATTAATGCTGGTCATACCTAACAACTTAAGCTTTAGGTTCAAGTGGTTTCTTAACGTTGTAATTGTAAACTAGTACTAAAAAATCATATACGTACTAATTTAGATTTTATGAATGGTAGAGTATGGTCTTGGAAGTGACATGTCAACAAAAGGTGATGTCTATAGCCATGGAATCTTGTTGTTGGAGATGATAACAAGGAAAAGACCTACAGATTCTATGTTCGAGGGAGGCCTTAATCTTCACAGTTTTGCTAGAATGGCTTTGCTTGATCAAGTGTTGGACATTGTGGATCCATTGCTTTTAAATGATGATGAGGAGTTAGCTTCTACTAACCATAGGCATCAACAAGAAAGAAACAACAACATAAAAGAATGTTTGATTTCTATAGTAAAGATTGGAGTAGCTTGTTCAATGGAGTCACCTCAAGATCGAATGAACATAATTGATGTTGCCAATGAACTAAAGAAAGTTAGGAGCACTCTTCTTCGACCTAGAATTGTGCTCACCAGGCAAGAAGGTAAAATTCATGAGATTCAAATTATCTCTAATTTTTTTGTGTCTTTCTCTTGCTTTTGTTATCATTTTTTTTTTCACTACTCGTTTTATCAATTGTAGGGCTATGAAGTTAAAGTGTTGCTTATCATGCAGTCAACAACACAACGTGATCTTGGACAAGCAATTGGATGATCAATAAATTGGAATTTCTCTTAGGCATCTCCATTTTATCAACTTATATGTATCTTATTTGCATTTTAATATCTAATCGCTTTCAATAATATTTGTGGGACTCTTCTATGGAGGCCTAAATTGGTTTATTAATTCTACCTCTTATTAAAAGGTGAGCTTTGCAACATTTACAAAAAAATAACCATATTAATAAGATTTCTCTCTTAATTTTCTGTATATTTTCTCACACTTTCTCATATTTTTCTCATATTCAAATTTGCTAAATCAATCAAGATTCAAGAAAATCATTTGAAGCATCTGTTCAATTGCTAATTTAGATATCTATTAAAAAAAACACTATGAGGATATTAGGGACATTTTAATAATTGAAATTATAGAACAGGTTATGGGTTTGGGGCACAATCAAATGCGTGTTAAATGTTCATAGTACATCTATACAGTTTGATTTTATTCTTACTGGAGATTGCAATTCAAATTTTGATTATTTAGTAACTATAAAATAATGAGATGGTGAGTACTTAGCTTATCTTACAAGGGTATTTAAGTATCTTTTTTCAAAAAATTAATAATGAGATAAATTGTGAATTAATTGGGTTATTCTTTTAACTTAACGTGTATATAAAAGATTCCTTAACATAAAATAATGAATTGGTAAACATTGAACCTCCTTTTTGTCATCTTTAAATTTAAATAGGAAGTTGGAATACATAAAAAATAATTAAATATTCTTCATAAAATATCAGATCTAAAATATTTGAATTATTATAATTAGTTGTCTACTTTGGTTTACATTTTCTTTGTTTGATTTATTATTATTGAAATCAAATCCCAGACGTTGAAAACTCTTATTCGAGGACATTTTGCTGCTCTCTCTCTCTCTCTCTCTCTCTCTCTCTCTCTCTCTTTTTGACCTTCTGATCGAATCGAAAACAAAAACTAAAAACCAAAAAAATAATGAATATTTACGCGCACGATCTCTCGCTGTTCGATTTCTCCAGCGTTGCCAATCCGATCATTGACTGTACATCGTCTTCAGTTTCCACGTATCAAGAAGGCGAGGAAGGAGATGATGATGATAAACAGTGTAGTTTTAGTGAGACAAATGGTAAAAGCAACGCTGTAAAGGCCAGTCGCCGGAGTCCACCGAGGCACCGCCAGGACGGCACGTCGCCTCTTCCCTTGAGATGGACTGGAGCACTCGGCCTCGCAAATGGGTACTTTTTATCTTCCCCAAAACTTGCCAGTCTTCATCGCTTTTTATGTAACCTGTTTCTGGTGTTTCGGACTTCATTTGGCGGATTGAAATTTTATTTATTTATTTATTTATTTATTATTCTGCTGTTCAGCACGAAATTTGTTTATTTTTTATCATTATTTAGGATGAAATATTGAATTGATTGTTAATTGTTTGAAAGGTTGAGATTACAGTGAACATGTAGTAGTCTTGAATTCATCTAATTGTGCACGTTAGAAGTATTTCAGCAATATATAGGGGAAGCATTTGATATTGAAGTTGTGATTTGATGCAAAAGGAAATTGGGTGTGAAAATCTTATCTACTGAAATCGAGGAAGACGGCTAGAAGGGAATGGCGTGGTAGATGTTTATATATTATCTTCACTAGGTGTCTATCTCCTATAATATCAAATTTTCTTCTCTCATGGTGCATTTGTTGGAGATATGATCTACATGGTGAATGTTAAACATGTATGATTTGATTTAGTTTTAATGTTTGAAACTTGAAAGTTATTGCAGATATGAAGGGAAGCTTGTTAGGCAGTGGCGGACAATTTGATTGAAGGTTGAAGGGGGCGCACCATTAATATTTTACTATTATTATTTTACTATTATCATTAATATTTTAATATTTATAATTTATTTAATAAACTTTAATAATATGATAAAATTATAAAAAATAAAATAAAAATACACCTAAATGAGAGACATTATGACTATAAAGACTTGAAATTTTAAAGAGTTTATTTTCTTTAAATTTAATACCAATTCAAAATACCTTTTCTTTTAAAATATCTCTATAACTATTCAAAAAAAATTATTTTATAACATACGTTATTTTTTATCTAAAAAAAATAAAAACCAATGAAATAAAATAAAAAATCTCTTATAATAATTTATTGAAAATATATTACTATTGTTTAAATCTAATTTATGCAAATAAATAAAAAATAAAAAGAAAGACATGATAAAAATATAATATATGATTTTATTTCAAATTATAAGAAAAACCATGTACTAGGATCATCCATATATTAGAATCATCAAATTTGTACTATTTTAGTAACAATTGATTGAGAGTTTTTTTTTCAGACTATTAAGAAATATTTATATAAAGCGAAATATATAATTTATGTAGAATTAAATAAAGAAAAATAGAAAACTAAAATTCTATTTATGAATCAGCTAATAAAAGTTAATTAAAATATAATATTAACTTATATTATTGTATTTCCCAAGTAGCTGGAGTCCTTAGAAAAAAGAAAAGAGAATTATAAAACTTGAAATTGAATTTTTTTTTTTTAATTTTAAGAAAGGAATGTAAAAGTAATGGGGTATCTTGATTTTTTTAAAATTAGGGGGCCCGGGACCCCCCCGGTCCTTGCGTAGGTCCGCCAGTGTTATTAGGTGTATTCTTTTTCTGTTTTATGGAGAGTTTAGTCTCAATGAGACCTGCAGTGACTGGCTTGAACTTTTCTGTGAACTCATTTTATTCTTTTTCAGTTTGATGATTTGAGCCACTCAGTCATTGCTTGTCTCTTTTTTATTCATTTTGTTTTCTTTTATGGTAATTTCTACTCTCTGTTTGTAGGATGGTCGAGACTCTGTTTGGCCACATGATCCTCATACGGGATGGAGTTATTGCCTCACAGTCCTTCCTGGATTCTCCTACCAAAATCAAGAGGTGCAGATCCTTTGGTGGTATATGTCTCTCCCTCTCTACCATCTGTTTTATCAAGTTGAGCCATTAGAGGTTTTTTTATTTTGATTATTATTTTTTTTGTGTGTGTGTGTGTGTGTGTTAGTTGAGCATGGTAAATTTATTCTGTTAATTTTCCCAGGAATTGAAACGTCAAAGCAGCAATAATGCACTTTGACTTGAAATTTGAATTTTTGTTGTTTAGTCTCAATGAGACCTGCAGTGACTGGCTTGAACTTTTCTGTGAACTCATTTTATTCTTTTTCAGTTTGATGATTTGAGCCACTCAGTCATTGCTTGTCTCTTTTTTATTCATTTTGTTTTCTTTTATGGTAATTTCTACTCTCTGTTTGTAGGATGGTCGAGACTCTGTTTGGCCACATGATCCTCATACGGGATGGAGTTATTGCCTCACAGTCCTTCCTGGATTCTCCTACCAAAATCAAGAGGTGCAGATCCTTTGGTGGTATATGTCTCTCCCTCTCTACCATCTGTTTTATCAAGTTGAGCCATTAGAGGTTTTTTTATTTTGATTATTATTTTTTTTTTGTGTGTGTGTGTGTGTGTTAGTTGAGCATGGTAAATTTATTCTGTTAATTTTCCCAGGAATTGAAACGTCAAAGCAGCAATAATGCACTTTGACTTGAAATTTGAATTTTTGTCTCAGTAATGTAATCATGTTTTCTTTGATAAAGTTGACTTCTAATAGTGTGTGTATACATCTTTTGTCTTCTCAGGCCTTCATTCTGGTTCTACTTTAAGCTCTGTTTTATTTATTTTTTAATTTTCATCTTCTGATTTAACATTCATTGATTACAGTTTTACAGAGTTCAAGTTGGCATAGAGTTCAAGTTGGTTAATTTTTATCACCACCACTCAAGGCTTAGATCTTGTGAGTGATAGGCCAGCAAAATTTGACCATATGCCTATTTTCGGCACTGATTCTGCTTCTAATACAGTGTACAGTCAGGGAGGTAAATATCCCCAAGTTGGAAATGCGAAACTTAATGGTAATGCTGTATTTGCTCCCTATGAAGCCTTACCAGGATTTAGGGATGTTCAGAGCTCTGAGAAACAAAACTTGCTTATTAGAAAGCTGAACTTTTGCTGTTTTGTGTTTGACTTCTCTGATCCTGTTGAGAACTTGAATGAAAAGGACATCAAGTGGCAGACATTGCTTGAGCTTGTGGATTATATTACTCCTGTTAATGTGAAATTCACAGAGACTGTCATACAAGAAGTTATAAAGATGCTATCAGTGAATTTGTTTAGGTCACTTGCACTACAAACCCCTGAGAATAAGGTTGGAGAAGCCTTTGATCTGGATGAGGAAGAGCCTTCAATGGACCCTGCATGGTCTCATTTACAAATTCTGTATGAATCCCTTCTAAGATTTGTTGCATCACCTGAGACAGATGCAAAATTGGCTAAAAGGTCCATTGATCACTCATTTGTTCTCAAATTGTTGGAGCATTTTGAATCTGATGATCCCAGGGAGAGGTAATATCTGAAAACAATTCTACATTGCATCTATTGGAAAGTTTATGGTGCATTGCCCATTTATTAGGAAAACTATCAGCAACATCTTCTTTCATTTTTTTTTTTTGAAACGGACAAGCACAATGGGATTGCTGAGCTTTTAGAAGTTTTGGGAAGTATAATCAATGGGTTTGCTCTGCCACTTATAGAAGGGCACAAATTGTTCCTGCTACGGGCACTAATTCCACTTCACTAACCAAAATGTCTACCTGTGCCATCAGCTGTTGTCATACTGCATTGCACAGTTTGTGGAGAAAGACTACAAGGTTGCAGACACTGTTATGAGAGGTTTGTTGAAGTATTGGCCAATTGCTAATAGTTCAAAGGAGGCTATGTTCCTTAATGAGGAGGAGGAGGTTCTGGAAGCAACTCAACCGGCAGAATTTCAGGGATGTATGTTACCCCTGTTCTGTCAAATTGCTCGTTGCTTGAGCAGTGCACACTTTGAGGTAATGGGCCTTCAAAATCTGATCTTTAGTTACTATACAGTTTTGTGTTTCCTGAAATGTATATCCTGCTTGATGCATGCTTTCAAATATTTTCACTGTCTATGATTGCTGTTTCTGTGGCTCCTATCCATTGTGGTTTTACTTCTGAATAATGGACTATGCCCTAGTTGTGTTGACTAACTGGTAATCAACTTCTTTTGAAGCGCGAGGAAGGGCTTAGATATAACCTTTCTAGTCAATTTTGGGAAGGATATATTATTTAGTGATAATTTATAAATGACCTTGAGGTTTGACTGAATCACACAAATAACCTCAACTTTTTGGAAATCAGCAGATTCAATTACCAGATTGGCAACCTCAGCTTCCTAAAGGAGATTAATCTCTACATCAACAGTATCCAAGGCGAAATCCCTCAAGAAGTTGGTCATCTAACCAGATTACTGTTTTAAAGCTTTTTAATAACTCCCTGGTTGGAACAATTCCAGCCAACTTGTCCCGTTGTTCCAGGCTCCTTTGGGACGCAACAACCTGGAAGGAAAAATTCCGCTTGAGTTGGTCTCCTTGTACAACCTCCAACACTTATCTATACACAAAAATAATTTGACCGGAAGCTTTCTAGTTTTTATTGGGAATCTTACCTCCCTGGAAAAAATCTTTGCACTTTGCAACACCTTTGGAGGAAATAACCTGGATTCATTGGGTTGACTAAGCAAGTTAACATTTCTTGTCGTTTCTAGAAGCAACCTTTATGGTGAAGTCCCTCCTTCCATATACAATTTATCATTCCTTGATACTTTTGCTCTGTCTTTCAATCATCCTTATGTCTTCCGCCAAATTTAGGTCTTACTCTTCCTCGACTGAGATTTTTTTTTTTTTTTTTGCTCAGGAAACTTGTTTGGTAGATCTATTCCAGTATCTTTGTCCAATGCTTCAAAACTTCAAAAGATTGAATTGAATGAAAACAATTTTTCTGGGCAAGTGTTAGTTAATTTTGGATACGTGCAAAATCTTAAATGCCTGTTTATTCACACTGATATTCTAGGAGGTGGGAAGAAAATGAAATGAGTTTTATCTATTCTTTAGCCAACTTGAGTAATTTGTTGGATTTGGAGTTTGGTGAAAACCAATTCAGAGGAGTATTGCCACATTCAATAGCAAATCTCTCAACTACAATCCAATCATTGGAAATGGGCGAGAATCAATTGTATAGAAGCATTCCTCCAGAGGTAAGTAATCTTGCTAATATGGGAGAATTATGGGAATTATATTTGGATGGGAACCTATTTACAGGCTCAATTACCAAAGAAATGGGTAAGCTTCAGAAACTACATTATCTGGCTCTTTATGGCAACCAACTCATTGGAGAAATTCCTTCCTCACTAGGAAACCTATCATTATTGAACCTATTTGACTTGAGCTATAACAAATTATCAGGAATCATTCCTTCCAATCGTAGAAATTTGAAACAATTAGAAGATTTGGATGTTTCCACAAATGACCTCATTGGAACCATTCTCGAAGAATTTTTTACTTACCACACATATCAATTCCACTAAATCTCTTTCAAAACCATTTGGTAGGAACCATACCTTCAAACATCGATACCCTAAAAAGTCTGTCAACATTAGATATGTCTGATAAAAACATATCTAGTAAAATTCTAAGTGAACTTGGCATTTGTTCTAACCTTGAGTGCCTATATATGGAAGGAAATTTCTTGAATGGATCTATTCCTCCATCTTTGAGTTCTTTGAAAGGTATTCGAGTCATCGATCTTTCTTGTAACAATTTGTCTGGTCAAATCCCAAAGTTTTTGGAGACCCTTTCTTTGGAGACTCTAAAATTATCCTTTAATAATTTAGAAGGTGAAGTGCGTACAAAAGGAATTTTTACAAATGCCAGTGCGATATCAGTTGTTGGAAATAGCAACAGATTGTGTGGGGACATAAGTGATCTGCAACTAACCAAATGCCACTAGTAGAAAAAGGGCCTATGACAACGTGCATTGCATGTTGCGAAAAGGCTTTCGCAACGTGCAGACGCATGTTGCGAAAAGTCCATGACATTCCACAACATGCATTGCACGTTGTCGTAGGCCCTTTTGCTTGTTGCAGTTAAGGATTTGGCAACGTGCATCGCACGTTGTTAAATACCAAGCAATTATGAACTTTTAGCAACGTGCAATACATGTTGCTATTTGTTAAATCGCCACGTGCATTGCACATTGTTGTATCTCAAATAACAACATCCATTGCACGTTGCTGTATCTGAATTGGCAACGTGCATTGCTCGTTGCTATATATCTTTAATCGCAACATGCAATGCACGTTGTTGTATATCGTTAATGGCAACGCGCAATGCATATTATCGTTAATGGCAACGCGCAATGCATGTTGCAATATCTGAGGTGACAATTTTTTGGCAACGTGCAATGCACGTTGCGGTAGGGATAATATATATTTTTAAATTAGATGCATATATATTTTTATAATTTTTTGGGTAATTTGTGATGCTTGTAATATTTTATAACTACATACATCATAAAAGAAATGATTACATTCAAGTTCACAATTATATATAACTTCAAAGTACACATTTAAATTGAAATGAATATCACTAAAATACTAAAAGTTCAAGTACTACTTGTGTCTATACAACAAGTAACAAGCATTGGAATTGAAACAAGTTGCCTACATGAACAATAAGAAAATAACAAGAACTAGATGATTTGAGTGCTTGAAGTACCACAAATGAAACATCCATTAGAAATCAAAATGTCTTTTCCTCTTTTGACACTTTCATCATCTTGAAGATTTTAATAAACACCAACAAGGCCTACACAAGAAAATATTAACAAATTAGTTATTTTAAACACAATCTTATGCCAAGTTAAATTTATAAATAAAAATAGTTGTCATAACAATCTAAAAAAATTTTGACAAAGTTTTATCTATTTATTGGCCTTTCCCAAAAGTACATAATATATCAAAAACACTTTTAATACCAAATCATTTTTCTAGAACAACAATATAGGATCTCCAATCCTCGCCAAACCAAGCCAACTCAAAACAACATCCAAACAAAAGTCATTAGAAATTAGTAAAGTGTAATGTATATACTACCTTAATAACTGACGCGCACAAAAAAACAACTTCAACCTACAACACAATAAAATATAGCAATGACACAACTTGTGGACTTAACATATTCACAAAAGTACAATAACTTCCTAATTACAAGTTTATAAACACTTATGAAGTTAATTAAAAAAAATTATAAAGTATTACCTTATCTATATCAATTTGATGAATCGTAGTTGTCAACTTCCACATCCAACCAACTAAATGAACATTAATGCAGAGTGAAGACATACCTGGAAACTGGAAACTCAACTAGCTATGATCTCCTTAAACTGAAGCAATTGCATGCAATAAATCATGATCTTGTAACTATCAATTCCACCATACCTACATTCAAAGCATACAAAGACATAGTGTTTTAATAAGAACTTTCAAACACAAAAATGAATGATTAAACAACCAGTTAAACTTTACAAATCCTATTTTCCAGACTCTAGCTTTGACAAGCCTATAAAAAGATAACTATTGTAAACATAAGCCAAAATATGAGATAATTATCGATTGCCTTTATCAACAGTCAACAAGAAAACTTAGCATCTCCATTGATGCTATTAAGTGATATGTTTAAAACTAAAAGGATAAGCTAAAGCACAATGTTTAATATTTAATTTAAGGGAGAGCCCAAAAGTCAACCCTGCCAAGTAACTTTTTCCAATATTCTTGATATCACACTTATCCACTACATGCAATCCTGGTCAAAACCTTCCCAAGAATAGTCTTTGGATCAATGGTCCAAAGAATACAGTTGTGTACTAGCATAAAAACGTCTAGTATAAAAATCAATAAATAAGAACAATAATTTAATGAACTCAGATTCCATTTAGACCTTTAAGATTAACAGGACCACCATGAATTCTAATACATCTTTCCAGGTCTAGCTTCACCAAGCTCATCAAGCCAACAAAGGCACTAATTCGGGCAATAATTGCATTATTTCTTCTAAAACTCAAACTTGTCAGGTTTGAGAGATCTAAAATATTTTCACAATATATAGTTGGAAGAGTTAATTAAAATTAATTCTTTGTAAATCCAAAAGGGTTTCTCGTATTCTGTCAATTCCAAGAATAGTCGGCCCCGGCCCCAGGCCCGAGTTTTACCATCCTTACCAGCAACTTTAAATTCCTCTGGCTGAGTCATATAGATTTTCTCTTCCAAGTTACCATGTAAAAATGCAGTTTTTACATCAAGTTAAATTAGTTCTGTATTCATCTGAGTTACCAACGCCAACAAAATTTTAATGGAAGAATGTCTCACAACTGGAGAAAATACCTCATTATAGTCAATACCTTCCCTTTGAGCGTATCCTTTAGCCACCAACCTTGCCTTGTAGCGGACGTCATTCTTGCCAGGAAATCCATCTTTCTTTGTAAATACCCATTTGCACCCAATTGCCTTTTTAACCTTTGGTAGTTGAGCTAGCTCCCAAGTTTCATTTTTCTGAAGAGACGACATCTCTTCGCTTATAGCTGTCTTTCACTGATTAACTTCAAAACATCTGATTGTCTCTTTATAAGTGAAAGGAATATCATCATCAATAATTGGAAGTGCATAGGCCACCATATCAGCAAATCGAGCAAGCCTGCAAATCTTATGTCTTGGTTTATTAATTGCAATAGATTCTTGTTGCTGTTGAGGTTCCTCAGTAGAACCCTCTTCATCATCTCTCAAATCCTCCTCTGTCACAGGAGTACCATCATCTGTCTCAACAAATCTAATTGGGTTCAATGTTGTTGTTTCGAACTCTACCTACTGCTGAGTATGCTCCATCTGTTATGGAGTACCATTCACCTTTGTCTGGTTTTCTGATTTTTTAAACATTAAAGACTCATCAAATGTCACATCGCAATTGGATACAATCTTCCTCGAACTAAGAAACCATAGACGATATCCTTTACCCTGAAGCAAATCCCAAGAAAAACTATTTCTTGGCTTTATGATCCAGCTTAAATTCTTTCACATGATAATATGCAGTGGAATAAAAAACATGTAAAGAATCATAATCAGAAACAGGTTGTCCAAACCATACCTCTAATGGAGTTTTATCACCAATAGCAGTTAAAGGTAGATAATTAATGAGATGACACGCATAAGTCACAGCCTCAGCCCAAAATTCCTTATCTAACCCAACATTGGATAACATACACTGAACTTTCTCCAGTAATGTACGGTTCATGCGTTCTGCCACCCCATTCTGCTGTGGTGTACCTCAAACAATAAAATGACGTACAATACCTTCATTTTGACACAATTTTAAAAACTAATCATTGCAATACTCACCACCATTATTTGTTCTGAAATGCTTAATCTTCTTGTCAGTTTGTGTCTTAATCATCTTTTTTCACTTAAGGAAAGCACTAAGTATATCATCTTTTGATTTCAAACAGTATACCCACGTTCTTTTGGAAAAGTCATCAACAAAAGTAACAAAGTAGTGCCTACCTCCCATAGATGCGATTTTGGTAGGTTCCCACACATTTGAGTGAACATAATCAATAATATCCTTCATATTATGAATAGTGGTGTCAAATTTCACTCTCTTCTGCTTTCCCAGAACATAATACTTACAAAAATCCAGCTTGCAGGTCTTTGTACATTTCAATAAGCCTCGTTTCACCAAACTTAATAAGGCTTTCTCACCTGCATGTCCCAACCGCATATGCCACAGTCTAGTGACCTCTAAATCTGCATCATTATCAGAAACTATAGCCGTTGATCCAATAACTGTACTACCATTCTAGTAATACAAGTTGTTCCTCCTAGTGACTTTCAATACTACAAGAGCGCCTGAAGTGACCCTCAGAATACCATCTCGAATAGATACCACATAGTTTTTAGATTATAAGACTCCCCAAGAGACAAGATTCTTCTTCAACTTCGGTATATACCGAACATCTATCAGTATTCTAGTCAGTCCATCATGATTCCTCAATCGGATCGAACCTATCCCAGCAGTATGGCAAATATCATCATTGCCCATATACACAATTCCACCATCAAGCTCTTCAAACTGAAAGAACCATTCTTTATGTAGACATATATGATAAGTACAACCTGAATCCATAATCTACTCATTAGAACTAGAAGTTGATGGGTGACCAACTAGACATATATCTGAATCACTATCATCCTCACGCTTAACAACACATGTATCAGAAATAGCCTTGTCCTTATCTTTCTGTTTCAACTTCTAACAATCTTTCTTTCAATGCCCTTTCTCACGACAAAAGGTACACTCATCTTTTCCTAATCTACCCCTCAACCAAGATTTTTCCTTTTTTCCTGGTTTCCTACTTTGACTACTCCCTCTCACTGTCAATGCATCTACTTACTCATCCCTATGTTCTCTTTGGTCTTTCTTACGAATTTCATAATTCAACAAAGCAGAACAAACTTTCTCAAAAGACAGTTTATCTTTCCCATGGATAAGAGTAATGCACAAATGATCTAATTCATCCGGAAGTGAGTCAATCAATAGCATAGCCTTACGTTCAAATTTGAAGATTTCATCTAAGTTTCACAAATCAACAATTAAGTTATTAAACTCGTCAATATGAGAATTAATGCTCATGTCTGATTTCAACTGAGGACGAAATAATCTCTTCAATAGATACAGCCGATTCTCATTGCTTTTTTTAATATATTTGTTTTTAGCGTCTTCTATAGTTTGTTTGCAGATGTCTCTTTTGTGAATGGATACTTCTGTTCTCTACACAAATAAGAGCGAATCGACCCACAAGCTTTTATTTTCAGTCTGTCCCAATCTCTTACACTGATATCTTCTGGTTTTGTTTCTTCCAGAACAATATCCAAATCTTGCTAATACAACCTATCCAACACCTCACTCTGCCACAAGCCGAAATTATTTTGATCATCAAATTTTTCGACATCTATTTTTGCATTTGTCACAATCACTGTCTTCTCCGGTATAGTTGATGATAATACCATTACTTCCTCTCACAAATAAGCTTGATACACAGATCACTAAAATCAAGCTCTAACAAACTATTATATTCAATAACTAGTAATCCAAACTCAACAGTCCAGAATAGTAATAAGTGCTTCAATGAAATAGCCACTCACTACCCAAAATCTTAGGCTCTGATACCAATTGTTGCACAATGCAAAAGCGATACCATAAAAAACAACCAAATGCACAACCACAAACTATGTCAGATAATTGAATATAATAGTAGCTAAAGAGGTAACCAATCAACCAACAATGCAAAATAGAAAGAACACCAAGATTTAATGAGGTTCGGTATTGTTACCTACGTCCTCAGGTGCCGTAGAAGAAACTTTTACTATCTTCAAAGAGTTAAGCCAAACCGTAATTGCCCAAACAATTGGGCAATACTACAAATACCCAAAACCAAAGGGGAGAAAAAAAGCAAATATTATAAACTTTAAGGTCCTTAATGAAAGCCCCTTAAACTATGAGGTCTTTTAATGAGACCTTACAAATATGATGGGTGAAAGAGAATTTCAATGGGATACATAAATGAGAGGACTTAGTTTTAATTTATAAGCTCAAGCATCTCCAATACAATGACTCCTATTCCATGTGGGATCTTTGCACCCATATACAAATAGCTAAAGCGTCAAAACTCCAACATGTTCTACTTTTAAATACCTTTATATGGAGGGAAATTTCTTGAAAGGATCTATTCCTTTATCATTGAGTTCTTTAAGAGGTCTTCAAAAAATTAATCTTTCTCGTAATAATTTGTCTAGGCAAATCCCAAAATTTTTGAAGTCCCTTTCTTTGGTGAGTCTCAATTTATCCTTTAATAATTTAAAGGATGAAGTGCCTACAAGAAGAACTTTTGCAAATGCAAGTGTAATATTAGTGTGAAAATAGTAAGAGATTGTGTGGGGGCATAGTTGAACTGCAACTACCTAAACGCCTTGGAAATTATTCTAAAACAAAAAGATCTCTCCAATATTCAAAATATTGATCCTAACCGCAACAACATTTTCAGAATTACTCGTGTTGTCATTTCTCATTTTTTATTTCCTGAGAAAGAGAAGGGTAAAACAATCTACTAAACCTAGATCCATTATGAGAAAAGCGCTCTTGAGAGTGTCTTATGAAATGCTTCGCAATCTAACCTTTGGGTTTTCTTCTACATACTTGATTGGTGTAGGAAGCTTTACCTCTATTTATAAAGGATTCCTTGACTAAGAAGGGCAGTTGTTGTAGTCAAAGTACTTAATCTTCAACACCAAAGAGCTTCCAAGAGTTTCATGGCAGAGTGCAAAGCATTAAGAAACATTCGTCACAAAAACCTTGTCAAGGTCCTAGCATCTTGCTCAAGTACAGATTTTCAAGGTAATGACTTCAAGGCTTTAGTTCATGAGTACATGGAAAATGAGAGTTTTGAGAGGTGGTTACATTCTACTCCAGAATCAGAAGCAGAGCAACCTGAGATTCAAAATCTTAGCTTTCTTCAAAGAGTAAACATTGCAAGCTATGTGGCATTTACACTAGATTATCTCTATCATCATTGCCCAGAGCCAATCCTTCACAGCGATTTAAAGCCAAACAATGTTCTTCTCGTCAGTAACTTGACTGCTAATGTTGGGGATTTTGGATTAGCCAAGTTTCTTTTAGAAGTCTCAAATCCAAAATAAAGCAGTTCTATCGGAGTAAGAGGAACGATTGGGATGTGGCCCTAGGTAACTCCAAGATTTGTAATCTTTCTAATATATTGTTTTTTTACTAACATATGTTTCCACATAATTTATATGTTAGATTCAGATATTAACGTTTGGTCATATCAGACAAGTTAAGCTTTTAATTCAAGTGATTTCTTAACGTTGTAATTGTTAACTAATACTAAGAAATCATGTACATACTAATGTAGCTCTTATGAATGGCAGAGTATGATCTTGGAAGTAAGGTGTCAACAAATTGTGATGTCTACTGTTATGGAATCTTGTTGTTGGAGATGGTAACAAGGAAAAGACCTGTAGACTATGTTTGAGGGAGACCTTAATCTTCAAAATTTTGCTAGAATGCTTTGCCTAATCGAGCATTGGACATTGTGGATCCATTGCTTTTAAATGATGATGAAGAGTTGACTTCCACTAACCATAGGCATCAACAACATAAAAGAATGTTTGATTCTATGGTAAGAATTGGAGTCGCTTATTCTATAGAGTCACCTCAAGATCGAATGAACATAACTGATTTTGCCAATGAACTAAAGAGAGTTAGGAACACTCTTCTTCGACCTAGAATTCCACTCAACAGGCAAGGAGGTAAAATCCTTGAGATTCAAATGATCTCTACTATCTTGTGTCTTTCTGTTGCTTTTTGTCATCATCATCATCATTGTTATATACATATATTTTCACTACTCTTTTTAATAATTGCAGGGCAATGAAGTTAATGTGTTGTTCATCACGCAGTTAACAACACAATGTGATCTTGAACAAGCAATTAGGTGATCAATAAAAATGGAGTTTGTCTTAGGCATCTCCATTTTATCAACTTATATGTATCTTATTTGCATTTTAATATTTAATTGCTTTCAATAATATTCGTGGGATTCTTCTGGGGAGACCTAAATTTGTATATTAATACCATATTTTAGGAATAAATGAGAGATTTTCCAGCATTTGCAAGAATAACCATTTTAATAAGCTCTCAATTTTCTATTTTCTACTGCTTTCTCTTATTTGTTCTCGTTTTCAAATTTACTAAATGAATCAAGATTCAAGAAAAACATTTGAAGGATCTCTTCAATTGCTAATTTATATAACTATTTGAAAAAAAAAAAAGCACCATAAGGATATTAGGGACATTTTAATAATTGAAATAATAAAACAGGTTCAAGGTTTAGGGCACATTAATCAAATGCGTGTTAAATATTCATGGTACTTCTATAACGTTTGATTTTATTCTAACTGCAGATTGCAATTTAAATTTTGAGTATTTAGAAACTATAAAATAATGGGAATTGTGAGTACTTAAGTATTTTTGTACAAAAATTAGTAATGAGATAAATTATGAATTAATTGGATTATTCTTCAACTTCACACGGATATAAAAGATTCCTTAACTTAAAATAATGAATCGGTGAACATTGAACAGTCCTTTTATCATCTTTAAATCGTAAATTAGAATAAGTAAAAAATAGTTTATATAAATTATCATACATAATATATTTGATTTATTATAATTAATAGTTTACTTCGGGTTTACATTTTCTTTATTTAATTTCTGTTTTAATCTCAACTAAATAAAATAATAATGAGAGGACAATTTAGTTAAAACAGTTTGGTAACCAAGCAAAACAGATCAGCATATTTTGCTCTCTTTAATTCTCTTCGAATCGAAAACAAAAAAACACGGAAAACAAAAACAAACAAAAACAAAATCATGAATCTTTACGCGCACGATCTCTCGCTCTTCGATTTCTCTAGCTTCGCCGATCCGATTATCGACCGTACATCGTCTTCAGTTTCCACGTATCAATACGACGAGGAAGGCGATGATGATGATAAAGAGAGTAGTGTTAGTGGCACAAATGGTAAAAGTGAAGCTGTGAAGGCCAGTCGTCGGAGTCCGCCGAGGCACCGCCATGACGGCACGTCGCCTCTGCCTCTTGGGATGGACTGGAGCGCTCCTCCTCGCAAATGGGTACTTTTATTTTCCACAAAACTTGCCAGTCCTCATCGCTTTTTGTGTGATCTTTTTCTGGTGTTTGGGATTTCATTTGTTGGGTTGAAATTTTATTTATTTATTTATTTATTCTTAATTTTTTATGATTATTTAGGATGACATATTGAATTGATTGTTAATTGTTTGAATGGTCGAGATTACGCTGAACCGGTTGTAGTCTTGAATTCAGCCAAATTTGCAAATTAGAAGTAATTTCAGCGGTTGAAAGTTTATTAATTTATTTGAAGATTATTTTATAATTTGTAATTTGGGTGAAGTAAAAGGTTTGATAGTGGCCAATATATAGGAGAAGCATTTGATTGAAGTTGTGATTTGATGCAAACGAAAAATGGGTGTGTGAATCTTATCTATGGAAATCGAGGAAGACGGCTACAAGGAAATGGCATAGTAGATGTAATGTTAAGTTATTTGGGTGCATTTGTTTGAGACATGATCTGTATGGTGAATGATAAACATTTATGATTTGATTTAGGTGTAACTTGAAAGCTAATGCACTTTTGAAGGGAAACTTGTTAGGTGTATTCTTTTTTTCTGTTTTATGGCAAGTTTAGTCGACCTGCAATGACTGGCTTGAACTTTGCTGTAAACTCATTTTATTCTTTTCAGTTTGATGATTTGAGCTACTCAGTTGCTGCTTGGTTCTTTTTCAATCAGTTTGTTTTCTTGTATGATAATTTCTACTCTGTTTGTAGGATGGTCGAGACTCTGTTTGGCCACATGATCCCCATACTGGATGGAGTTATTGCGTCACAATTCCTTCTTGGATTCTCTTACCAAAATCAAGGGGCGCAGATCCTGTGGTGGTATATATCTCTACCTATCTACCATCTGTTTTATCAAGTTAAACCATGTCGCTGGAGGTCCATGAGAGTTTTTTTCGGTGTTAGTTAAACATATTAAACTTATTCTGTTAATTTTCCTAGGAATTGAAACTTCACAGCAGCAATAATACACCTTAACTTGGAATTTGAACTTTTGTCTCAGTAATCTGATCACGTTTTCTTTGGTGAAGTTGACTTTGGGTGTGTGTGTGTGTGTGTGTGTGTGTGTGTGTCTATATATATATATATATATACACAAACTCTTTTTATCTTCTTCTGGCCTTCATTCTTGTTCTACTTTTAAGCTCTGTTTTATTTTTTTATTTTTATCTTCTTGTCTAACATTCGTTGATTACAGTTTTACAGAGTTCAAGTTGGTATACAGTCACCAGAAGGGATCACCACCACTCGAGGCATATTGCGAAGATTTAGTGATTTCTTGAAGTTGCTCTCTGAAGTAAGTGACATTTCTTTTGGTAACACCCTTGAGCATATATTATTTATTTAGCTAGTTCCTTTGTGCAGGCTACTTTCTTTTTTGGGAATCGAATAATTAAATAGATCTTTCATTTAGTAACTTTTGATCTTATATGAATACTGTGGTTTCAGAACATTATAAATTTTTTATTGTCTTTTGTAGCTTAAAAAGGAATTTCCCCAGAAAGAACTTCCCCAAGCACCACCAAAAAGGTTAATGAGGTTGAAGAACAGGACACTGGTTGAAGAGGTAGACTAAAACTTCTCATTTCTTGTTTTTCTATATCTTGTACATATGAATCTACATGGTCACAGGTAATCGATTTGTTTCAGAGAACTCCAAAATGCTTTTCATGTTCTAATTCACTATATATGTTGAAGTGAAACCACAATAAATATTTCGATTGGTTTCTTTTTCTTCTTCTTGAAGAAATAAAAATATAAAAATATAGATTTATGGCTGAATTTGACGGTATAGATGAAGTCATCTGCTTTAGGAAACTTAAAGGCTGATATCTCTAGCTGTCCACGGTTTCAATTCTAAGCTCCAATTACATATTGCCAAATGTAATGTCAATTTTAGGGAGCAGTTCCTTTCCTCTTTTTCTTTCTTTCATTCTCTTTTTGATTTTAATTGATTTGTTATCATTAGTTTATTTTGTAAAATATTTTTAGAAGGAAGACATTGCTTGCATAATGCTTTTGCTCACATTTAATAGCATGCATCTCCTATAAGAATCCAGAATGACTTTTAGTTCTTTCCATAGATAACAACTTTAATGTTCTCAAAATGGTTAATCTATTGCAGCGGCGGTGTTCTTTGGAAGATTGGCTGGACAAACTCTTATCAGATATTGATATATCTAGAAGTGTTCAAGTAGCAACATTTCTTGAGCTAGAAGCGGCTGCAAGGTCTTGTATGTGCTCCTTTTATCTTCAATAACAGTGCTGTAATTTTAACCTTGCACAGGAAATGCTACAATATTTAATGTGGAATATAATTTTCAATGGATTATTCTTTGTCAAACTTATATGTTTTTCTCGAATTTTTGCCCTTTTCAGCATTTTATGATCAGAAATTCCCTGATGTGCATTCATCTAGTAGTGGTGTGTTTTCAACACTTCTGCTACCGACCACATCAGATGCATCTGTGGTTGCTGGTGGTTCATCAGTTGCATCAGAACATGCTAATGATTCTCCTGATGAGATATCAGAGCTTGGAACACCTCGGCGTGGAAGAAACAACTTTGGTGATCTTGGAACTGAGTTTTCAACTTCAGAACAACATATAAACGATCCAATAGAAAAAGCTGTGAAGTATGGCATTTTTAATCGGAACTTTATTCTAGAGAACCTGGGAAAATTTTCAAGGAATAAAATGCCTTCTGCAAGGGAGAGCAGTATTGTAGGTGGAGATAGAATTACTGAAGATACACCTCAACATGAATCTCTTCCGGCGAATGGTGCAGAGCGTGAACCTGTGTATCTCAAGCTGGATGGCCATGTTCGAAGACTTTCTTCCGAGAGTGTTGGAAGTGACCTAAGTTCTTTAAGAGCTAGTGAAATTTCACATTTTGGAGTCTCTAATTTGTTTGGTGATGGCTCCCTTGACCATCCTGAAGATGTTGAAGCTTCTAGAACTATGGATCCATTTCTCGGCTCAGATTCACTATTTTCAAGGAACTCTCTAGTTACTTTACCGTCACATCAGCGTCTGAAATTAAACAGGGTTCTTGATACCATGCAGCAAAGACTATCTGTGGCAAAAACAGACATGGAGGACCTGCTAGCAAGACTAAATCAGGAAGTTGCTGTAAGACAATTTTTGACAACCAAGGTATGATCAACTGCAATTAAAGATATTTTTCCTCCATTATTTGGGTAAATAATTTCTTTCTGATTGCTTGCATGGTAGACTAAACATCTTTTGATTTAATTTGTAGCCTTGAAGAGTTATCAGTCATTCTAAAGTTTTTGGGTGTTCCTCAACGTGGAAATGGGTATCAAATTAGTGTTATTTCTTTGTCCATATCAATACCATATTTTATTCTTTTCACAGTTCTATTTTGCCAGATCAGTGGGAGAAACATCACAGATTGATTTTACAAGGCTTTTTGTTGCTTAATTTTATGTCTGATTGCTTGCATTATTATATAATAAGCCCTGCGTAAATTAATTTTGCAGCTGTAAGAGTTATGATTGTGTTCAGAAGCTTATGGTTTTTCACAGTGTTGAAATTGGGTATAATTTAAGCTTAATTTCCTTCTCCATATGAATATCACAGTAAGTTTTGTTTTACTAAGATATTGGTGGAAAATGGCGGATGGTACTGGGCTTGCTCTGCTTTCAATTAGACTATCATCCATATTTCTTGGTCTTGACTATTTTCAATTTTTATAGTAGTTGAAGTTATTTTAGATTTTTTCTTTTTGAGGATGCATTTGTAGAACTGATTTTTAAGAATTTTGCCTTGAAGGTAAAAGATTTGGAAGTAGAACTTGAAACCACGAAGGATAATTGCAAAGATAACATGCAACAAGCAGTTTTAAACCAAAAAGAAAGGTTTACTCAAATGCAATGGGATATGGAGGAACTCCGGAAGAAGTGCTTGGAAACAGAAATGAAATTGAAGCATGAACAAGTTTGTTTTCAAATATGAGTATAGTTTATATTGGAACACATCAGTTATTTATTAGCTTTATTAAAATGATGTCCATACATGTCCCAGGCTGAAAGGGCTCGCATTGAGACATCAAAAATATCAATCATTCAGGAGAATGAAATGTTGTTGCATCAGTTGGACATTACTAGGGAACAGCTTGAGAACTTGCATAAAGATCATGAAGAGTTAGAGGTGAAATCAAAAGCAGATGTAAAGGTTTTGGTTAAAGAGGTTAAATCTCTTCGGAGCTCTCAGTCAGAATTGAAGCAGGAGCTTAGCCGCTTGATGAAAGAAAAGTTAGAAGTAGAGGTAATTTTTTCCTTCATCACTAGTTCTTTTTATAATTTTGTCCTTCGAGAGATATATGATTTATCTCAAAACGGAGCTATTTTCTGTAAAAATTGTTAAATCAATTGAATGAGTGGAAAACCAGGGTACGGTTATACGGAGTGCCCTTCAACATTTTCCTTTGGGGGGATTTCTTTTGATTGTTCTTCTTTAAAATTGATTTGCTCATTGTTCGTAATATGCTGAAATAACTCCTCCAAATTCCTTTGTAGTCATGGTCATATGGATATCATTGTAAATCTTGCATTTTGACTGCACAACTCAGGAACACCAGAAATGAAAAACCCATGAATAGCTCAGCTATCCTGAAAGTTTGTACATCTCAAACAATTAAGAGGAGAAAGTAAACTCCCACAAGATGTGGATGGCACAAGAAGACACTAATACCTGGTTTATGTTGAATGAGTGAGGCCCTCAAGTAATTAGGAAAAGAAAAAAGAAGCATATCTGGTGTACGTTGTCAATGCACAAGTGTCTTGAGTTAAAATCTGATCTGGTTTTCACTCCATCAAATTAGTTTCAAGATTCACAAATTTAGAGTCTTATCGTCAAAAGACAGTCAATGTCAATGCGCAAGCTTATAGATTGCTAGGAGCATCTTGGAGGAAAGCAAGAAGAAGGCCTTGCTTGAAGAGTCATTTCGAACCCATAATGCATCTGTTTCGGTGTTTGAGGGGAAAAATTATTTGAAACATCCTTAGATAAAGTCTTTACAGATGTTAGAATCTCAATCATTGTGGTCTTTTTCTTTCTCATCTTTTTGCTTTTGAGGTTGTGGAACGTTTAAGGTTTTAGATTTGGTTTTTCTTTTTCACCACACCCTCCACCCCCCTTTTTTCTTCTAGATTTCTTGTTATATGTAAGTAGACACCCAAGTCTCAGGTGGTGTTTAATATAATTTTACATATCAAAAGAAATTTAGACTGTTTCTTCTTGTGTCTTTTCCAGAGGATTCTCCAAAAGGAAAAGCAGAGAATGGAGCATGCAAATATTGCAAATTCAAAGTTGCTGCATGAGTGTGAAATTCTTCGCAATCGGCTTCAGGAATGTAGTGTTAATTTCCTTAGTGAGGAGGAAGATAAATTGATTATCGACACATCATCACCATCTGATGCTATAGATCTCTTGACAACATCTGACAACAGAATTGGACTCCTTCTTGCAGAGGTACATTTCAATGCATTGATTTGGTTCTCTTTCGAATAATGCAGCAAATCATTGGAGCTCTGGTTTGCTATTTTGGCTGAATCTTTCTGCTTTTCCATCCCTATTTTCTGGTTAAATTTTCATGATTTACTTTTTAATTTGCCTTTATGATGCATTTATATGTTGTTATATTGCATTTATATGTGTTATTTACTTCAGATACTTTACACCAGATAATAATATTTGATTACTCAAGAGTTATTATTCTGTGCTTCTACCTGTCATGATATCTCTGTTTTTCATACTTTGTTGTAATTGTGTACCTTGACTCCTGGCTTCTTTATGTTCTCTCTTTAAAACTATGCAGGCACAGCTCCTTGCTCAAGACATAGAGAAGTCAGCAAAAGTGGATGAAACGAGCAGTACAAATGGCAGTGATCAGAGGAGTGATGACAAGTTGAGAAAAATAGTAACAGATATTTTCGTCGACAATGCTAGATTGAGGATGTATGTCAACTCGGTAATTCGTTGTGCTCTAAACACATATATAAAGTCTGATCAAGATGAGGAAGAGGAAACCCCTTTGAGAAAAACTGTTCTAAGCAGATTCTTATAAAGATAATATGGGTTTGATTTTAATATTATACAGACTTTAAGAGGATGGCTTGGCGTCTGGTAAAAATTCATCAGCAGTGCACATAGTCTTGTTGTATCATTTTGAGGTTTTGAAAGACAATGAGAATGTAAATTAGTAAATATATCTTTACAAAGCCAATAATTCAGTTTACTGTATAATTGTCTGTTATTTGCATCAAACTGTCCCCACTATTTAGGCAGTCGGGATTAGCTAAGGCACTGGTTCAGCAAGTTAAGATATTGCTCTTTGGAGTTGTGAATCTTTCATAACCATCTAACGATTCTCGAAGGCGTAAGATGCTGGAAGTATTGATGTCAGTACAATTGTTTCTAAGGCCAGACACACATCGAATTCTACAACTTAATTCAAGAGTAAGGATCGTGGTCTTCTTCAACTTTATTCATCAACGACTTAGTGGGACATATGCACATATACGAAACGCTTTTTTAAATGTTATCTTAACGGTGCATCTTGTATGACGTTGCAGTAGATGATCAAAATGGTACTTCGTGACGTTATTTAATGCCATATTTTGAAACTCGAAGAACCCGACCCGTAAAATTATCAAACACACGCAGCATTGACTAATGTTAGAAACCTGGAAAGCCAGTATCTGCCTTTGACGAGGGCTTCTTTATACATTCTATTACCAGGCAGATAGACTACAAGCAAGAATATCAAAACTAAATGGGCTGTAAACTTCTGCAAAACCTGTGATATGCCATTGCCCCTTCAAATATAACTTTGTTTATACACCGCTCCAGCAGTCTCCAAAAGCAGAATAAACATAGAATACATGTTCATTGTCCTGAACAGTTGCCATTCTCAAACCCATTTGTTTAACCCATTTTTCTTTCCAGCTAAATACTTACAAAAAGGGTAAAAATATATCTAACAAAAAGTACGGTCCCTTCCCTCGAAATATAAAAATAAATGGCAAATCAGTTAGCAAAAAATGACGTCTCCTGCATGATGCCTGTATGCCTTCTCCGCAGGGAATTTTACAGTCATCTGTTCATCTGTTCGAAGTGTAATAAAGCTTTCACCATTACACAGTCGGGTCATTTATTACTTGTCGCCACCTCCAAACATGCCCATCATATCTTTGGGAGAACCCATTTGTTTCATCAAGCTCTGCAAACCACCAACTCCACCAATCTGCTTCAACATCTGTTGGGGAAGGACTTTGCTCATGTGTTGTGCATTCATATTACGGGATAGAGCACTCATCTCGCCCTTCTTAGGAATCTTAAGTCCCTTCATTTTGCTCCAGATCTTGGCAAGTCGCTTATACTCTTCCAGCATCTCCATTACCTCTCTAACTTGACGACCAGATCCTCGAGCTATCCTCATGATTCTGGAATCATTCATGAGCTTGGGGTTTGAACTATCCAACTCTGTATCACATAAATAGTTAGCAATTAAGAGGGAGGAAAAAGTTTTGAAAGTTAGTTTCCCAGCCATGGGGCTTTATATAGAGAACCCATAAAAAGCAACCGCTTGCCTTCATTTGTCATTGAATCCATCATGGTCATGTATCGCTTGATCTTTGCCTGGCTTTCCTTTTCACGACCTTTAGGCATTAATTCAGCACTAAATCCTGGAAGCATTGAGAAGACCTACACAAAACAACCACCCATACATTAATTTAATAATTTTCACTGTCAACCTGATCAAAAGCTCACATAGGGCAATGCAACAAACATTCTTATTAAAGAAGTAAAACTGCACCACAAATTTGACAATAAATTTTGCTCTTCAATCGATTGCTCCATGGCTAACAACATAACATTAACCTGTAATGACTATCCTAGCAGGGATCTATTTCTTAAAAATGCAAGTCCCACAACTTCTTGTTCAGATTTATTTGAGTGTTATCTACAGACTTTCACAGTAAATATGCAAGAATTTCATACAATTTTAGCAAGGCAGTAGAGCAATTTTACCAACACTATTAGATGGACCTTGGTGTTGGCAGTGCAACCATTAGCCTAACAAGATTTCCCAACTCTTCCTGACATAGGAGTACCCAAGCAGTAGGCAAGCCACTAAATTTCTAAGCACATTCCTATCCTTCTGATTTTGCTAGTTTTCTAACTTTCTATCCACATCATTCCCACCCTTAAATGAAGAAAAGCTCTCATTTCAGGATAAAAAACACTAGAATGAAGACTTAGAAAATAAAAAATCAACATAGTATGACAATTACCTGGCCAATAGGACCCATTTTAAGTATATTTTGAAATTGCTCATACATAATCCTTAATGTAAAGTTCCCTTCTGAAAGCTTTTGCAGAAGCTCAGGCTGTTGATCCATTGGAACAACTTCATGAATTTTATCCATAAATCCAGACCAGTCACCCATGCCTAGTTGGACAAGTAATCACAATGAAAATAGTCATTAGGATTGACATTATGTTACATATAAAATTTCAGAAGTTCAAATGAAAAAAAGAGGGGACAAGAGTAGAGAAAGAGTAGGAGCGTACCTAATAGGCGGCTGACAAATGGTTTAACATCAAATACTTCAAACTCATCCATATGTTCTCCAGTACCGATAAATATTACAGGACTCTTTGTTGCAGCAACACTGCAAATAAAAGTTCAATAGATTCATAGTCAGAGATTACAAAAAGAAGCAGAGGCAGATAAGATAGTTCCTAAAAGTGCAGCAAAATAAACAACATAGTTGAAAGATTGCTTCCTTGAATATGTTCACGTGATTGCTTTATGGGTTTTGGTTACAAAAATGTTTAAAGAATCTTTCATTCAAAAGGATTTGGAAGCTGTTGTTCCATAATTTTCCTAGTTTGAATCTGTTTGCTTCAATTTTTTTTGCAGATATATTACTTCTAATAAACCTTTTGTTGTTTCTTTACCAAAAAAAAAAAAAAAAGGAAGAGGAAGAAGAAGAAGAAGAAAGAACATGGTGCAGGCACAGAGACAGAAGAGAATGATGCCAAAAATTTACAGCTTCAGGAATAACAATCTCAGAACAACGTGTTTCTTGTTATTTTATAAAATAAATACATAACAGACAGATGACCCATTGCGTCTTCTTATCAGAAAATAAACAGTTATGTAACATTCAACATATGGTATAACATATAACGAATGTCCATTGTACTAAGGATGCAGCATGTCCAACAGAAATGGATGACCCTCTTGTACTCACAAACCACCAATATTGAGGCCTATCTAATGCAGACTAATCCTATACTACTCAGGATTCAAAAAAAATACAACAAATACTATCCTTCAATACAAAAATTAAATCCATATGGTGTCATTAAAGTGAAATAAAATTTAAATAATTGCTATAACACTTACGCACTAAGAGCACCACCACCCTTTGCATGACCATCCATTTTAGTAACAATAACAGCTCCAACTGAAACACTTTGCTTGAATGCTTGAGCTTGATCAAATGCAGCTTGACCAATACTACTGTCCATAACAAAAATAACAAGATCTGGTTTCTGGAAAATTCAACAAGGTGAAAAAGAGATGAAGATAAATATTAGCAGCCTTTATGAAGTAGTCATTAGATAATAGAGCATGTACAATTGGCGCAATGCAATACCGTTGCTTCAGAAACTTGACGCATTTCTTCAAAAAGAGCAGCTTCCTGTTTATGACGCCCACTGGTATCAACAATTATGAGATCACAATTTTCCTTCTTGAATCTTTCAACACCTTCCACTGCAATTCTCACAGGATCTGACTCTGTATAGCTGTAAGATCAAGCCAGAGAAATTTGAAATGATAAAGGGAAACTAGTACAATAAGATTGCAATGATGGATGCATGAGACCAGGACAGAGGCCAACATCTCCAATTCCACAGAGCCATATATACACTCCCTTTCCTCTCCTGACACTAATCTTCTGATAGGCCCCCGATCCAATTCACTTATTCTAGGCATAACAAGAAGAATACGGAAAGGGCGGAGCGGGGAATTGAGTGAATCAGCAGGGATACTCACTGATTTACAATGTTGGGCCAATGGTAAAGGGCTGGTGTGAGTTAGTTATTTTCTGTCTAGGGAAAAGTGAAGTTAGTTAGAGAATATAGGGGACAGAAAGGGAGGAAAAGAAAACATGGAACACTTTTTTTTTTTTTTTTTCTTGAGTGAGAAGTTTTCTCATGGGGAGAGCTTGCAGGCCTCTGGAACAGCCTGCTAATTTCCACTATAATACATTTTCTTCCTTCCTAAAACTGTATTACGCCATAATTTCTCTATTCCATCTTCCTAATTTTGCTTCTAAATCAAGAGTCTGCTACTGTCAGTTGTGTCTGAGTGTGTGCAGACAAGAGCTATCATCTTCAAACAAAGAATTTATAACCTTATGCAATTTATCAAGTTTCTAAGTTATCATAGACAGAAAAAAGTCCAGTAGATCATCAAAATAGTACCTTCCATAAAACGGAATCTTAGCTTTTGTAGCATTCTGCTTCAACTGATCAAAAGCACCGGCTCTAAATGTATCAGCACAGACAAGAGCTGGTTTCCAGCCTTTCTTCTGATGATAATATGCATACTTCGTACATGTTGTAGTTTTCCCAGATCCTGCATTTTTCCATAGCAACGACCTTTACATAAATCAAATGCATAACAGAAGAAAAAACAAAAATACACAGTAATTAAACATAATAAAGAGAACGCTTCAAAACATTGACTTATTGACAATATTTAGACCACAAACAGATAATGGATACTGCACAACATTTTGATTAGAAGTCATTCCTCAGCAAACCAACATACCTTGTAAACCTACAAACATGATAACACTCGTTTTCCCTTTCTTCGGAGTGAATGAAGGCTTCCCGGGATCCAACATTTTACAGAGCTCATTAAATATGGCCTAGAATCAAAGCAACACTCTTTATAAAGCACAATGTATACCAAGAAATTAAAATAAAATAAAATAAAATAAAAATTCAGGTTAATCAATCATAGACTATCATAATACAAAACACACCATGGCACATAAAAAATTTAAGTTAAAAGAAGAACAAAGTACCTCTCAGGAAAGTAAGCAGCACTACGAACATGATATTTGCAAACAAAATTTTCAAAAATCCGAAAAAAAAAGGCATATTCCTTAAAAGCACAAGTGATCTGTTAACTCCCTCAATTCGTATTATCACCATATTGTTCGCGCATATTTTATAGGAAAAAATATTAACTAGAAGATACCAACATGAAAAATGGCTAATAATCTCAAAAGTCCGCAACTCTCCAGCACAATTAGAAGAAAAAAAAATTCAACAATTCAGAGAATAATATAAAAATAAAACTAGATAACATTGGCATGCTTTATTATGGTTCTGATATTAATCACTTTCTTCGATAATTCAACTAATATAAAAATTATTCCCTTCTCAAATTTCACCCAAAAAAAAAAAATCACAAACGTTCAAGAAAAGCATTCACAATGAAGCAACCAGAAAAAAAAATAATAATAACAATAGTCACCACACGGCGCCATACGCACTTGCTGAATGATTTTGCGCTTGTTGTGGCCAGCGGCGAGGTCGTCGAGATTGACGATCTTCTTAATATTTGTCTGCATGTCACGGACGAGCTTGAATTGCACATCGGCTTGCAGGAGAGCTCGCGTGATCTCGTTCAAACATTCGTTAAGAACCTTCTCGTCGATGATCGTCGCATTGCTCATCTGCTGTATGGCTCGGGAGATACTCCCGCCCAACTGCGCCAACACCATTTTCGCTGATCCAAGTGAAGATTTCCGATTACAAAAATTAGGGTTAGGTTTTTTTTTTTTTTTTTGGGATCAAATTAGGGCTCAGAAATGGGTTTGCAGAGATGATGATGCGGATTTGGGAGGAAGAATATTATAATTTGTTATATGTTTTTTGTATTTTCGTTTTCGTTTCTGGATGGGAACTGTAATTTTGGATCGGGCTGGGCTGGGCTTCCTTGGGCCGGTGTGGGCTGGGCTATTCTACGCTAAATATATCCGGTTCTTGTCTAATTGTACCCACTTTTGAGCGATTTACTTTTTTGTATTAGTGGCAAATAATCTCGTGTAAGATTGGAAATGCGAGAAAACGTTCAATCTGGAGGAGTTGTTTTAAAATTTAATAAAATTATATATAATTTCCTTTAGATTCCTAGTTAAGAAGTTGTCAGATGTATTGATAGAAAAAATTCGTTGGACATGACTATCTAGCAGGTTTAAGTAAAAAAAAAAAAAAAAAGACATCGAATTAGAAAGACATAGCTCATTTGAAATGACGATGTAACAAGTAAAATTTAGTAAAGCATAATTTCTTTCAGTTGCCTAATCAAAAAGTTGCTACTTGCTAGACATGTTGATAGAAAAAACTTGTTAGACATGACATCATTTGACAAGCACAGATCAAAAAGACATCGAGTTGGAGAAGTGCAACTTGTTAGAAACCATGAGCTAATGAGTAGTAATCACTTATCAATAATCACGATGATGAGCCGATCATGCAGTTTAGCACATCTAATAACTCATCTAAAAGGAATTTTTTTTTCTTTAAGATTAAAACTTGGCTAAACAATTAAAGAAAAAAAAATAGATATTCTAAGTATTAAAAAGTCCCTTTAACGTAGCTATTATCATAATTAACCCTATAAACACCATTTATCTGCATTTGACCCAAATAAATAATAAATAAATGGGGATTCTCTGTGGAATAACATGATTGGGTTAATTTTAGACTATATTAATTTTTTAGACATAAAATATATGCATAGTAGTTCAATCTTTTTTTATTAATATAATCATCTTTTTTTTTTTTGAAGTGTTATTGATCACACCCTTTACAATTTTGATCCCCGAAAATGGTTCAATCTTTTTCGTTGTACACAGGGTCCAATGTCCAATAAATATTCTTGTATTTAGTAAAAATGAGATTTTGCACAATTAATTATCTCAGTTAGTTATAAGTAATATAATTTATTTATAAGTGCAACTAACTTATAAAATAATATTAATTTTATTCAAATTAATAATTAGTTTCAATAAGAATATCTTTCTCTATCACATGAATTATGACACTTGAAAACATAGAGCATCACTCTATATGTTATATATGTTATAATTTTTCAATATAATACCTTACTATTATTATTATTATTAAACTTTTTTTTTTAAGAAAAACAGCTATAGAATACTTAACATAACATAGGATCAAAGTCAAAATGACTTAATGATTGCATATTATTCGAACTGCATAATTTGATATTCATTTATAAACTTAAGGTTTGAAGTATCCAATTCTATATCAAATAACCAGTCTGTAATAAAAGCAGAAAAAGAAAAACAAAGTTTGACTGATTGAAAAGTTTAGTTCCCTAGCCTCAAGTTTTTGTATTAAACAAAACCATACAAATAGCATATGCCTTTTACCTCCTTTTCGCAACCTATTTGCGGTAATTCAGAACTGAACTGAATCTTGGAAGCATTGAGAATACTATGTAGAACAACCACCAGCAAGAACAGTACTAAGCATTACGTTTATGATCCGTAGCAAGTGGATATTCTACTTCGAAGGAATAAATGAGTCCAAGAATTAAATATAAATAGTGCATGTTGCTCTTCATTACAATTCTTATACTGTCAATGATACACCATTTGGCCACTATTGATTTCAAGAAATAAGCAGAACTATTTCAAGACATAAGCAATAGAGAAAAGACTATACACACCACCTTAAGAAGCGCCGGACAATGACCTCAATGATTGAAGCATCTCTTCATTACCTAAGCAGGTTTTCAAAAGCATCTCTTTGCCCGCTTTTGGAAACCTTTACTAGAATAGATAACATTTATTATAAATTGCTTAAAGTTAAAACAGCTTTGAAGTCATGTTGCCAAAGATCCTAATCATTGTATCTTAAGAAATATGTGAAGCCAGCAACCCAAGCCGGCTTTAAGTCCAAGGATTTGCATTGGTATACCTGCAGATCTAGTAGAGGTGATCAAAATCCAAAGTAATCTACCCAAACCGACTGACCAATCCAAATTGATCTAATTTTAATCAGATTTGGTCAATTAACGGATTGGATTTGATTAAAACTTTTGAAAACTGAATTAATTGGATCGGATAACGGATCTTATTATAAAAATTCACCATGAGCCGATCCAATCCAAATAATAGGTAATAAAATTAATTACGTAATATTTAAAAATTAAAATTAATCCAACCCATTATAAATTTATAATTTTAATGTAATAAAAATATGTGTTTAGCCCTAAAGTAAGTAATCGAAAATTACACTTTTTTTTTTTGTCTTCGATGGCCAATAGTGGCTAGTTCTCTTGTTTTTCTTCTTCTCAACAAGTCAACGATTTGAATTAATTAAAAAGTGAGCATTATGTTATGGTTTATTAATATTTTAATTTGCACCAATAACTTCATGTTATCATTATATTTACATAATATCACGTTAACTTGTGCTTTTTATTGGATGATATTGGAAGTTTCTTTTTTTTTAAAAAAAAAAAAATTTTAAGTTCGGATTGGATCGAATCAAATTCGATTAGTTGGTTTTTTTCTATAATTGGATTGGATTAGATTAGAAAATCTCTAAACCGGTCAATATTAGATGGGATTGATTATTGGCTAAATCCATCATATCCAAACCGACGAACACCTCTACTGCAAAGAAGACCAGGAATCATCGGCACCTCAAATAAAGTCCCTATCTTTGCAAGAGCTAGAAATTTAACAGAACTGACCGCCTTGCCTTGGAGGTACCGTATGCTAGTTAGCAAAATATTTAAACAAAATTTATCAATATAACCTAGTGCAATTTGTTCTGTTCTTAGACATGGATGACAAATATATATAGTAAAAGGTACTATATATTAGCTTTCCATGACCTTTTAGATAAATATAGATGGATTTTTCCAGAATTTGTTGAGAGCTTTTTACAGCAAAGGGTTCCAGCAAATGCAACAATCAATCATTTAAATACAGTTGATTCCGTGGGTTGCTCTCTGATATAACATGTGATTTGTGGACATGCACGGGGTACGTAGACGAATATTAACTGGTACAAGCAAAGCCTAATTTCTAATCCAAAATCTAAAATGAAATCAACCTTTATGCGAACATTCTCACCAAAACTTAATTAATGAACATCTCGCTTACTCCTGCACTTCCTCTGAATTAGAATAAACTTCCATTAAACTTTGCTCGGTGAAATGTTGCAGGATAACGGTCTATGATCAAAAGGCCATATATATAGCGGGAGTTGGACCATTGTTGCATGAATAACAAAAGTTGATATGTGACAAAAGCAATATTGTATCAATCATTTTAAGTGTCTGATGTTCATGGTCACTTCCAGCCCTCTTCATTTCCCTAAGCTCCTACAAATTTGGTTCAATTAACTCTTTAAGTTATTTGGGGACTGTGACATTTCAGTTCTTGCATGCATAATTAAAAATATCCACCCAAACCACAATTCTTTATATTATAACCGACTATTCCAATTATCTGTTTCTCTTAACCACAATGAGATTCTTTTTCAGAAACAAACATGGTTATGCATATAATTCTCCGCAGAGCGGTTTTATTTACATTTCAAGTTGCTATTTCATGAACATACAAAATCATATTATACATCTTACCTTCTTTAATATTTTGTGTGGTCGGAATTATTGAAAAGTTTCTTGAAAGCCAGCTTCAATACATGATGTTACAGCAAATTTCATTTCTTAAAATCATCAGATAATTAGGCGGCCAAAGTCACTTTACGAGCATAAAGGTGACTCGTTAATATATAGAGATTAAAGTTTTCCTAAAAGATGCAATAACATTCTTTAAATTATATTATTGTAACATATTCTAAGGTAGGGGAGTGTTCATACTCACAATTCCTGACGACAACTTATATACAATTCATGAAAAAAATCTGATTCTATAAGATATTTTCAAATATGGAAGAGATCTTCAAACACGATTCGTAAAAGAACATGATATTATGCCTAAACAATATCTTAAGAACTTAAATAAACCAGGAACTAAGGATGACCACTTATGCCAAATCCACCACGATAGACATGATCAATCACCGGAGAACCACAATAAATTATAATGAGATATAACTCAATAAGTAAATCAAAATCTAGATTATACTGGATTAGAACATATAAATGAAAAATTGATCCGCAAACAAATACTACAAGTAAAGCCACCAAACATGATTGATCAATCATTCATTTTCTTATTCATAACTTACACTAAGTCACACACAATTTCAAAATCTTTTTTAAATAATCATAAAGCATAATACATAATTCTATCAAATAATACTAAATCATACATATTAAATAGGATGCAAAATATAAATAAAATAGATAAAAAATATATATAATTATTTTTTTCTAATTTTCAATATATAATTTGTATAATTTGAAACTAAATAATAATTTTTTTTTCAAAATGTAATAGTGAACTCTTCATTATTTTTGTAGATATTATATTATAACTTAAAAGTTGAGGTGAACTAATTTTAATTCTGGGTTAATTTTTAATGACCAAAATAATGACCACAACTTGATAAATTAGATAGTCCAAAAAAGATTGTTGAGCTCAAGAGACCAATAAAAAAAAATTGTCAAGTTGTTGAGTTTTAGATTATAGTTATAACATTTAAATTTTTGTGAATTTTGGTTATTTTTTATAACACTCTCATTATTTTTATTTTTTAAAATCATTTTATTTTTTATTAATATCTGTTATATAATATATATATTTCATAAAAGTCCATGGGTATTGTATAGCAGAACCATTAAGTTTCGGCACATAACAACAAGTTATTATACACTTTTCAAATTTGTATTCCAAATCTCTTCCCAAATGATGTAACAAATGAATTATCATTTATCAAATAAGTAATGGGAGGCTACAGTGAATGAACGATATGGTAATGCCACATCAATTGTCATATCATTTGTTTACCACTATTGAACTTTAATATCTCCGATAGTCTGCTATTAGGAAAAAACTAATTAATAAATTATTGAAATGCGTTTAAGTTAAAAACCATGCGAGCTTTCTCATGCATATCGCACTAATGGTGTTTGTCATGTTCGCCTCTCCCTCTAGCTTTTACTTGACATTTGGCTGCGTGTTTCCCTTTTGTAGTTCTTCTCTGGCCACTAAGCTCAAATTATAGATTCTTTTCCATTCTTTCCTTCATCTTCACTAAAGGCAACGAATATAATCGTTACCGGGCCATATATATGCAAGTCTTGGTCATGCTCCATGTAGGGAACCTTGAAAAGAAGACTAGATATTTGAGGAGACATTGTGAAGGATAATTTCCGCTTTAATTTCCTCCTTTATCTTTATTCAAGCTTTATGTTTTGTATCAAATTAATGATCTAATTAAACTAGAATTTAAATCTAGTTTAAGCTGCTAGTTAATTAATTATTGTTCTCTACATATGTATATATTATATACATGTCATCAAAATATAATTATTTAATAATAATCCTTAATTTCTTGGCGACAATATTGGTTGTGACTGTTTGAGGAAAACTTCGGAATATGTGGACGAATGTAATACTTTTCTTTTGAAATATAAAGAAGAAACCAACTTTACTTGGCTGATCTCCTTTAATTTTAACTTCGTTTATATATTCTTTTCTTCAACTTGATTAATACACACCATTAGCTTTTTTTTTTTTGTTGCCACTATAAAAAGGAAAAGTTATAAAAAATGTGTTCCTTCCCCATATCTAAATTAAAATTTCAATGGCAAATTAAAACGCATTTTTGTTAAAGGGTTTATAATAATATAAATCTAAGATGCGACCAAAATGGATTGCTATGTATACACCTGTTACTCCTTTATAGGCTGCAGAGTACTGCAGCGTGAGTGAACTACATTTTTATTCAAAGCTGATAGACCTAATGATGGAGCAGACCAAATAATTTGTTTCCATGTCTGGTGCCCTCATATGTTCTCGTGAGATGAGAAGGATGGAGGTCAAATTCTTCTAATAGTCATCTTATCAGCAAAATAAGTCTACTATTGCAAATTGACATCAGTAGCAACAATTTTCATTATAAATTATTTAAACCTTAATTTAACAAAACATATAACAATACATGGGATGATCTATGGCATTTTTCTAGAAATTGGAAGCAAAAAATATTTTGGGTTTTGCTGCCAAAATAAGGTTTAGTCTTATTTTTCGAACCCATATAATTGATATTGCTGCTTTGTAGAACCGTTTCTCTTTGACATTAGCACGTGTGGTTCAATGATGGGCTCGGGTTGAGATGGGTCTTATTAAAGTAAATTAAATATATCTGTTGGGAAATGGCTGATTATAGTTATTTGTATATAGGTTTTTGAGATGAAATTCAGCCGGAGAATGTGTACAATTATGGGATGTTTTGTGGTTTCCTTCTTAATCATGTACCATCTTATTAGGCAAGGAGGCTAGTTATGGTATGTACTATAAACGATTATGAATGGCATTTGGATGGAACACTTGCTTGCCTTACTGTATATTTAATTTCATCCCGTATACTACTTTTTAAAATATTTTTTTTTTAAACCAAGGTGTCCAAGCCAACTTATACATATTTTGA
Source organism: Boswellia sacra (assembly GCA_013180625.2). NCBI lineage: Eukaryota > Viridiplantae > Streptophyta > Magnoliopsida > Sapindales > Burseraceae > Boswellia > Boswellia sacra. The sequence continues at coordinate 214,620 of SNVD02013154.1, forward strand.
CTAATCTTTGGAAGAGGCTATCGCAACCGTAACTTATTATCACGGTCTCTCACTTGGATTATGAGATAGTCCCTTGTGAGGAATCGAGCCTAGGACCTCAGCATGGGTTTATCACTCTTTCTTAGGTTGCACCCTTGGCACTAGGCTAACCCATTGTGGTTAATGTGGGATAAGTTAAAAATATTGATTCTCTAAAATATGCAATATTGATGCTGTCCCTTTTCTTTTCATGGTCCTCATGCATGGTTGAAGAATATATTTTAGTCTGCAGCTAGGTGATAGGATTGGGCGCCATGGACAAGATTTTATGTGACACAAGAAAAGGGAACATGGAGAAGGAAAACAATTTGACTGCGCAAATTAATTTATGTTAAATATTTAGAATTTTTTAATTAGGGAAGGTTATTATGTATTAAAACTCTATGTTTATGTCAGTCATTATTTTAAATACAAGGTTTTAAAACTTTTTAATTCTCTAAAAAGTATATTATATGTGTATACATATATTGGAGAATTATTTAGTGGAAAACGGAAAAACAGTGGTATAGCCTAAAATTCTTTCAGGTAGACTAAACATCAATTTAAAAAAAAAATGGTAAACCTTTAGTGAGTAGAAATTTTTTTTAGGAGGGACTCGCAAAAGTTTGAAAATCTCTATAACAAAATTTATAACCATGCTTAATTAAACAACATAAACTTAAGGTCATCAATCTTTTATATTTAAACTTCCATGCATACCCATCAATTTTTTATTAAATATGAAATAATTGTTTTTATTGCTTTAGATCTTAGATTATAGTTTAATCTTATACTCGTAATATTTTAATTGTTATAACGTTCCATTACACCGCTAATTTAAAAAGCAAGTGAATAAAATTTATTTTTGTAGATATTTTATTTTATTTTAAAAGTTGAGGTGTGAACTAATTTTAATTTTGGGTTAATTTTAAAATGATCAAAATAATGGCCACAACTTGATAAATTAGATAGTCCAAAAAAGATATGTTGAGACCAACAAAAAAAGGTTGTCAAGTTGTTGAGCTTTAGATTATAGTCATGACATTTAAATTTTTGTGGACTGTGGTTATTTTAAAAAAGACCCTTTTTGTTTTGATTTTTTAAAAAATTCCCTATATTTTTTATTAATAATTGTTATATAATATATATATCATAAAAGTCCACCTTTACTGTCTAGCAAAACGCTTGAAATATATATTTCATATATTTTTTTTTATCTCTTTCCAAAACAATGTGGCAAATAAAGCATCACTTATTGTATAGATCATAGGATGATATGATAATGCCACATCAATTGTGATGGGATTTGAAATAAAAATTTGGAAAGAAAATCATTAAAATGAGGAGGGACTTCATGTAAATTATAATTAAAGCAGGTTCCACATCTCCGGATTTCTCTTCCCTGAAAATTTCGCTTCATCTAAATCTACTCGTGTTCATAAAATTGGTCGATAATATAAAGAAAAGTAATGAAGGCAAAGTAAATAGACTATATCACTTTAAAAAAAGGCGATCCCACTCAAAGCAAATGCAGGTGTCTTTTTTTTTTTTTTAACCAAAGTTAGAAAAGTTAAAGTATCTATCATTAGATCATATAATTTGAACGATAATTTATTATAATTTGTACGACTAGACCAATTTTCAGTCGTTTACGTTTCTTTTTTTTCTTTTTGTTTTTGACGATAAATCATATTCAAATGTTAAACTAATCATCATGTACTTTAGAAGTGGTGCTTTATTTTGTAGTGTTCATTCATAATATAGTAATAAATTACTGCAATACATCCAAGTACTAATATATGTTAATTCACTGGATAATATTTCAAAGCTTGCTTCATCAAATTAATTATTAACGTCTCACTAGAAGATGTTAATTGTTAATTAAAATATTAAATGAGCCAAGCTAAAAGTTTAGAATAACTTTAATCATTTACATTCTCCTGACTTTGCTTGATCTCTTCTTTAGAGCATAAAGTAATGGTTCTGTACTTGAATTCATTTTGTTCGTTTCTTAGCACCAAATATATAAGTAATATTAAGTAGATGTTAATAATTATTAACAAACAAATTAAAAATGATGAAACTAAAAAGAAGAGGGAAATTATATTTTAAAAAAAAACTATATGTATAGGTTAACCTTCATATTGCTTTGTTATTTAGGAAAAGAAGGAACGTGTACTGGCTTTCAAAGAGTTGCATTCTTCATGCAAACGCATGCAAGACATGCAAAGGTGCTTAACACACACATATATATTTCTAATCTCAAAAGGATTCCATTATAGTGTCATAAGAAAGATCGGTTGATAAGATCTTATTGCAACTTCTTGAACACAGAGAAAAAATTGGGGTGGACTAAGCTAATACACTCTATCTCGTTCTTGCATAACTATTGGTTGGTTTTGATCCTTTTTCAATAAAAAATTGTAGATAGAATCATTCCATGGTTGACAGTATGGGAACTTTGTGTATATTTTGGATGTTGGTTCTAATGCAACGATTATATTTCCCTTTAATTACGTGTGTATGAATCCTTAGATTTACATTCTATATCTTTAGGGTACGGGGTGTTACAGATGTGGAATCACATCATTCACCTGAGTTACACAACAGACTGATAAGTATTAACTGAGTAAGTAAGCTAGGTTAGTGTATTAACTATTTACCAATGAAGAGGAATTCGTATAGAAAACAATGCATAACTGTTGCTTGTCACACAGGCCATCCGAACAAATTACAAATATTACAGGCTGCGCTCCTACGCAAGGGACCTTGCACGCCTGCACAAAGTCTTTGTCTTAGTGCATGTTGCAAACCATAAGGGTTGCACTCCTCCACCATACACTCTACGCACCAGCGCAAAGTTTCTGTCTAGAACTTTTAAGTTGACAAATGTTGCGCTTTTGTGCACCAAGGCCACATCTCTACCTAATAAGCCTCCCCTGGGCCATTTTCCCTTTCTTACACCAATACTCATATTTATTATACCGATCATAAATCAAACACAACCCTAGGGACCCATATCCATTATCAACATAAATTGAGGCCAGTTTGATAATCAGGGTTATACCAAGCCCATGGTACCGAATCCCATGTAAAGAAACACATAGTCTAAACCTCCACTCATTTAATTAATTACAATAGTCTAAACGTAGCACTTTGTATTATGTGTGACACTTTACAGTCTTCATTATCCTTAAAAGATGGCCCCCACATAATCTTAAGAGGTAGCCCCTATGTCAATTATCACAATAATCTATATGTGGCACTTTACCTTGTGTGTGACACTTCACGGTCTTCATGACCCTCAAGAGGTGGCCCCTACACAATCTTAAGAGGTGGCCCCATGCGATTGATCACTCAATGAGAGCTTGGTCCCAAGGCTATAGGCATGAATATGGCATAACACATATCAAATCCATGTGCACAATTTCATGCCATCACATATCAAATCCATGTGCACAATTCCTGCCATCAAATTCACATAACATAAATTAGAAAGTTCCGCTCTATTTATCAAATAGATCATTAGGAAGCAGCTATACCCTCGCTCATGGTAAGATTTTTCATTTAACTTACTTAAATATGTCATCCGTTACATATCGTCATCGATGACATATTCTTTTCAATAATCACTTTTAAGGGATACCCTATCCATTATATATCGCCGTCAATGGTATACCCTATTAGCCACTATTCACCCATTACATATTGTCGTCAGTGACATAACATATATATGTGTGGCTCCATATAACACAACACATAGGTGCCTACCAACAATAAGAGTTCGGTGCCCTAAGGTATTAGGTATGAATTTCACTTTCAAAACATGTAGCTTTTCATTATCACATAATATTCATGCCATTATGTATCAAAAATCCATATGCATAAAAGCACAATCAAGCTTCCAATCATGCACAAAAGCACAATCAAGCTTCCAATCATCTCATAAACATAGAATGTCAATCAAAACACAACTTCCCATTTACATAAAAACATGGAACAACGCATATCTCATAAACAATACTATATCCATTGTGTCCTCAGTTAAGAGTCTAGCTTGCTTACCTGAACAAGCTTCACTTCAAGATGCTTATTTCAACCTAGAAATCATCAAAATTTCCTTAAGGCTCATCAAATACAATAACAAAATGTAACTCCTTTACTGATTTAACTCTGCACACACACTTGATTGGATGATTTGTACAAAAAATGATGTTTGTCCCAATTCTAACAAAAATTTGCAGAGGTCAATTAAACCCATATAAATTACCTCATGCAAATCGTCATATCAAAATGAGATCATAGTCCCATTGAATTTACGTAATGTTACACAAGTTTAAATTCTGTCTAGTAGCCTTACAAACTGAGCAGCATGACTTTGAAAATTCATAAAAGTCTCAACAATAATCAATTTATTACAAAAATTTGCAAAACAGTAAAAGACATATATAAAAATCATCTTGCCAAAAATCACAATGTGTCGTTAAGTTTAGTTTTGTCAAAAGCAATTTATTTTGCTTACTTTGTTCTGAAAATTGAAAATTTTAGATTTATAACACAAATTTGAAAAAACATAACAATTCTTACAGAGCTTAAAAAACCATCAAACTTTTCAATTTGTAAGAAAAAATGTTAAAGATTTCACATACCAAAAATCAAGGGTTTTCATGGAGGAGAAGTCCCTCATATAAAGATTTGTTCCCCATGCTCTATTTTGGAACAAGGGATTTCCAAATCGATTCAGCAAAGTTCAAAAATTCACCAAAAATTGCATATTTGAAATTTTCAAGTGATTCAAAATTCTAAATGATCTGAACATGTCTAATTTAGCATACAAAAATTTCAGAGCCAAAGAGAAACCCTAGAATTTCTGGGAATTTTTGGATTACCCACTACACAGTAAAAGACCCTGCAAAGTTTTGAATTCGAGCATCACCTATGGCTTCCTGACATCATCCAAACCATTTGAATCTTTCATGGTTTATAACAAATCATGATTTTCATCAAGTTTCAGAGCACACGTGACATAAAAGCACAATAAGCAACTTCATAACTCAACAATTCATGACAAAAATGCATGTATCAAGACTAGAGCTTGGAGAAGGAGACGAATTCTACCTCTTTTCTTCTAGATTCTTCTTCTTCTTCTTCTTCTTCTTCTAGTTCTTCTTCTTCTTCAATTCCTTGAAACAAAAAGAGGGCTGGGGGTGTTAGAGGAAGGGAAGGAAATGAATTCTCTAAAGGCCTTAAAACCCCACCCTTATATATAAACATATGCAAAAATATCGAATTAGGGCCTCAAGTTCTTAAGTCTTTTAGTATGCCCTTCCACATTTAATTCAGTATCAAGACACTCATATTCAGACACACAAGTAATAATATACATGCACTATCACAATAAAGTTATGACCACTTACTAATTTGGGATTTGGGATGTTACGCTGTACTTTTTCTTTCTCGCAATGTGTAGCCTCAATACAACATTTAAATCCGTCTAAAGTCATTGAAATCAATGAAAGCTAAACAATTGCAAAAGTACTTAATTACGCACTAAGAGCACCACCACCCTTTGCATGACCACAACAATCGCAGCTCCAGCTAAAACAGTTTGCTTAAATGCTTGAACTTGATCACATGCAGCTTGACCAATACTACTACCCATGAAAAATATGGTAAGATCTGGTTTCTGGAACATCAAAAGGTGAAAAGGAATATCAACCTATGACAAGATGATACAAGCTTGCAAAATCAGCACAATACAATACTACTGCTTCAGAACTTGACACATTTCTTCCAAAAAAGTAGCTTTTTGTCTATGGCGCCTACTGGCATCAAAAATTATGAGATCATGATTTTCCTTCTTAAATTTTTCCACACCTTCTACTGCAATAATCACCAATACCTGACTCTGTATACCTTTAAATTAAAGCCAAGAGATTGTTTAGTTGAAATGACAAAATTTTAACATAAGCATACTAGATTGATGATGCATCTCCAATTCCAACATCAAAACTCGAATCTGTGATATCAAACATGGCATATATGATATAAGTTATAGAAGCTCTTTCATTTTTGTTGTCCTGTGTGGTAAAGGGAAAGCAAAACCATCATTGAACTTTTCTTAGTATCTCCTTCCTCCATTTTGCTAATAGTGATTTTCCAAAAATAACTCACAACTTCTACAATTAATTCTCGATAAACCCAAAATAATGTTTTGCCCATTCATAGTAAAAATAATATAACTCAATCATTAATTGTATTCAATTTAGCTATTTAATACCTAATCGAGGAGTCCCACAAAGATTTGCCCAACTTCTCCACGAAGATATCCCTTTCATCAACAACATTCATGACTTTAAAGTTATCCAGCAAGCAGACAAGATAAATAAAAATTTCTCACTTATACATACTTAATTAAAACTCCTACCTTATATATATATATCTAGATTCCAATTAGCCAATAACTCTAATGAAGGCCGCTTAACCAAATTTGATGCACATGTTAATTGCCCATACAAAAACATCAATTATTACACCTTCCACTCCAAGAAATCAAAGAGAAAAGCCCTGGAAATACAACATAAACAAAAATAAAAATCTTACACCAACAATTATATTATAATTATAATAATAATAATAATAATAATAATAATAATAAAAAATGGTTAGAATAGACAGAATTTTTCGGAGAAAGCGCTGAGTTTTTTTATCTTTTTAAATCTTTGGACAGAACTTCAAATACAAGAAAATGCTAATTACATGTTGGAGTTTAAATGAGATTCATCAGCTCTGATTTATGCTATACAACAAGCAAATATAAGGACAGAATGGGAAGAGAAGTTGCCAATTAGTTGGGCTTTCGAAATATTATAAATTGATTAAACACAAGAAACTCAAGAATTCAATTAATAAAAATAGAACCCCTTGGCAAGAAAAGACCGAAGTAATTAATCATTGGCCTGTCTTCCTACTGTTTGAATCCACCAATTTGAAAAATCATCAATGCAGTAAAGCCCTAAACAGTAATTAGACATATAAAATCCAAATTTAAACTTTTTCTTTTCAATTTAAAATAATTACAAGCAAATAATAAATAATTAAATATGAATATAATTAATTAAATCTTGATAAATAAAATAAACACCACAAGAACTTACCGGAAAAAGTCCAACAAGAGGAGCAATAAGCCAAACCATGATAGAAGGTTCGTGATTAAGGAGAGTTGATTCGATTTCTGCGAATTCTTTTAGGATGTGGTTCCACTCCCTCATCGTCTGAGCTGCCATCTCCACTCCCACTAATGTTAGAGCTATCTTCTAACATTGTACGATCCAAATCTTCATCTGTGGAAGCATCTTGTAACATTGCATCCTCTGAATCATCATCAGTGGAAGCGTCTTCTGGCATCGTATCCTCTAAGTCTTCGTCGATGGAAGCAAATCTCTCAGTAGAAGTGCTACACTTGGCCATTTTGGTTTTTCTATATAATGGACAGACCCCACAACATTGTATCCTGCAGAACTCTTTTATCGGGTTGATGTCTTTATAATCAGGTATATGTTCAATGTCGAAGTCAAATGTGACTGTCGTATGGTGGCGCTTAAGTAGCCTCACATCTACAAAACCTAATACTATGTGATCTGAGTCAAAACAAAAATCGAATAGCCCAGGATCTTGAAGAACAAATTCAAAACCATTAGTATTGTTACCACAAGACCAATTAATTTTGAGTCTTATCACATAATCAGATGTAGATTCATCATGGTCCTCGCCACATATAATAACAGTTGATAGAATAAATCCAATCAGCCCTCTGTTATACCAATTTTGAGGTAGCTCAATAGTTATGGAAGACCGAAAGCTTTGATGGCTGAACCACTCAGGAATTTCACTCCCAGGTAAACAATAAAAAAATCTAGGTATGTTTCCATACACCTGTAACATGAAAATCATGATATCTGACTTTTTGAGATAAGAGAGGGAGAGAGTATGAGAGGAAGAGAGAATAGGAGACTAACCATTTCATGATAAACTCGAAAAGCTGCTGCCATTTTTTGTATTCTTTGTCTTGAAATATTCTCGTCCAAATTGAAGCAGTTCCCAAATCTGAATTCCGTGTAAGGCACCCATTTACGTTCACAATCTTGATCCAACTGTTCTACATTTGAAGGAGGCTCTGGCAATGATTGGAGTAGGTTACAATAATACGCTTCAAATTGTATTAGTGACAATGGAAGCTCTGGTATTGATTGAAGCCTACCGCAATCGCTCAAGTGAAGGAATGCCAACTTAGAAAGTTGCTTGATACCTGTAGGAACACTCACAAAATCGTTTCCTCCTATAACTAAATGTTCCAATGAAGATAAAGAACATATAATTTCAGGGAATTCTGTCAGATTGCACCAACGTAAATTTATTTCAGTAATTGATTTCCAATTCGTGATGGAGGATAGTGGTTGGCTTATTGCACTTAGATTTCCAGTTGAAGATGGCAGCTCTTTAATTGTTGTGCTGATCAAATTTACTCTTTCCAAGCAGTTCATTTCTTCCATAATTGAAATCCTTCTAAGCCTTTTGCAATAACCCAAACTTAATTCAACCAAATTAGTTAGACTAGCAATTGATGGGGGAATTTCTTCTATTGCGGTCCCATCTAAATATAACTCTTTGACGTTCCCTGAAATCTTTGGAAAATCTGTGAGATTAAAGCACTCGGAGAGATAAATAATTATCGGGGATGTAAAATGAATATTCCTTGGAAAACTCCGAAGATTGTGACATCTGCTCATATTTAAGTATTGAAGGTTCGTGAACCATTGGATAGGTGAGGGAACCTTTACCATCCTTTTCCGACCCTCAAGGTCTTTGGGCTTTCGAAAGTTTGTAAGGTGCTTAAAAAAATTAATAATCGATTTCAAATTCAAGCCATCCTTCAACCAGAACAAAAAAAAAAAACAGAGAGAGAGAGAGAGAGAAATATTAATTAGAATAAAAAAAGTGATAGTAAACTACACAATTTGTATCTGAGAAAGAAAATAAACTTAAATAATAAATTTTACCTTATTTTCTTTAAAGATTTCTTCAATATTGCTGTAAGGAAATTCAAGTGCTACAAGCTTCTCTGGGTTAAAATCCAATGGCAATGCTTTCAAAGGATATCCATTCCAATAAATATATCTTAATTTATGTGGAAGATATTCTAAACCTTGAGAAATACACACTTTAGAGATATTCATATTGTCTCCAGAAGACCTACTCGGCAAATAGAGTTTAAGCAGTCTAAGATTGGTCATCTTCACAAATGCATCGGCACTTAAATGTATTTTTCCAATTCTCGACATATCTAGCAATATGCTCTCAATTGCATCAGTCCCCTTCAAAACCAAAAGAAAATGAATCAACGTAAAACAAATAAAAGCTTCATAAAATTTATGGTAACTGAAACAAGATAAATATAGTTGATTTTTTTAGAATATATTTAATATAATAATAAACAAAATGAAATTAACTATACTTTTACCTTATTATCTTGTAGTACTCTATAGACATCTTTGGGATCCCACAACCTACTACGTTTGCCTGGATTTTTCTCAGATTCTTGGCAAACAATTCTCTGACCCATTTCTTGCAACAAATCATGCATTTTTATTTTATCATACTTCGAAACCTTTAGGAGTGATTTATCTACAAGGACACGTAAAGAATATTCTGTAGATTCATAACAAGCCTTTAATATTTTTATTATAAGATCTTTGCTCTCCCATTTAAAGAAACAAGCAAAGTCAAGAAATATACTCTTCTCTGTCTTGTTCAATCCATCATAACTAATTTTTAGTACATCATGAATTTGAGTGCCACCAATAACCTCTAAGCTATTGAGCACACTTTCCCACTCTTCTTTGTTCTTCCCACAAAGAGATGAACCTAGCACTTCAAGAGCTAAAGGATTCCCTTTGGCATATGCTACTATCATGTTCGAGATTTCTTGAAGATGTTTAGGGGGATATTTTAGTTTAAATGCACACTTGCAAAAGAGCGAAAGAGCGTCGTCATCATCGAGTGCTTGAACCTCATATATCTTATTCATTCCATAACTAGAAAGCACTTGTTTATCCCTAGTAGTTACAATGATTCTACTTCCAGCACCTAATGGTTCAAGCTCTCTAATTAAAAGTTTTAATTGTTTATAATTATTCACATCATCAAGAACAATTAAAACTTTTTTGCGTTGAATCCTATCTTTAGTGAATTGATGAATAATATTTGAGGCATCAATAATGAGATTTTCTTCCTCTAATATTCTAGAAATAATTTTCTGTTGTAAATCAACAAATCGGCCACCACATTTTTCCAATTCTTCCCTAACATTTTCAATAAAGCAACGACCTTCAAATTGTGTAGAAATTCGATTGAAAAGAGCTTTAGAAAGGGTTGTTTTACCTATACCACCCATTCCCCAAATTCCTACAACTTTAGACCCTAACAACAATGACTTGATTTCCTCGATACGCGGTTCTATTCCCACTAGGTCATCACAATTATCACTTAAGGGGGACATGTTATTCAATCTCTTCAGAACATCTTTGACAATTTCTTCAACAAGTTTGGCTTCGGACCTAGCAGGTACAAAAGTAACAAGTTAATTAATCAGAACATTATTAAAATGTATTCACGCTTAATATAACATAGAGACAACAGGAACGACATTCAAGCTTTAGGAAATAATGAATTCGTTGTTTCTGTACTTAGCAGTTAGTGTAACGAAGGCATGTACCAAAGAGTCTTGCATGATCAGTAACAGGCTTAATTACCTAATCGCAGACGAATCATATCCAGATAAATCAGCTGCTTCAGTCAAAGCAGCTCTCCACCTTTGCACTCTTTCTGGCATCTCTTTAAAACGCTCTTCATGCCTCCGAAAAGCATCCCCAAAACTTCCTATCTGGTGCCGCACATCAGATGGGCTAACATGATAGAAAACCGGAACAACCGTTTGCCCATTTTTTCTCTTGCATTCCATAATTTTTGCAAGTTCATCCAAGCACCATCTGGAGGAAGAATAAGCCTTTGAGAAAATGATTACAGACATCTTCGATTCTTCGATTGCTTTCAAAAGCACAGGTGAAATCTCATCTCCAATCTTAAGTTCAACCTCATCAATGAAGGCTGCAATTTTTTTTCGACACAAAGCCGCATAGAGATGGCCAGTAAAGTTGTTCCTGGTATCCTCCCCTCTGAAACTAAGGAAAACATCGTACTTGGATTGAAGGATAACAGAAGAAGATGATGATGAAGCCATGGAGGAAAATTGTGAAATTGTGAAAATAAAGACTTAACAATGGACTGAAATATGCAGAAGTTCGCCTTATAAATAGAGATGAGGTTTCTAATTTTGTGTATTGCCTTCCTTGGGATTTTCTAACGCATTGTTCAAATCGTAAATTTTTATCTTATTATATGTTAACTGAAGCATATATCCGTAGGCCTTTCAATGGTTGTCTTGGAAGACTCCGCCATGTTTCTTGGCCTTTTTGGATAAACTCCTCATGAGCTTAGGCGACTACGCAAAGCTTTATTATGGGTCATCAACATTCATCATAATGAAACCAAGGGCCACCAATAATTTTTTTTTTTTCTGTCAAATCTTAAAATTTCAATTGCTTTATACTCGTTGATATCCAGGTTAACAACATTAAGCTTAACTAAGTATTTGAATCTTTAATATGTCAAATATAACATTTTTTTGGATAATAATATAATAATATCAATTATTAGAGACTTAATCAATATTTAAGTTATGAGTTCAACTTCAGTATAGCAGCTGTACCATACAGCAGCCCTTTTTTTGTGTAAAGACATGTGAAGGTGAGAAACAACTTGTAAATGAGACTTTAAGAAATTATAAAAGTGGACTGCTGTATGGTACAGCTGCTGTACCACAGTAAAATCCTTAAGATATATGTACACCTACAAGTTTAAGTTTTAAACGACTAATTTTTAAAATTAAACCAATTACGAAGGTATCTATCCTCATGACATCGAGTTTTTTAGAAAATACAACATATATGCAGGCGGATAAAGCAAAGCTAGGCTCACCATCAATCACAAGTTGTAATTAAAATATTTGTTTATATGTAACTACAGATTTAAATATTTATTATTATTATCTGTAACACAAATCGAATTATTTTATATTTTTATTATATATTTAAAATTATTTAGTTAAGTTTTAAATTTTTGGCTACTTATTTGAATAATTCAACTATTTAATTAAATATTTTATTGTTTACATTATATCATAATGGACTTTTTACTGTGATTATTTACCGCGGACCTCCAAAACCGCGGTAAAAATTAGAATTCTACGGCAGGCCATGTAGTCCGTAGTAGATGTTACAGATTTTATCGCGGTTTTATAAACCCGCAGTAGAAGGCTTTAATATAATCAATTTCTTTTTTTATTTTGCCCCCGTTCTCTCACTTCTCTCTAACTTTTCCCCCTGAAATCCCTAATTTTCCTTCCCTAATTTTTTCCACCCAAAGCCTTTCAACCTTTGAAATCTCTCTTATGCTTCCTGAAACCGACGAAAATCTGTGCAACAAATCTCCTACACTCACAGCCTTTCAACCTCGTTAGTCCCACACTCGCCATTATCTCCTACGAAAGCTCGGTCGCACCATTCCTCACTGGTTTGGAAGTCGAATTCTTAAACGATTTCAAACTGTTGGAAAACAATGAGAGAAGCCCGCGAGGACCAGTCACAGGCTCACAGCAGAGAGCGCTGCAGAGATCGTTTTCTCTGCTTCTGATAAGCTGAGAAAATGGTGAGCTCATCGAAGGAGGACACCACCAGCGACGCCGACAGCTCCAGCAAAGAAACGCCTCCCTCGAATTCCAGCCTCTTCACCGATTGTTCCTTTTCCTTGCTTGTTATTGAGGGTTGCTGCATCACTCTGTCTTTACAATTGTTCCATCGAGTTGCTGTGACTCTCTTCAATAGTTTTTCAACTCCAGATTCCTTCTTCTTCGAGAGGTAAGCTTCCATCTTTGCTCGCTCTGATTCACTCACCCAACCTCACAGTTTCATTTCCAAAACTCAACTCTCAGCTTTCTGCACGAAATCACAAAACCAAACCACACTTTCTAAAATTTCTCCATGAAACTTGCAAATCAGGTAATTTCACCCTCAATGAAGCCCTTTACTTCTTTAATTACATGATTCAGATGCAACCCACCCCTTCTATCAAATCATTCTGTATATTGTTAACTGCACTTCCTAAGAAAAAGCATTACCATCATGTTATTCGGCTTCACAGTACAATGACTGCACTTGGGGTCTCCCCTAATTTATTCTCTTTAGATGTATTGCTCAATTTCTTTTGCAATTTAAAAAGAAGTAGTGATGGTTTTGTGATTTTTGGGAGGATTTTCTGGATGGGTTTTACTGCAAATGCTTTGACTTTCAATTGTTTGATTAAAGGTTTGTGTAAGGAGGGTAGAATCACGGATGCGATTCTGTTGTTCAAGAAAATGGTTAGACTTGGTTGTAGGTCTGATGTGATTACATTTGGGACTTTGATTGATGGGTTTTGTCGTTCAGAGTATACGAGTAATGCTCTTAGGATGCACGAAGAAATGGTTAACGGGAAGTGTCAATTTCGTATTTTTTGTAAGCCCGATATAGTTCGTTATGGTAGTTTGATTGATGGTCTTTGTAAGAAAGGATTAATAACCAAGGCAAAAAAACTGTTTTCAGAAATAAGGGTGAGGGGAATTTTGGCAAATGAAGTTGTTAACACCTCTCTAATTCATGGTCCTTCTTGCTGTTAGCTGACTATACCAGGACCTAGGACCTACAAACAATTGTTTGCAAATGTTTTTCACTCACATCATGATGACTGCTCGTGGTTTCTTTGATTTATGTCAATCTGGCTATTAACAATCACCCTTTGGTTGGCTCAAAATAAATTGTTTATGTCAGATTATAATTATGAAGTCTATGTAATAATGCTACGATTCTCATATTTGATTCCTCTCAAAATGAAAAAAGAACTTACCATATAGACTATACCACTAAAAAGGGGGTTAAAACACAATATTGATACTGATTTATCTTCCATATCCTATTTTGGTAATTGATGAAGCAATTGAAAGATTTCGGGATCCAATGATGGAGGAAATTTTGACAGATACTGAGCAAAAGTTGGCTTAGGGCAGAACAGACTTGCCTCTTAGTCTATGCTTTGCTGTGGACAGAGGAGATGACCTATTGTTGTAGCAGTTGCTGAGGCGAGGTTCAGATCCAAATGAACTTGACAACAGTGGACGAACAACACTGGTATGCAAACTTATTTCTTCCCTGTATGTCTATTTGAGGTTAATTTTTGAGTTTGTATCATCTTTTCAGTTGCAAGATGTAGAGCTTAGTTTGGTTATTTATGACAGCATTTTCCAACATCTAAGGGAAGTGAGCATTGTGTGACTCTGCTATTAGAGTACGGAGCAGATCCTAATGTCAGAGGTATCTTCTAGCACATTCATGCACTCTTGATCCTCCTCTCTACTGCATTTTATTTATTTGTTTATTTTTTCCCCTCTGCTCCATGTTGATTAATTTAGATATACCGTGTGTTAATGACCAGTTTGGTCAAAGCTATACTGTAATGTATAGACTTAGTATGACATAATTTTGAAATTTGGAAGCTTCAGAAATACAATTTTTGAATTATGATTTACACGGTTTTGTTAATGATGCATTAACATATCTTTCACTTCACTAAGCTTAAATGGATGGATCATACTTTGATTATGCATAATCTTGTCCAAATCATTTCTTTTAGTTCCATTGGATGAAATGACAAAAGCTGCTATACTTGTCACTATTCCAATTTCCCAATCATATCTCATTTTATAAGTGAAGATAGGTTTTCTAAAAAAAAAAAATTGCTGTTATTAACATGACTATCTTTACTAGTTCGCAAAAAGGCTGTTATATTGTTTTACTAGGCTGTTATATTGTTATATTATTATATGAATTTGGGTGGGCTTTTCTGCTATAAAACCTGGTTTTAATGATTTGTGATTTGTCTATATACAGACTCGGAAGTGTTCCTCTATGGGAAGCTATATCGGGGAAACATGAATCTGTGGTTAAAATTCTTGTAGAACATGGTGCATCGATAACATCTGGAGATATTGATGTTTATTGTTGTTTTATTTTTATTTGTTGTTTTGAAAAAAAGCAAGGACTTTTTACGGCGGGCCAATAGCCCGCGGTAAATACCTGAGAATTTTATAGTCACTTTTTACGGCGAGCCACAAGCCCGCGGTAAAAAAATTTGGACTACACCACGAATTTTTACGGCGAGCCAAAGAATTTTTACGGCGGGCCTTGAGCCCGCGGTAAAATCCGTTTTACCGCGGGCCGAAACCACGATAAAAAGTAAAATTATTTTTTACGGCGTCATTTTATACGGCGGGCTTAAACTGCCGTAGGCCCGTCGTAGAAGACCTTTTACCACGGGCCGAGGTTTCGACCTGCGGTAAAAGGCTCATTTTCTTGTAGTGAATTAACAAAACAAAAGATTAAATAAATGCATTCAATTACCACATAAGAGAACTGCAATTAAAAAACTAAATAAAAAAATGGACATTCTTGGGCAAACTAACCCGAAATCAAACATTGATTTTTCTTGAACACAAAAAAAAAAAAAAGTAAGTTGTCTTTAAACTAGGCCTCCTTAATTTAGATAACAGGGTGCAACAGCAGGTCACCAATTCTTTGTTATAGTTCGACCAGCAGAACAGATAATAAAACCAAGAAAAATCCAATGATGAAGAGAGCATCAATTCAAATAAAGGGACCATTAAAATTCGGGACCCAAATGGTCAAATGGCCATCCCGTATAAACAAAATACTTGATAGATGATCTCTTACATTACATTACACTACATGCATAATGACGAAACAAGACCAGCATAAACAACTAGCGAAAATCATTAGAGTGCATATATGATATGGTGGTCATGTTCGTTTGCAACAGCACCTCCTGATACCATGGCAATTCCCTCATCGGGCCTTTGAGGAGGCACACATAGGCATCGCTCCCCCGACTGCTAGAAAACTTGAAAATTATTTTTTGACTCGACCCTTAAATATTTTCAACAAATTTTTAAGGACTTTATTTTTAGACTCAACTTTAGAGCCATGTCAACCAGGACAACATAATTAATTCTACCCAAACCTGCTCCTAACTATTATTTGAGATGAGGTAAAGATTGGCCTCATCCCCAACAGAGTTAAATTGTCATCTCTATATTGATATCATATGATGTCCAAAATGACGAGTAATTATAATATGGCTTATTGACTCACTAGATTGGCAAACTCCTTTATTTAATAGCCTAATTTGATCGACAGGCTGAAAACTCGAGCTCCTCATAGTCTTCAACCTCCAACCTGCGAGCTTCACAAGGCTTTATTTACATAAAAAACCGTTCCATTTAATCCACTTCCAATACCTTGATTATCCACTTTTAATACTTAAAATTATTAAATAATCATCAAACACATGATTTTTTAATTGCGTACCTCTAACATACTGTAAAGTATAATTTGAAGTTGTTTTTTAAATGGGTTCATATTACTAACTTCCCTACGGTTTGTTTTATTATTATTAGAAAAGCATGTTTGAAAATATATCAATATGGCCTTTGTCATTTATATTTTCGTACCATAGAGGTCTATTTTAATGATAAAAACTGGACCTAAAAAATAACATGGATGATAAAAAATGCATTTTAATATCTAGTTGGCTAATATATCCGAAATTTTAAAGGGGTTTTCCCCTTCCCTTTGCTTGTTAACTTTGCAGAGTTTTCATCAAATTTAGGGGTCGTCCTTCGCTTATATTCTAGAGGTGGACTTTCACTGACCGATTAGTTGGGGAGTTGCATGCGATTTTCCCCAAAATTATGTGATAGTAACAGCACCGGTGCTTGTGTAGTATCATTACTCTTATGAAGCATAGGCAGATATTTTTATCCATGTTGTAAGAGCTTTAATCCTGGCCAATAAAATTATGAGGATAGCCAAGCCACCACTCTCTGCTCCACCACTGCTAAAGCATATGGCCACTGCGGGCCACAAGCTCCAGAGGAGCACCGAAGCTCCATGGCTCCACTAAATTCCTCATCCACATCCCAACCCACTCTTTCATGTCAAGGCCACCACAATGTTGGTGTTTGGCTCATATGAAAACAAAGTGGGAGAGATCCCACATTGCTTGAGAAGCAAAGTTAGGTCTCACATTGGCCTTATAAAAGAGGCCATGTGGGAGAAATATATGTGTCCCAAGTGAAATATCCTCCACCCCCTCTATTTGTAAGGTCTCACTAACAAGACCTCATAGTTTAAGGGCCTTTCAGTAAGGACCTTAAAGTTTGTAATATTTGCTTTTCCCTCCTTTTATTTTGGGTATTTGTAGTACTGCCCAATTGTTTGGGTAATTACAGTTTGGCCCAACTATTTGGGTAATTACAGTTTGACCCAATAGTTGTGGTATTTGTATTGTGGCCCAAAAGTTTGTATTCTCTTTGAAGATAGTGAAAAGTTTCTTCAGCGGCGCCCGAGGACGTAGGTACTAATACCGAACCTCGTTAAATCCTGGTGTGTATTCTATTTCTGCATTGTGGTTGATTGGTTGCCTCTTTAGTTGCTATTATATTCAAATCTGGCATAGTTTGTGTTGTGCATTTGGGTTATTCTGTTGGTTACCGCTTCCGCTTGTGCATAACAATTGGTATCAGAGCCGAAGGTTTTGGGTAGTTAGTGGCTATTTCATTGAAGCACTTACTACTGTTCTGAGCTATTGAATTTGGATTGCTAGTTATTGAATATAATAGTCTGTTTGGAGCTTGATTATTGGTGATTTATGTATCGAGCTTATTTGTGAGAGGTAGTAATGACGTCATCGTCGACTGTATTAGAGAAGACAGTGATTGTGAAAAATACAAAAATAGATACATTGACAGTGAGAGGGCGTAGTCATAGTAGGAAACCAGAAAAAAGGGGAAAATCTTGGTCGAGGGGTAGATTAGGAAAAGATGAGTGTGCCTTTTGTCGTGAGAAAGGGCATTGGAAGAAAGATTGTCCTAAGTTGAAAAAGAAAGATAAGGGCAAGACTGTTTCTGATGCATGTGTTATTGAGCGTGAGGATGATAGTGATTTTGATATAAGTCTAGTTAGTCATCCATCCACTTCTGGTTCTGATGAGTGGATTATGGATTCGGGTTGTACTTATCATATGTGTCCACATCGGGATTGGTTCTTTCAGTTTGAAGAGCTTGATTGTGAAGTTGTGTATATGGGCAATGATGATATTTGCCATACTGTTGGGATAGGTTCGATCCGATTGAGGAATCATGATGGACTGACTAGAGTTCTGACAGATGTTCGGTATGTACCGAAGTTGAAGAAGAATCTCATCTCTTTGGGAGCCTTAGAATCTAAAGGCTGTGGTATATCTATTCGAGATGGTATTCTGAGGGTCACTTCAGGCGCTCTTGTGGTATTGAAAGGCACTAGGAGGAACAACTTGTATTACTATAATGGTAATACGGTTATTGGATCAGCTGCTATGGTTTCTGATAATGATGCAGATTCGGAGATCACGAGACTGTGGCATATGCGTTTGGGACATGCAGGTGAGAAAGCCTTATTCAGTTTGGTGAAACGAGGCTTATTGAAAGGTGCAAAGACCTGCAAGCTGGATTTCTGTGAGCATTGTGTTCTGGGAAAGCAGAAGAGAGTGAAAATTGGCACCGCTATTCATAATACCAAGGGTATTCTTGATTACGTTCACTCAGATGTGTGGGGACCTACTAAAACCGCATTTATGGGAGGTAGGCACTACTTTGTTACTTTTGTTGATGACTTTTCCAGAAGAACATGGGTGTACTGTTTGAAATCAAAAGATGATGTACTTCGTGTTTTCCTTAAATGGAAAAAGATGATTGAGACACAGACTGGCAAGAAGATCAAGCATCTCAGAACAGATAATGGTGGTGAGTATTGCAGTGATCAGTTTTTGAAATTGTGTCAAGATGAAGGTATTATACGTCATTTTATTGTTAGAGGTACACCACAGCAGAATGGGGTGGCAGAACGCATGAAACGGACATTGCTGGAGAAAGTTCGGTGTATGTTGTCCAATGCTGGGTTAGGCAAAGAATTTTGGGCTGAGGCTGTGACTTATGCGTGTCATCTCATTAATCGTCTACCATCAGCTGCTATTGGTGATAGAACTCCATTGGAGGTATGGTCTGGACAACCTGTTTCTGATTATGATTCTTTACATGTTTTTGGTTCTACTGCATATTATCATGTGAAAGAATCTAAGCTGGATCCTAGAGCCAAGAAAGCGATTTTCTTGGGATTTGCTTCTGGAGTAAAAGGATATCGTCTTTGGTGTCCTAGTTCGAGGAAGATTGTATTCAGCAGAGATGTGACATTTGATGAGTCTTCAATGTTGAAGAAATCAGAAAACCAGACAAAGATGAATGGTACTCCACAGCAGGTGGAGCATACTCAACAGCAGGTGGAGTTTGAAACGACGACATTGAACCCAGTTAGATATGTTGAGACAGATGTTGATACTCCTATGACAGAGGGAGATTTGGGAGATGATGGTGAGGGTTCTACTCAGGAACCTTAACAGCAACAAGAATCTATTGCAGTTGATAGGCCAAGACGTGAGATTCGCAGACCTGCTCGATTTGCTGATATGGTGGCCTATGCACTTCCAATTGTAGATGCTGATGTTCCTTCCACTTATAGAGAGGCAGTCAGATGTTCTGAAGTTGATGAGTGGAAGACAACTATGAGCGAAGAGATGCAGTCTCTTCAGAAGAATAAAACTTGGGAGCTAGCTCAACTACCGAAGGGTAAAAAGGCAATTGGGTGCAAATGAGTATATGCAAAGAAAGATGGATTTCCTGACAAGAATGACATCCGCTACAAGGCAAGGTTGGTGGCTAAAGGCTACGCTCAGAGGGAAGGAATTGACTACAATGAGGTATTTTCTCAGTTGTGAAACATTCTTCCATTAGAATTTTGTTGGCCTTGGTAGCTCAGATGAATATGAAACTAGTTCAATTGGATGTAAAAACTGCATTTTACATGGTGACTTGGAAGAGGAAATCTATATGACTCAGCCAGAGGGATTCAAAGTTGCTGGTAAGAAAAATTTAGTATGCAAACTGAAAAGATCGCTTTATGGTTTGAAGCAATCTCCCAGACAGTGGTATAAGCGATTTGATCGGTTTATGATGGGTCAGAAGTACACAAGAAACAAATTTGATAATTGTGTGTATTTTCGGAGGCTACGTGATGGTTCTTTCATTTATCTACTCTTGTATGTTGATGATATGTTGATAGCTTCGACGGATGTCGAAGAAATTACAAAGTTGAAGACTCAGTTGAATCGAGAGTTTGAGATGAAAGATTTGGGTGAAGCTAAGAAGATTCTTGACATGGAGATTAGCAGAGATAGAGGGAGAAGCAAGATTTGTTTGACTCAGAAGCAGTATCTGAAGAAAGTATTACAGCGATTTGGCATTACAGAGCAGTCAAAACCTGTAAGTACCCCACTTGCTCCTCATATGAAGCTTAGTGCATCTTTATCTCCTAATACAGATGAGGAACGAGAGTATATGTCTCGAGTTTCGTATGCTAATGCAGTTGGTAGCCTGATGTATGCTATTGTGTGTACGAGACCCGACATTTCACATGCAGTTGGAGTTGTGAGCAGGTACATGCATGATCCTGGTAAAGGACATTAGCAAGCAGTGAAATGGATTCTACGGTATTTGTTGAAAACCGTGGATGTTGGCTTAGTCTTTGAGAGAGATGATACATGTGGTCAGTATGCTATTGGTTATGTTGATTCAGATTATGCTGGTGATTTGGATAAACGTCGGTCGACAACCGGTTATGTGTTTACTCTTGCAAGAGCACCAGTGAGTTGGAAGTCTACTTTACAGTCTACAGTGGCTTTGTCTACTACAGAGGCAGAGTATATGGCTATGATAGAGGCTGTGAAGGAAGCTATTTGGTTACAAGGATTGCTGGATGAATTGGGAATTGGGCAAAAGAAGATTAGCCTTTATTCTGACAGTCAGAGTGCTATTCATTTAGCGAAGAATCCAGTGTTCCATGTTCGTACAAAGCATATTGATGTTCAGTATCATTTTGTGTGGGAGATCATTGATGAAGAAACAATCTTACTTCAGAAGATTGAGACTGCCGAGAATCCCGCAGATATGTTGAATAAGGTTGTGACAGTGATCAAGTTCAGTCATTGTTTAGACTTGATCAATATTGTACGAGTTTGACCGCGCCAGTAGGCGCATTTGGAGGCGTTGCAGTTGTGATAGAGAATATGGGAAAAAGAAGAGTTTTGTGGTGGGTTGGCATATTCGCCAAGGTGGAGATTTGTTGGTGTTTGGCTCATATGAAAATAAAGTGGGAGAGATCCCACATTGCTTGAGAAGCAAAGTTGGGTCTCACATTGGCCTTATAAAAGAGGCCATGTGGGAGAAATATATATGTCCCAAGTGAAATATCCTCCACCCCCCTCTATTTGTAAGGTCTCACTAACAAGACCTCATAGTTTAAGGGCCTTTCAGTAAGGACCTTAAAGTTTGTAATATTTGCTTTTCCCTCCTTTTATTTTGGGTATTTGTAGTACTGCCCAATTGTTTGGATAATTACAGTTTGGCCCAACTATTTGGGTAATTACAGTTTGACCCAATAGTTGTGGTATTTGTATTGTGGCCCAAAAGTTTGTATTCTCTTTGAAGATAGTGGAAAGTTTCTTCAGCGGCGCCCGAGGACGTAGGTACTAATACCGAACCTCGTTAAATCCTGGTGTGTATTCTATTTCTGCATTGTGGTTGATTGGTTGCCTCTTTAGTTGCTATTATATTCAAATCTGGCATAGTTTGTGTTGTGCATTTGGGTTGTTCAGTTGGTTACCGCTTCCGCTTGTGCATAACACACAATTGTCCTTCACAGTCCAAGCCTCCAATGACTCCCAGATACAAGACCAAGATTCAACCAAAGACAACAACACTACTGCTTCCACCTCTCAGGTCAGTTTACTATTTGTATGAGCATTCAAGTGGGTTTGATTCGTTTATTTGTTCTTTGTTGATATGGGTTTCATTGTGAAGCCTCTGAAATGTGCTGTTCAAGGGATTGTTTACAAGTTCGGTTTTTGCTGCAATTATCTTGATATATAGGAGCTCTGGAGTTGATATGTAACATCCTAAATTTTGTAGTACACATGGTATCATGGATTATGGACACATGTGTAGTATTATACATTAATGTATATGTAATGTATTTAATTGTTAGTGCAAAGATTAAAGAGTGATGTATTTAATTGAAAGAGTGGGAAGAGGGAGGACTAAAATGTGAATGGCCTTTATCCTTGTCTATAAAAGAGGATAAGATTCTAGAATTATGTCATTTTCTTTTCCTCCTTTTAGCTCACGTCCCAGCCCTTCTTGCTCTCTTTCAATTTTCTTTACACCAAACCACCAAGAATTTAAGGAAGGAGAAGGAAAGAATAGGTAAGAATCAAATTCTTCATTGGAATCCTTGTGTTATTGTCTATTCATTTACAAGAATTTCTTTGGTTATGAGATGAGTTATGATGTTTGATGTCATGTATGCTTATAAATTGTGTGGAAACATGAATTTAAATGAGTTTTGAGTGCATCTAAGCAAGAGGATAAAGATATAAGCTAGAATTGAGAGTTTAATTCAAATCCTGGAAATTTTGTTACACTAAGCAGTGCATGTTCCGAAAATTACCAAAAATCAGGGGGACATTTTCTTGTTCTTAAATTTTTATGGATGAAAATAGACATGTCCAGGAGTGTATAGCAATTGGATTCACTCAAAAATTCGAAGTAGGTAATTTGTAGTGAATTTTTGAATTTCTGGTATGGTATTGCACATTTCCCCTGTCTTAGAATAGAGTAGGGGAAGACGATTTTAATTGAAGGTACAAATCTTTATAGAATTACCTGATTTTTGGTATTCAAGTCCTTTTATGTGTCATATATGAGACTGTAAATTTTCACTCAAATTGAAGGTCTGTGTGAATTGTTATAGATTTTTAAAGTTGGCTTGTTAAAACTGGAATTTTTAGTTTCCAAAACAGGGCAGTTAGAAATAAATGGATTTGAATAGGTTAAACACTTTGAAAAGCCCTGATTTTTGGTATGGAGGTATATATATATGTGTTATATACCAGCCTGTAAATTTTTGTAGCCATTTGAGTAGGATTGAAATTCCTACAAATTTTTAAGTTGATAGTGCTCAGTGAAGTCAATGCAGTGGCAGGATTGTTGAGGTAATGAATTTGATTATTTTGAGTGACCTAATGACCCCAATTTGCTCTGAAAATTTTAATGAGATATGAGGATGTGTCTAAAAGATGTCTACCAAATTGTGTGAATTTTGAAAGTAGACAATTGTTGTTGTAAATTGTTTGTCAAAGTAAGTATAGAAATAGAGCTAAAAAGGGAAAATATTTTACAAGTGTATGGTGACCTAAAAAGAGATTTTTGTTTTATTTTTAGGTCAATCAAAAGCATTGAAAAGCAGCCACACAAGGTAACTAAGTTAACTATTCTGAGGCCACGATAAATTGTGTACTCTATGTATGTAATTTTGTGGATTGTAACACTGTTAATTGCTAGCAACCTGATGCTTGAATGTGAGATATTGTGACCGTTTTGGAAGCCTGATATAGAGCTTCTTTTATGTGTGACTAATTGTGAATGGTGAAACATGATTGGCATGCCAAGACCTAGGAAGTTTAGCTCTCATAGCTTGAGGGGAGGTTTAGACCATGTGTTTCTCTAGATGAGATTCGGTAGCATGGGCCCGATATCACCCGGATTGTCAGACTAGCCTCGAGCTATTTCAAGTGTAGGCATCTAAATGTATTTGTACTGTTCTGTACTGTTTCATGGCTTGAGGGGAGGTCTGGACCATTGATAAACGCATGAAAGTACACTCTTAAGCATAAATAATTAATGCTAATTGGACAGTATTATAAAGCTTTTATGATATTTTAGCATAATTATTTTGCTTGTGCCTCTTTTACATTTGTTTCATTTTTTTTGCATTTTCTTTAGTCTTTATCTTGAAATAAAGTATTGTCCTTAAATTGTGATTAATAGAAATCATTTTTTCAGGTTTAATAAAATGGACACAACTCTCAATCTATAGATCAAAATGGAGAGATTATTGAACCTGGAGCAACATGTCTCAATTTTACACAAAGTTGAAGAACAATCAAAAGCCCAAATCCAACATTTGATGGGCCGAAATTGAGACACAACAAAACCAAATTGTAGTTGTTTCTCAGCCCGACCCATGTCCAGTATTTGGGCCATATCTCAGAGAATACTTGTCCAAATTGCATGAATCTGGTGGCCCTGGAAAGCTGAGACAAAATTATACAACTTTCATGTTTTCCACAAAGCCCAATTCGGTCCATTTGGTGGTCAAAAAGCAGCTGAAAATTGGTGGCCGACATTATGGAAAAATTGGTGGAGGTTTGGTGTAATAGTTCCATTTCATCACCTATTTAAGGACAACTTGAGGAATTGAAAAGGGAGAGAGAAAAAATCATTTGAGTTCACATTTTATCATTGTATATTACAATTCTCTCTTGTATTTTCTCTTTAGAAATGATAAGAATGAATTGTAAGTTAGGCTAGAACTCTTGGTAAGGATAGAGATGAACTTGTATGTGTAGTTTATCTATTTCTCCACTTTCATTCTACCTCAAGGGCTATAAAGATTGTATGTTTGTTTATGTGTTAAACTCTTTCTCATCTTGTGATTTCTTTTTAATCCAGAAATTATAATTCTCAATTTCATATAAATTCAGTCATGCTTTCTTTATGTGATTCGTGTTGAATTATAATTGTTACTGGTAGTTTTGTTTTATGAGTTAGTCCTTTATTACAATATTGTCATGTGATATATTGTACCTCTTGGATAACTTGTAAGGATGAATGATGTTGGTAAATATTGTTTGTAAAGAGTTTATGCATATCAAATACATGTGTTTATCATTTATGCTATACTATACATATTTTCCGATTGATTGTTTGGGATATGAAACTTTCAATTGAGTTATAATTATTAAATCAAAGTGGAGATTAGATTTACAAAATATATAAGTGATTCTCGATGCCTTACTTCTTAATTACCATCGATTGTTTCCAATTATTAAACATTGTATTTTCTTTAGAACTAATCACTTCAAAGTTAAATTTTATATCTTTAATATCTTTTATATTTTTGTTTTACTAACCTCTTTTATCAAATGCCTCCTTGTGGATTCGACACCTCAACGTATACTACAATAACCGCGGTATATTTTGGGCGTAAACAACCATGTATTTCTCTAGATGAGATTCGGTAGCATGGGCCCGGTATCACCCGGATTGTCAGACTAGCCTTGAGCATTCCATTCTCCCATGGCTTGAGGGGAGGTCTGGACCATGTGTTTCTCTAGATGAGATTCGGTAGCATGGACCCGGTATCACCCGGATTGTCAGACTAGCCTTGAGCTATTATATGGGAACTAACTGTGAAATGAAAAGTCCTACCTTGATTAGAGAGTCTTTTCCCCTAGGTGACTGTAACTGATACTGTGGAAGCTTCCTCAATATGTGATTGTGATTATGTACGAAAAAGCAATGAGTAGAGAAATATGAACTCACTTATGTGAGGTTGAATTGACCTATAGAGGTCTAGAAAGAAAATTGGCGCAGGCCCGCAAATATAACCGAAGTGAACTTGAAGCATTTCTTTTTTTAACAATTTAGATAATGCTTGTGTAGTTAGAAATGGATAGTTTCATACTGTATTGAATTCTATTGTTATTGTTTATTGCTGTATATTCACTTAGCTTACTTACTGAGTTTTACTCATGAAAGTTGTTGTGTGCCTCAGGTGATCAATAGATTGAGCTAGGGATGGAGGACTTTTGGCATTGCTGACAGAGTTCCCTTGGCAACCATAGACCGCTGCTCTATATTAGCATATATAGCCATACTGTAGAACTTACTTTGATTTTTGAATGTACATAAATGCAGTAGAATGAGGTGGTTGTCATTAGGAACTCTATTTGGGGTTATACATATATTAATCTTTGAAAGAAATATTAGAGTTCACATTTAAATGACCGTATAAATGCTATATTTTGTATGTCAAGTATGGGTTTTGACATGATATGTCTCTTTAATTGTAGAAAATTTTGATATTATTTAATAAAGGATATGATTGTTTTTCCTCTTTCTCTTCAGCTATATACTACTATTTTCTACATAATCACTAGATTACGAGACTATCTAGAGATTTTTTAGGACGTAGTTACGATTGCATATATAGATGCACCTAATTGATTTTCACAGTTCATAATTCATAAACAACCTTCATTTCTGTGTATGTATTTACGTATTATAATCAAAATATCGAAACATGATGAAAATCCAAAATAAGTTCATAATTATTCTTAATTCAATTCTTAATCATAATATGCAAAAATCTATCAAAAGCTTGGAAAAGATTTTGAATTCTTATTCGATAAGTGATTGAATAGATGGATGTTTTAAACACTAGAGACACTCTAAGCTTCATGCCTGTGTTCATTTCTAGGCGTAAGACAGAATACAAAGGTTAGCAGCATTCATTTGAATGGAAGTTTTAGACAAAGGAGCTACTATATGCTTGGATTCGTGCTTTGTTCATCTAGACATAATACTCACTCAGAAAGGTTGGAATAGTCTGTATCAATGGAGGTTTTGGGACCCCAAACCCAATTTTCGATTATGAACTTCCAAATTCATCCAGATGGATAAGTGGAGGAACAAGAACCAAGGTTTTTAGCAATCAACTAGCTAGCATAACAAAGGACTGTTATTGGTTGAACCTAATATCTGCTTATTAATATGTTTCCTTGTATGAACAGGAAGACCTGAACTTTTTGTTGAAATTAGGAGCTGGTTCTTTTGTTGGTGCAGCTGTGATCAAGTATGGAAGCATCATTTTCCCAGAGATAACCAGGCCAAACCTCTTGCAGGCTCTAGTTATGATTTTAACTCCAGTTATCACAGCAGTGTGGCTTTTGATTAAGCAAAGTCGTGCAGAAAAACAAAGCTGAAAGCCTGGCTTCTAGATTATAGTATGTGTCTCTTGGTTAAAATGAAATGTCATGACCCATCATGCAACTAGTTCCAAATGAGCGTGCAATCAAATCTACTTGGAACGGTTGCTAGAGAGTGTAGTACCAAGCATAACTTGAGAGTGAAATATGCACAGAAATTTGATTCTAAAAGTATTAAAAAGAAATTCAATTGATCCTCAGTTTGTGATGATTTCTCTGCTAGTCAAGCTCCTTTTCTCAGAGAACACATCATGTCGAATGCCATGAACTCTTGTCAAATTGCTACTGTCGTGTCTACAAACTCAAAAAATCTGTGAAACATGTGGCCGGTGGTGATGACTGATGAGACATGAATTCCAGAAGTGAAAAGCATTTGGATGAAAAGCTGTGTAGGCATTTGTTAATAAAGTTACTATCCTCACGTTGAGAAAGCTGGTATTCATAACATCTAAGAGTTGGCCATCCTTGGCTCCGATATCAAACTGTAGAATTGCGCAAGGTTTGGTATTTTTAACATTGTAATATGTATAGGTATAAATAACACAGCTACTAATACAATTTCATTGCTGAAGTGACTTCAATGAGGCAAGATCTCTAATACTAACAAAGTAGAAAGATTGACAAGAGTAGCCAGAAGATTGCATTGAATTTGGAAGCACACAGCAAGCTTTAAATAAATACAGGTCTTCTGTAATGGCAATTCCAGATATGTCTTCACGTTACATCTCTTATGCTAGTGATTGGTTTAGACAAGGAAGTGTAAACATAAAGCTGACTGAAGGGTTTTATGATTATACATGACATTGCCGGCATTAACTATCTTAGTTTTGAGTGATTGGGACAGAATAAATGAATAGAAATCGACTTCCACCTTGCCAGAATTCTATTGCCTGAATTGATCATGTTCTTCCACAGAATTCAAATGCACATTCTTTAAATGATCGTTGCATATACTAGCTGTTGCACTCTCGTGTCTTAGCCGCTTATACAATGAAAATTGAAAATCAATAAACTTAAAAGATGTAAATCTTTATTAATATCCAAAATACTAAAATTTACATGGGAGAACAAAAATAAAAGAATATCTACGAGTGTGTAATTTGATTTTGCCACCGCAAAGCTGATTATTTCCAGTTAAAGTGGCCTCAGTAATGATTGCATGGCCCTTCAGGAAAACTATCAATGTCCAGAATAGCAGAGAAACTTTGGAAAGGCAAGAACTAATGGGTAGACTTCACTTACTGAAACACTTTACAGCCCCGTTCGCAACAGACCTGCAAATTCAATAGTTTTTTCTTTGCTTTGGTCAAGCTATACAAGAAGATTAAGAAAATATTGGACAAAAGTGATAGAGAGATTCATCAATAGAACAGATGACTAAATTGAGAATAAGAGCACAAGAGAAATTCCGCACAGAAGTTATCAGTGAAGGTGATCAAAATCAAGTCATAATAAATCAAATAGCACTGATGCAAATCTAGTCTTCAATTTCTTTAGGTTCAATGCATCCAATCAATTATCAGTAAAAGGTACAATTCCTCAAGTGTTGTTTGTGCAATCTAACCTAGTACAAATTAGGGGCATTCAGAAAGGTCAGAGATATTGGCATCCTCAGTTTAGGCCTTTTGAAATAATAATTTGCACTGCTTGTTATTTCACAGAGATAGATAAGAGGCATGTTCTCAAGACAGATTTTCAAAGGTTGATTGGTGTTTATTCTTGCCAATACTTTTATATCAAAGCATATCTTCAAAACATGGGCTAAATGTCCAATAAATATTCTTGTATTTAGTAAAAATGAGATTTTGCACAATTAATTATCTCAGTTAGTTATAAGTAATATAATTTATTTATAAGTGCAACTAACTTATATAATTTTATTAATTTTATTCAAATTAAAGACTGCCTTAATTAGTTTCAATAAGAATGTCTTTCTCTATGAGATGAATTATGACACTTGAGAACATAGAGCATCACTCTCTATGTTATATATGTTATAATTTTTCTGTATAATACCTTACTATCATTACTATTATTAAACTTTTTTTTTTGGAAAACAGTTATAGAATACTTAATATAACATAGGATCAAAGTCAAAATGACTTATTGATTGCATGATTTGATATTCATTTATAAACTTAAGGTTTGAATTATCCAATTCTATATCAAATAACCAGTCAGTAATAAAAGCAGAAAAACAAAAACAAAAGTTCGACTTATAGAAAAGTTTAGTCCCCATGGCCTCGAGTTTTTGTATGAAACAAAACCACACAAACAGCATATGCTTTTTACCTCCCTTTCGCGACCTGTTTGCGGTAATTCAGAACTGCACTGAGTCTTTGAAGCATTGAGAATACTATAATAGAACAACCACTAGCGAGAACAGTACTTAGCATTACTTTTATGATCCTTAGCAAGTGGATATTCTACTTCGAAGGAATAA
Organism: Boswellia sacra; assembly: GCA_013180625.2. Classification (NCBI taxonomy): domain Eukaryota; kingdom Viridiplantae; phylum Streptophyta; class Magnoliopsida; order Sapindales; family Burseraceae; genus Boswellia; species Boswellia sacra. Next base: position 244,342 of record SNVD02013154.1, read on the forward strand.
ATGAGTCCAAGAATTAAATATAAGTAGTGCATGTTGCTCTCCATTACAATTCTTATATTGTTCAATGATACACCATTTGGCCGCTATTGATTTCAACAAATAAGCAGAACAATTTGAAGAAATAAGCAATAGAGAAAAGATTATACACACCACCATTAGACGGGCCAGACAATGGCCTCAGTTATTGAAGCATCTCTTCATTACCTAAGTAGATTTTCAAAAGCATCTCTTTGCCTATTTTTGAAAACCTTTACTAATATATGTTATAAATTGCTTAGAAGTTAATCAGTTTTAAAAGTCATGTTACCTAAGATCCGAACCATTGTATGTTGAGAAATATGTGAAGACAGCAAAACAAACAGGCTCCAAGTCCATGGATGTGGATTTGCATGCCTGCAGAGAAGACCAGGAATCATCAGTACTTCAAATAAAGTCCCTTTCTGGGCCAAAGCTTGAAATTTAACAGGATTGATCAACTTGCCTCTGGAGTTACCGCATGGTTAGTTAGAAAAGTTGACTTAAGTGTGACAAAATTTATCAATATATCCCAGTGCAATCTGTTCTGTTCTTAGACATGGATAACGAATATAAGGTAAAAGTTACCATTCGCTTTCCATGACCTTTTAGATAAATATAGATGGATTTAGGTGGTTCCTTAATTTGTTAAGAGCTTTTGACAGCAAAGGGTTCCAGCAAATGCAACAAGCAATCATTTAAATAGAGTTGATTCCATGGATTGCCCTCTGATATAACATGTGATTTGTGGGCATTCAAGGGGGTAGACGAATATTAACCTGTACAAGCGAATCCTAACTAAATTGAAATCAACCTTTGTGCAAACATTCCCACCAAAACTTAATTAATGAACCTCTCTCTTTCCCCTGCACTTCCTTTGAATTAGAATAAACTTCTCATAAACTTCGCTCCGTGAAATGTTGCAGGATAAAAGTCTATGATCAAAAGGCCATACATAGATAGTGGGAGTTGAAGCATTGTTGTATTGACAACAAAAGTTGATATGTGACAAAAGCAATACTGTAAAAATCATTTTAAGTATCCGATGTTCATGTTCACTTCCAGCCCCCTTCATTTCCTTAGGCTTCCACAAATTTGGTTCAATAAACTCTTAAAAGCCATTTGGGGACTGTGACATTCCATATTCTTTCATGCAGAATAAAAAATACCCACCCAAACCACAATTCTTTGTATTTGTGGAATAACCGACTATTCCAATTATCTGTTTCTGTTAACAACAATGAGATTCTTTTTTAAAAACACAGCTATACGTATGATTCTCTGCAGAGCCGTTTTATTCACATTCAAGTTATTATTTTCATCGAGATACAAAATGATATTATATATTTTCTTTGAGAGAAAATTTCTGCAATAGCCCTAGGGTTTGGTCTGCTTACCAAATGACCTAACTTTTTTTGAAATATGCAAATAACCCTGGAGTTGGTTGCCGACTTCAACCGTTAGGTAGTGCAAGGGTAAATTGGTCTTTTAATTAGGTTTCACATGTGGAAAAATACTTACACTCATAGGATGCGAACCAAGCACTTGAGGCTAAAATTGCCTTCAACCACCATCATAGCGCTCATACAACTTCTGCAGAGTAAATAATTTTTTATGAAGATTGAAAATTATGTGTTGAATTGATTTCTAGCACCTGGATTGATTTGCAAAAAGAAACCAGGACTAAAGAGTGTCTAAATTTTAATACAAGTTCAAATTATTCTCTCGACAAAGATTAAATCAAACCGAACATAAGCCAAGATAACTTACGAAGAAATGAATAAAACCAAAACCCGGAGCATACACAGCAACACCAAGGATCTCAATATAGAATAAAATAAACAAATCAACGGAAGGAGTTCGGCAGAACTTGCTTACAAACAAAAAAAACTTTAAACATTAATTCATCGAAAAAACCCATTAAAAAAAATCAGAGATTCACAAATACTTGACAGAGCATTCTATTTCAGGATCAAATTTTACTTTTGTACATTAAATCAAACACAAAAGAACCCAATAGAAAGATCAGCAAAGTAAATAATAAAGATTTAAGAATCTTCTAAAGTCAAGCATTAGATTGGTATACAACTATCAATTATACTATACATCAATTCAAACAATTAATTCAGTTAATATATTTCACAACTAAATTTGTCCAAAACAGAAACAAAAACAGAAACAAAAAGCTTTTCATCTCATCTTATCTCAACTCATTCCATCTCATAATTTTCTTGTTTTCTACCTAATTTTAATTTCTCTTCTTATATATATATATATATATATATTCCTCTTCTCCTCAAAATCAAAGAAACAGAGGAAAGCACAAAATCCATTTCCTCATCATCATCACCAATTTTAATTTTAATGGCTTCAAGCTCCATGTACCACTCCAGCCGCCCACGCTCCCTCGCTTTCATCTCTTCTTCCCACTTTCACTTGCATTCAGAGTCACTCTCCCGACTGTGACGGTAGCGGGAGACGGAGGAGGGCCTGCTGGGGTTTTGGTTAAGAGAGAGGTGACGGTCTCTCTCTTAAGAAAGTTACGAAAGTTATTGCGCAATTTACACCCATTGAAGAGTAAAGTTTCCTTGGGTTCGTACCGTACTCACCTGTCCTTTTTAACCTTAAAATTTCTGCACATCTCTAAAAAAATAGTATCATTTGTGGGGAAATTTTCCCTTTCTTTAATATTACGTGGTTGGAATTATTGAAAAACATTTTGAGAACTAGCTTCATTCCATGATAATTTCATTTCCTAAAAGCATCAGATAATTTGGCGGCCAGAGTCATTTTACAAGCACAAAGGTGACTCATTAATTAATAGAAATTAAAGTTTTCCCAAATATGCGATAACAGTCTTTGAATTATATTATTTTAATATTCGAAGCTACGAAGCGTCCATATATACTCACAATTCCTAATAACGACTTATGTGCAATTCCTGAAAAAATCTGATTCTATGAGATATTTTCAAATATTAAGGAGTTTTTCATACATGATATGTACAAAAAACATCCTAAGAACTTAAACCAAACTAGAAACTAAGGACAAGGAAAGAGAGACATGGCCTAGAGATGGCTAGGGTTTTGAGAGGAAACAGAAGAGATATAATGAGATCTGAAAGAGAAACATGGGCAGACGGCCTTCCAATTGGTATGCAGGAGAAAATTTGAAAGAGATTTGACAGAGAATTTGATTATAGATTTCAAAGATCGGAGAAGTAGTTAGGGATTTGAGAGGAAATGAGCAGATATGGAAGCAAAAAGGCGTAAAAGAGAGCATATAAAAAAAAAAAAGAGATATAAAAAGCAGTTTTATTGCGGTTTCGTAAAAAATAAAAATACCGTAAAAGTCCATAATCTCTATTGCAGGTGTGGCAGCCCGCCATAGAATTTAAACATTTATCATATTTTTTAAGGTGTAAATGGATGCACTAAAAGGCACATTTTTTAGTAATGACTTATCCCAAATCTACTATAAGTCTATACTAGACCTTCAAAGGACTCTAATTACAATGTGATATAATACAGTAAACAAATCAAGTTCGCATAAGAAAATAATGAATTTCTAAAACCCTTTCAAATAAGCAAGCTAATATTTAAATACTAATTAACATAATAAAGTCACACAAACTTTTGTACATATCGAACATAAATGACAATTTTAATATAATCTAGATTTTAATTTATATTTTCTGAATTATATATATTTAGACTTTCGCTGTTATAGAAAGCCTATTAAACGAAGTAAAAAATTTTGTGTCATTTTGTTATGTTAATTACCAAACTAAGATTTTTTTTTATTTTTTTAAGATTGTATCTCGTCTTGCGTGCTGGCATGTGACTCATATATTGACCTAATTGTTGAATGGTTGTGCTATTTTGAATCAATTGATTAATATAAAGAAAAATAATCATTTACCTGCCCAGGCAGCAGTGACACTTGAGATAATTATTTTTAAAAATAATAAAACAAATTACAAGACCGATAAGACTTTAAGTCTTTCTATAATCGGTCATTAGAGACTCATGGACCAGTTTCTTTATCAAGGTCCAAAGAGCAATAAAATTTCTTTTATACAATTAAATGGGCAATCACCGCAGCACTCCAATGTTTGCAAAAACATTTGTCCATCCTGATTTTTTAAAAATCATCACCAAACTCAAGCGTTGATCATTTCAGCTAAAATAGACTAATAATAAGATAATTTGATTTATACCCTTATCTCTCAAAGTAAAATAACATATTTATTTTTTTATCTTTTAAAATTTTAAAAAACTTAGAAATATTAGGATTCGAACTCGGTATGCTCTACCATCAAACCAACTGGATAATTTGATTTTAAATGAACAAAAACTTTGTTTAACCTATTTGAACAAAATTTATTTAAGTGTTTTTTTTATTTTGATTAGGTTTATTTTTATTTTGATAAATTTTTTTAATTTTCATTAGGTTTATTTTTTTCATTTTGATATAGATTTTTTTATTAGTTTTAATTTTTATTTTCTCATATATTTTTTATTTTGATTATGTTTAAATTTTTTATTTTGATATAGATTTTATTTTTTTTCATTTTGATTAGTTTTTATATTTTGATATCATTTTGATTAGTTTTTATATTTTGATATAGATTTTATTTTTTTTCATTTTGATTGGGTATTTTTATTTTTATATATATTTTAATTTTAATTTTGGTTAGGTTTATATCTTTTATTTGATTTCAAAAAAAAAAAAAGAAATCAGATTGCTTGGATTTTGGTTGGGTTGTGTTATTGCAATTCAAGTTTGACTGCAATTTAGGTATTATTAGAATTGAGGATGAATAAGCCATTATTATGGGTTAAATAAGTTTTTCATTTACTTATAATTAAGTTATTTCTTTAGCTTGATGGTAAAACACATGTTTTATAACTAATAAATATCAGGTTCTAATCCTAATGTTTACAAGTTCTAAAATTTTAAAAGGTAAAAGAGTAAATATAGCATTTTACTTTAGAGATAAGGGTATAAATGATATTGTCTCGTTATTAGTTTATTTTATCAGAAATTGTTAACGCCTATGGATTTTGTGATGAGTTTTGAAAAATCGGCATGGAAAGTGGTATTTCGGCAAACATTAGGGGCCTAAGAACGATTGCCCTAATTAGTTAACAAATTAATATTTTTTCAACATTGTATCTCGTCTTGCGTGCTAGCACGTGACTCATATATTGACTTGATTGTTGAATCGTTGTGCTATTTTGAATCAATTGATTAATACAAAGAAAAATAATCATTCACCTCACCAGGCGGCTGAGTGTCACTTGAGATAATTATTTTTAAAAATAATAAAATAAATGGCAAGACTGTTAAGGCTTCAAGTCTTTCTATAATCGGTCATTAGAGACTTTAGAAGAGTTTCAGACAATGTGAACAGTCAGAATCAACGTTCACAAAGCAATAAAATTTAAAATTTCTTTTTATATAATTAATTAACAAATTAAGATTTTTTTTAATATTGTATCTTGCCTTGCGTGCTGGCACGTGACTCATATTGACCCGATTCTTCCATCATTGTGCTATTTTGGATTAGTTGATTAATATTAAAAAAAAATATCCACCTAAACAAGCAGCAGTGTCACGTGAGATAATTATTTTTTATGAAAAAAAGTATTTTTAAATAAATAATAAATTTATTTTTTGTTTCGTAACATTTCGAAATAAGTTTTAAGTTTTATGATATTAATGTTAAAGTAAGCAAATTCGAAATTGATTTTGGCGCAAGTGGTACATTCAGGTTTGTGTTTGAGGAGCCAGTGGAACTAAATAAACAATAATGGGGAAATCATGAAGACGCCCTGGTTTTGACGAAAATACCCTCTCCCTCCAACTTTTCATTAGTAACATAAGACCCCCCAAATCGGGTGTTGTTTGAGGAACTGTCAACCGGGGAGAATTTTACATGTAAAGACAATTTTACTCCTATTTAGTCTCATCATTGAATAATAATAATTTTCTTTTTTAAATATGACTCTCAAATTGTTAAACTAATCGAGAGTTATATATGTTTTCTTATCCATTTCATTTAAGAAGACAACCAAATCACTATCACTATCCAGATTTCCTTCGCATTCAAATGATTGAATTTCTAGATCTTACTCCTATTTTTCTTTCTTTTCATAAAGTACGCAAACAACCATTTTTTATTTTATTCATATAACAAATAAATGTAATACACAAAAAATAAATAAATAATAAATGTTATACACAAAAAAATAAATAAAACTTCTTCAAATTTTCTCTCGCTATTAACTAATTATCCCATCAACGAAACAATAATAGATAATATTTTGAGATCCTCTCTTCCCTAATTTTCCTACCAACCAAACAAGAAAAAAAAATCAAAATCTTTTTACATCCAGTTCTGTGAGATATGAAAGTATGGTTAGTTATACGTAACATAACTGTAAACTATAATATAAAATTGCACAGGATAATTTACGTGATAAAGTTATAAAACCTACGTTTGCAAACAGCTTAACGCTATAATTCATTAAGTTTTTGTTTGTAGAAGCTTTTAAGTGTATTTACAGTACTGACTCACTATCATATACTGACCTCGTCTTTGTAAAACAAAATCCTTCCAAGATCTTAAACTCTAGTGATAATGCCCACTCTTTATAGCTGACAACTCAGCAACACATTGTTAAGCAAACTAGATACTGTCCACTCTTTGTAGCTGACAACTCAACAACACACTGTTAAGCAAACTCTAACAACGATGTCTAATAGACATAAATAAAATTCATGTACGATTATGAAACTCTCTTCTATATTTCTTGAAATGTCTAACATACATACTTACATATAAGTTGTGAGAAATAACGTTATATATATAATGCAAAACATGGTTGTCATTTCTAATCAATATCCTGTAGAATCTCAATCAAACTCAATTACTAAGAATATGACCGTAATAATCAATAATATGGGAAGTGTTATAAATAAATTCTTAAATAGATTAGGACATAAATAAAAGATACTCTTAAATAAAATAGGATACTAAAATAATATCCTAATTCGAGAGATATTCAATAAGAATCAAATAATTTCTAAAATGGATTTTTAAAAATAGTAAAATATATAAGAAATAATATTACACAATGTTTGAATTACAAGTTTATGCAAAATAATCATGTGGCTCACACATGCTAATGTGTCACATTTGACACTAACGAATTCAAACATGAATCAATATGCTCAAGTCCAAAAATAATTGTACACATCCAAAATCTCCAGCAAAAACACAAATCAGCCCCACGCGGCCACTTCCAAGAGACGCACAAACATCCAAAGCGACCATCTCCGACAATGGCACAAGTCATATAGAAAGAGATAGAGGAAAAAAAATTCGCAATAGCACCAAGAAGAAAACAGCCTCACCCCCATTATGCCAACCAAATCGATACATTATGCTACTCCACCACAAAATACGAACTTCACCTAATCTTTTTTTTTATTCCCAAAAAATTAGTGCTTTAAAAGACCTTAATCGGATGGAAACCACCATGTTCACCCACGACTTGCCAGAAACCGTGAACCAACTACCAAGGCATCCCACAACCACCATCGTCGCACTCCAACTAGCGAAAAAGCACCATTACCACCCCAATTCCACCAAGCCGTCCGTAATCGCTCCACCGCACTGCCGCCAAACTGCCATAATCTTTTTCCAGTAACGCAACCCTTTAATTTTTTACTTTAGATCTTTTTCTTCATCTTTCTTCCCTTCATCCAGTTTTCTTTATTTGTTTATAGATGGCTTTTATGGCCTTAACAAGATGAAGCGAAGGAGAGAGAAACATGAACATGAACGAAGAGTGTAATATCCTAAATTTTGTAGTGTACATTATATCATGTGTTATAGTTACATATGTATTAATGTATATGTAATGTATTTGAATTGTAATGTAATAAATGAAAGAATGGGGGGCTTAATAAAAGAGTATTGGGTCTAATGGTTATAAAGGAGGAGAGAAGGACTAAATGAAAATTTGGCCTAATTTTATATATAAATGGGAAGAGTTCTAGAATTCTTTCATTCCTCTCCTTACATACACGTTCCAGCCCTCTACTCTCTCAGAAAATTTTCACACAAATCATCAAGGAATCAAGGGAAGAAAGGGAGAAAAAAAAAAGAGGGAGAAGGTAAGAACCAATTTTCTAATTAGAATTCTTTGTATTATTGTTTATTTAATTTAAAGAAATTCCTTGTGTAGTGATGTGAGTATGAGAACTGTTATTTGTATGCTGGAAACTGTATGGAGATGTGAATTTGAATGAGTTTTGAATGCATCTAAGTAAGGAGATGAAGATATAAGCTAGAATTGAGAGTTTAGTTCAAATCCTGGAAATTTTGTTACACTGAACAGTACCTGTTCCGAAAATTACCAAAAATCAGGGGGACATTTTCTTGTTCTGAAATTTTTATGGATGAAAATAGACATGTCCAGGAGTGTATAGCAATTGGATTCACTCAAAAATTCGAAGTAGGTGATTTGGAGTGAATTTTTGAATTTCTGGTATGGTATTGCACATGTCCCCTGTCTTAGAACAGAGGAGGGGAAGACGATTTTAGTTGAAGGTCCAAATCTTCATATAATTATCTGATTTTTGGTATGCAAGTTCTTTTATGTGTCATATATGAGACTGTAAATTTTCACTGAGATTGAAGGTCTGTGTGAATTGTTATAGATTTTTAAAGTTGGCTTGTTAAAACTGGAATTTTTAGTTTCCAAAACAGGGCAGTTAGAAATAAATGGATTTGAATGGGTTAGGCACCTTGAAAAGCCCTGATTTTTGGTATGGAGGTATATATATATGTTATATACCACCCTGTAAATTTTTACAGCCAATTGAGTAGGATTGCAATTCCTACAAATTTTTAAGTCTACACTGCTCAGTGAAATGAATACAATGCCAGAATTGTTGAGGTAATGAATTTGATTATTTTTAGTGGCCAAATGATTCCAATTGGCTCTAAAAATTTTAACGAGACATGAGGTATGTGTGTAAAAGATGTCTACCTACTGGTGTGAATTTTTGGAAGTAGATAATTGTTGTTGTGAATTGTTTGTCAAAGTAAGTATGGAAATAGAGCCAAAAAGGGGGAAATATTTTACAAGTGTATGGTGACCTAAAAAGAGATTTTGTTTTATTTTTAGGTCAATCACAAGCATCGAAAAGCAGCTATACGAGGTAAGTAAGCTAACTATTCTGAGGCCACAATAAATTGTGTACTGTATGTATGTAATTTTGTGGATTGTAACACTATTAAATGCTAGCAACTTGATGCTTGAATGTGAGATATTGTGACTGTTTTGGAAGCCTGATATAGAGCTTCTTTAATGTGACTGATTGTGAATGATGAAACGTGATTGGCATGCCAAGACATAGGAAGTTTAGCTCTCATAGCTTGAGGGGAGGTCTGGACCATGTGTTTCTCTAGATGAGATTCGGTAGCATGGGCCCGGTATCACCCGGATTATCAGACTAGCCTCGAGCTATTTCAAGTGTAGGCATCTAAATGTATTTGTACTGTTCTGTATTGTTCCATGACTTGAGGGGAGGTCTGGACCATGTGTTTTCTCTAGATGAGATTCGGTAGCATGGGCCCGGTATCACCCGGATTGTCAGACTAGCCTTGAGCTATTATATGGGAACTGACTGTGAAATGAAAAGTCCTACCTTGATTAGAGAGCATTTTCCCCTAGGTGACTGTAATTGATACTATTGAAGCTTCCTCATTATGTGATTGTGATTGTACATGAAAAAGCGATGAGTAGAGAAATGTGAACTCACTTATGTGAGGTTGAATCGACCTATAGAGGTCTAGAAAGAAAATCGGCGCGGGAGCGCAAATGTAACCGAAGTGAACTCTGGGACATTCTTTCTTTAACGAGTTAGCTAATGCTTGTATAGTTAGAAATGGATAGTTTCATACTGGACTGAATTCTATTGTTATCGTTTATTACTGTATATTCACCTAGCTTACTTACTGAGTTTTACTCATTAAAGTTGTTGTGTGCCTCAGGTGATCAGTAGATTGAGCTATGGATGGAGGACTTTTGGCATTGCTGACAGAGTTCCCTTGGCAACCAAAGACCGCTGCTCTATATTAGCATAGCCATACTGTAGAGCCTCTTTTGATTTTTGAATGTATCTATATACAGTGAAATGGTGTGGTTGTGATCAGAAACTCCGTTTTGTGTGATACTAAGATCAATCTTTGAAAGAAATAACAGAGCTCATATTTAAATGACTGTATAAATGCTATAATTTGTATGTCTAGTATGAGTTGTGACAAAGAGACTAGAAAAGAGAAGAAAAACCAAATTTTTAATGTTGTTTAATTTAATTTTTATTCACCTAACATATTTATTATTTCACTCACCCAAATGTCTAAAGTACCCTTAAGCTGTTTATCTTCTGAAACGGCAGTCAGAATTGGGGGTTCTTTATGTTACTAAATGAAAAAGTTGGAGCGAAAGTGCCTTCGCCAAACTAGGGGGGGCTCCATGTTTGCCAAGCAATAATCAATTCAATGCACAGTATCATTGAGTGGAGGGCACCAACCATATCTATGCCAATGACACATTTAATTTTTTTTCTTTATTTAATTATAAATTAAATTACGACCGTGGACTTCTTGAACGACTTTTAATAGTAAAGATTGATTGATGCCCCACCATTTTTATAATATAATATACTCAACCATAGTTATAGAATTTGATTCCGGGGCTATGCGAACTGTCTCCAAGTCAAGTTGACGGAAAATGCCCGAAGATTCGGCATAAGGAACTCCACCACCGTTACTGTATAATTGCCTAGTATACTAATTAACCATAAATATAATATTAATCCCCATTTTAGATGAAAAATCAATTAAACTTAAGCCACCCATTTAGAATTTCGAGTTAGATAACGGACACTTTCAACTATTGTTAAGTATGTCAAATTGTTATCCGAATGGTGAGGTGGTTCCGAGTTTTCCCAAACCTTGAGCGTTTCTATTATTCTTTATCAAGAATCTGAGATTATTATTTCTGTTTTCTGAAGTGAACTATTACTTTCGGACTCTTTTGATGCTGCCCATACCTCAACAATCTTACCGTTATTCAAGCTTATCACAACTTCCGTGCATTCATTATTTTCTGCACAAAAATTTTTGTACGTCCGCATAATACAGGCCCTAAGAAGCCATTTCGATTTTGGTCGAAATTTTGGGGGAGTTTTTTTTTTTCTTTGATTTTGATTTTATTGTTTTTATGATAAAATTAGTTTGAACAAAAATTTGACGGAAAATCGGTTTTTGCAAAATCAACTTAGGAAAATGGGTTTTGAAACCTGTAACATGAATAAATTTGGGGAATTTTTTATTTTTATTTTATTGTTTTTTCTTGTACAAGTTTGAACAACAACGGAGTTGAAAATTTTTGGGATTAAAATTCGAGGGTCTTTATCCTTTATTTTCTTCATTGAAGAAGACAAGCAATCTAATAATATTCTAATTTTAACTTTGTTCGGAAGAAGATGAATCATAATAATATATTGTGTAAGGGAAAAGACAATTTTACCCTCCCAGTGTTAAAAATATTCTAACGTTGTTAGTGGTCAAGGGTGGTAGATGATGAATTTCCTAAAACGCAAGGGTGGAGTTGAAAAAATGGCAAAAGTTGTTTGCGCGTGACAATTTACGAAAACCCAGGGGTAGTCAGTGCCATTCTCGTAATTTTGAACATAAAAAAAAAAAAAAAAACTGTAAATGAATATGCCTTTCGATTCAAAAAGAAAAGGACAACCTTGTTAAGTAGTCCAACAGTTGGTCTCCTAAAAAATAAATAAATATTCTAACATCAAATGTCTCAAACGAATCCATAAATGTCGTAAGAAAGATCAGTTGATTTGATCTGATTGCAACTTCTTTAACACAGAGAAAAAATTGGTTCCAGTCACTTGAGATCTTGATCAATAGTAGTACCTACAGACTGCAGAGTCTCAACAAGCAACGTATCGCTGATGATACTCCCAAGTAAGTTAATGTATTCACTTTGCTTCTTTTCTTTTGTAAACTAACACATTTGCCTGATCAGCAACAGAGAAACTTGTCCAAGTTGTTTTACCTTTTTGAGTTAAATACATGTTAATTCACTGGATAACGTTTTAAAGCTTGCTTCATCAATTTTTCTATTTCTAATATTGATTAAAAAAATTCAGTTGTTAGCAGTTTGATCTATTCCAACAAGAGGAGAACAGCGATGCAATTAATTTCTCCAAGCATCAGGGACCTATGGAAGGAATGGGATTTACGAGTGATGGTTGTACTTAGCCTTCTCCTCCAAATAATACTCATTGCCCTTGGTCATCGCAGAAAGCATAAGCAGAGCCTCTTGATCAGGGCTGTTGTATGGTCTGCGTACTTGGCTGCAGATTCTACAGCAATTTTTGCCCTTGGATTACTCTCTAATAACCAAATGGATATCTATTATAAACAAGATAAGCCCTTACCCCTGGATGCAAACACTCTACTCACTGCATTCTGGGCTCCGTTTCTTCTTTTACACCTGGTTGGCCCCGACACCATTACTGCTTATTCCTTGGAAGATAATGAGCTCTGGCTGAGGCATTTGGCTGGACTATTTGTCCAGACAATGATCACAAGTTATGTCTTCCTCTTGACCTGGACAGGATCTTGGTTTTCCATCCTTTTTATTCCAATTTTTTTCGCAGGATTTATCAAGTATGGAGAACCAAATTACACACTCAGATCTGCAAGCAGTGAGAAACTTCGAGAGTCCTTATTCACTCCTCCTCAATTTTTTCCTAGAGGAAACGTAAATTACAGTGCTGAAGAAGACGACGTGCAGTACAAAGAATACGGGGCTTCTGGTCGCCGTCGACAGGGACCTCAGGTCTCAAAAGATCCTCCGCCTACAAGTAATGAGTCCCCTTCTGATGATGAATTACATTTACGTATTGCCTCCAGTTCTCTAGATGTAACCAAGCGTCTGTTTCTAGATATTATATTAAGCAACACAGAGCGTGACCGTATCAAATCTGATTTCACAAGCATACCTATTGATCACGAAAAAGATTTCGAGGTAGTTGAAACAGAGATTGGATTGATTTACGACTTGCTTTACACCAAGGCTTCTGCAATCTGTACTCCATGGGGGTTGGCCTTACGCAGCATTACTTTCTTTCTAATTTGTTCTGTGCTGGTAGCGTTTACTATTCTTGTTCTTGTTCTTGATAACAAAAAGAGGTATTCAAGGATAGATGTCGCTATAACATTCCTATTGTTAATTGTAGCTGTTATCGTAGATGTCTATTCAGCATTGTTATTACTCTTCTCAGACCAATTTAACATTTGGTTGATGAGTAAGCAGAAAAGAACTCTTCGCAAATTCTTGCGAGCCCTCACTTCTTTTCAGCTATCAAAGAAGAAGAAGAGGTGGTCACATCAAATGTCCCAGTGGAGTCTGCTAAGCTCCTCCATCAGTGAAAAACCCCTGCTATGCCGTACCATTAGAAAAATCCCAAAAATTGGCAAAAGGCTCGAAAAGCAACGGCATGCGGCTTTTAAAGTTCCCAGAGAAATTAAGAAATTGATTTTCGATTCCATCAACGAGATTGATAGCATAAACGAGCTTCAAACGGAATTAAACCTTGGAAATTGGGACGTAACTCGAATTCCAGGCCTCGACCAACTTGGGAACCGAATTCTCTTTTGGCACATCGTTACCGAAGTTTCGTACAACTTAGATAGAGGGAATCTGCAGCAATTTAATGATAAGGTTGGGGATCGGAAATTAATCAAACATATATGTAGATACATGGGGTATCTATTGGTGATGTATCCTTCGCTATTATCAGTTGGAGCGGATAAGATTGCCCTTCATAAAGCAATCGATCAGGCGATTGATGAATTCCGACGGTTTGCAGATGAAGAACGTCGAGAAGAAGTGAAAGAACATGACCGTGGCCAAAAGAATTGGTACAAAAACTGGATAATAGAAGCCTGGGAAATGCTGGCTATAAGTATACCAACAGATAGGAAGAGCTATCTCGGCAGCCCCGAAAGACTGCTGTACGATGCATTGTATTTTGCTGATTCTATTAGAAACGAGGTAACTATGTTTAGGACGTGGCCCTGAATTAATTAATTTATAATTAAAAATTAAACTAATCTCCTTGTCACTAATTAATTAATATGTATGACAGGATTTAAGTGAAAAATGGAAGCGATTGGGTAGCATTTGGTTGCAAATCCTGTTAGTGGCAGCAATAAGGAGCGAAGGAAAGGAGCATGCTCAGCAGCTGAGACGCGGTGGAGAGTTTTTCACGCATCTATGGCTTCTCATGGCACATTGTGGCTTAAACTCTCGCTTTCAAATTGTAGAACAAAACTTACCTTCAGTTAGTTACATTGACCCTACTGCTGAAATAATGCGAAAGACGACGTGGAACAGATCACTGACTTGATTTTTTCTAAGTATGATTTGTTAAGAGAGGATTTGACACTCGCAGTTCTTTTTTAAGCCTTGGTGGCTCGTACCTAGAAGGCCTGAGAAACCTTACTTAACCAACGTGCTAATAACTCTTTTTGTTATCTTTAAATGCACATCATTTATGTAAAAGATAACTGATTTAATTTATTCACAAAAACAAAAAAACCTGGCAAAACTCGAAGGACGACACTGGCAAATCCCCATACAAATGTTATATTTAATTTGTTAAAAACCCATTCATTAAATCCTTTCAATTCTAGTAAGTCTTTCATTTCCTAATTGTTTCTCTTAACCTCTAATGCCATTAATAATGTTATTAAAGGGATTATATTATTCACTTCCTAATTATTATTCCAAATTTTTAACGTCATTAGTTATGGGATTAAAGGGAATGTACATTAAAAAAAAAGCTATTGATAATTTATTTAATGAATTTGTTATCCATTATTTAAAGTGATATATATATATAGGTTGAAAAAAAAAAAAAAGCTATTGACAATTAATGACTTTCCCATAAGTCGTACTTCTTTTCTAGCTAGTTTCCATTAAGAATATTAGTTTCAAAGTTATCCAGCAGCGTTCAGGATCCATAAATGTCATCAAAGGCATTAGAGCATTTACCACAAATTTGACTATTTGAGTCAAAAAATAAACACTAATGCATCTTAATTTCAATTCATACCTCTTCTAAATTGAAAGCCAACAACTCCAATGAATGATGCACTTAATAATGCAAGTAGATATTGTCTAACACTTAATAATGCAAATAGATATTGTCTAACAACATCCATTAAAAGGCCATATACAGAGTTCTTGCATAACGTAAGAACACCAACAAAACGGGTAACAAAAGATGATTCGGCAACTAGTGACATTTCCAGCCCTCATATCTTCACTTGCAGCAAGCATTCTTGCGTCATGACAGATTGCTACAATTTGTAAACAACAATCTAATTAGAAACAGAGCAAGAGAATTTTATAAAAGCCGAATATTTGTGTAAAAAAAAGTTGATTATATATGAAGCATATCTTAAAACATTCGTTACCTTGATGTTCCAGGCACATACTCTGAAAGTGTTGCAGCTTTCTAACTCTCTAACAATCCTTTCCATCTCTTTCTGTGTACCTCCCATATAGGAAATATAGAAAGTTGACCAACTGACCAAGCTGATCACCAAGCAACAATATCTGTATACCAACGTAATGTAAATGTTTTGGCAACACCAATTCTGTTGTAAAATTGTTTTATTTTTAGCATCATTACTTTTATGACTACTATTTTTTCTTTTTTCTTTTTTCTTTTTTCACTTTAACAAGTAGCTATCCATTAGGAAAAACAAAACCAGCTGACCTCAACAAAACTGATTTATAAGGGCTTGAAAACATAACCGAACACCATCTCATAACTTCCATTATTTCAGCAGAGCAGAACTGCATAGACATATGCCGGCATAAATTGTTATCGGACTAAAATTGGATCAGAGACACATCATAGGGACAAGTTTACAAGTCCTTTCAGTAAACTAAAGGTTCGCAAATAGCCATTTATGACTAGTAAAGGTGCCAAAAACAGGAATTTGCATGAGAAATGAGACCAACTTGTACAAAACCTCTTTTTTTTGTCTGTATATCGATCCATAGTTCGACCTTGATCAAACACATCTTACAAGATTAAAAGTTAAAGACAGAACTGACTACAAGACTATCTAGCTAATTAAAATCATGTCATAATCAGTTTTCAATGAACCCAAAATAATCTATTGCACATTCGTAGTAAAATTTATAAAACTAATTCATTAAAATCCATTTAGTTATTTGTTATGGCCATAATAAAATTGGGCCTCAATTAAATCTAATACAGTAAGCCCATTACTAAAGCCCATTATTTGAGCCTATTATCTGGGTCCCACAATGACTCATCCTGACTCCTATATAAACCCTCCGAATTATTACTCAAGGTATGCACACTTTTCTGAACTCATTCTCTCTCTAAATTTCCTTTACTTTTGAGAGCTTCTCTCTCTAGGAAATTCTCCTAGAAAATTCCGGAGTGCCGGAAACTGACTTGAGCGTCGGAGGGTTTTCGCCAGCACCACCGCCGGCACCCCTGACTATTTTTCTTTGCTCACAGGATTGGACCCGGCGTACAATTCGAGCTCCGACCCGCTTCCCGGCCGTCTGAAAATCGTGCATCAATAGTTGGCGCCGTCTGTGAGAACGATAATTTAAGCCTCTTTAGTTGTTGCTCCCATCCAAACGTACTCAAACACATCATGAGTCACGCATCCCAACACTTAACCTCCCTAGAGGTTGATGAAGAAATCGAGGTAGAAGCACCTCCCCGACGTCGAAGGGTAGTTGATACAGGGAGAGCTTTAGTGATATCCTCTGGGGTGGGGCCTAACCCCAGGCAACCCCGACTTCCACTTAGAAGACCGAGGAAAGGCAAGACGAGTCGATTAACAACCATGGAACATACCATGCGAAATTTTGGTGAACAAATGAACCGTATGGTGACTATGTTCAACCAAGCATTTGGACAAAGTACTCAGCAGGATGCAAACACTGCTGGAAATAACCCAAGGAGTGCTATGGTAGTACCTAATGTCCCGACGGATGTTGGTGGGCGTCCTAACCTAGTCGCCCAGACTATTAGATTACCTCTTCGTCAGGTCATTCAACCAAATCTTCCCCATCCTATTGTTCAAGGAGGGGATAGTCACCCAAAGATTTCCTCTCCTTCGCACATCATATCTGAACAACAATTAGCAGCAGTAGACCTTCGACACTCTCTAAACAAGAAGCGCCATACAAGCGTTGAGCAAGGACCATGGGGAAGTAATGTTGATCAGCCAGCATATTCTTATCATGGTCCTTACGCTCCAGGGGGTAATTATCAGTAAAAAAAAAATCGCCCCAGCTCACCACCTAGAGTTAAGAATCATCGCCCAGATGTTGTCCCAATGGATGTCTCGGAGGAGGAAACATCAGATAATCATTATGCGGAGTTCAAGCGAGAAATGGATGAAAAAATTCATAAACTGGAGAAGTTGATTAAGCGTTCAGGAGGAGAAGAGGATGGTCGTCCACAATGGGAGTCACCCTTTGCTGAGGATATCCTTAGGGAAAGGTACCCATACGGATTTCGGATGCCGCAACTTGAGCTTTACCAAGGGATGACGGACCCCCGAGAGCATTTAGACTCTTTTATTTCTCATATGGAGATACAAGGGGTCTCAGGGGGAATAATGTGTAGAACTTTTTCTCTTACCCTTGGAGGATCAGCTAAGCAATGGTATAGGAGGTTACCAGCCGCATCCATCTCCAGCTTTGATGAGCTTGCTCGTAGTTTCCTCACGCACTTTGACAATATGAAGACAAGAAGTCGACCAGCACAGAGCCTTCTGTCCATCAAACAGGGTCGTAATGAATCCCTCCGTGCATTTGTGGACCGATACCAGCGGGAGGTTGCCCGAGTGGATCTATTCAATGATGGTTACGCCATGCAAGGTTTGGTTCAAGGAATCAAAGGGGAGCTCCCTCTAGCATGGGAATTCTCTGTTAACCTCCCACGCACGTACCAAGAAGCATTGGCAAGGATCTCTAGCCATGCCGATGCAGAGGAAATTTATCAAGCAAATTATCCTGGGCAGACTCCGGTGATGCCTAATTCCTCACGTACAGATGGACGGTCATATGGCAATCATAGGAGAGAGCATCATGATAGAAATCAGAGATCAACCTCGGACCGACGCTCCGTGCGAGATACATTTAGAAATGATCGTCTCTTGTTGCAAGGGTCGTCCACCCAACCCCGCCAAGAGCATAATGATCGACCCCAAGAGGAGCACCGTACTTTCATATTACTTAACATGCCACAGCATGATATCTTGAAAGAAATCAAAGATAAGGGACTACTGAAAGAACATGCCCCTTTACGGTCGGATCCAAGAGCAAGAGATAAGAGAAAGTTTTGTCATTTCCACCGGGCTCATGGTCATAACACTGCAGATTGCTTTGAATTGAGAAAACAAATTGAGGGTCTTATCAAGGATGGCCAGCTACAAGAATACATTTATCGGCCCCCTGAACCATCCAACAAGAATGACAAAGGGAAGGAACCATTAGAAGAAGTAGCCACAATTTTTGGGGGAGTAGTGGCTAGTCCGAGTTCCCAAGCCTGGAGGCACCTAGCCAGGCAAGCAAGATATGACCTCCCTCACCATGAAGTCAACTTGACAGCCTCCTCCACCAATGTTGGGGATCGTAATGTTATCTCTTTTTTATCTCAAGATGCGCAGGGTATCCATCATCCTCATTGTAATGCCTTGGTCTTCACAGTAATAGTGGCCGATAAAAGGCTACGAAGAGTATTGATTGACAACGGGAGCTCAGCTGACATTATGTCATTGGATGCATTTGATCGATTGGGTCTTAACCGTAAAGATATGAGAGGCATTCAAACTTCCCTGATAGGATTCGCTGGAGGAAAAGTTATTCCCGAAGGAATAATTTCGTTACCAGTGACCTTGGGAGAAGGTTCCCTACAGACAACCAAGATGGTGAACTTTCTCGTAGTAGATCATCTGGGTGTTTATAACGCCATTCTTGGACGGCCATCACTTTATGACTTCAAGGCAGTGATGGGTGTTTATCATCATGTCTTGAAGTTTCAAACACCTTCGGGGATAGGAGAAGTCAGAGGTGAACAGTGAGCCTCTCGAGAATGCTACAACATGGCTTTTAAAGAGAAGGAACATAAGCTATTGATGATCCGAGGAGAACCTTCCGTGGGCATAAGCTAAGTGGGCAAGTACTACAAAGTACTCGAGATCCCATTGATGGAGCATTGGGGCCTAACTAGGAGGGTCTTTATCGAGTCAAAGCAGTCATCCGACCAGGCACCTACAGACTGGTCACCATGGATGGGAGGTTGCTTTGTCATCAATGAAATGTTGAGCACTTAAAATAAATATGTTATCCATGATCTCTTTATATATGTAATAACTCCTTCTAAGGACTTATGCATGTGTGACAACTCCCATACAGAGACCTATAAAGAGATTACCAATTAAGTATTCGGTTTACCACATTACAAATCGTACATCTTTAAAGCTCATGTATGATCAAGCTGCAAGAAGATGAAAAGAGTAAAAGAATACAACACCAGAAAAAATTCTTAGAGTTCTTATTATTTCAAAATTGGCTGAGGAATGCCACACATATAGTCCAAGTAAAGTCAAGGCTTAGAAGACAGCCTTAATATGATTATTCCCTACAAATAAGCATCTACCTAGTTGAAAGAACCCCAACTATCTCTAAGAAGTGGCTTCATCATCTCCTTCTTCCTCTGAAGATGATGAGGTAGAGTCGTCTTGCTTGGCCTCCCAGGCTGCTGTGTCCAATGTCGACTCGTAATCCTCATCTTTAAGGATAAAGCGGTGGAATTGCTCAGGATCAGTGTTCGCTGTCGGGATAGACTCTGCCACCAAGTTTAACTTTTCAGCTATGGGAAACTGATCAATCTCTGGGTAGCGATCATGGAACCATCTACGCACCCCATTGACCCCATCAATATAGGAACGTTCCATAGCTTGCTGGTAGATACGACCCCTACGGAAGCAAGCAACTGCTTTGTCAATCCTACTTTGCTCAGTAACAGTCCTCTCTCGAAGCTCTTGACCAAGATCATTGGCCCTTTTATGATGGATAGCTGCCTTCTTCTTGGCTTCGGACAAATCTGCTTTCATTCTGCCCATCTGTTCTTTCATCTCTACCATCTTTCTCTCTGTTTCAGTTAAGTTGTCAAGGCAAACTTGATGTTTTCCCTTCCAGTCGGCGACCTCGAAAGTGAGATGATTAACCTCCTTGAGGAGGTTGGTGTTAGTAGAATCTCCTTGAGCTAAGGGTCCTGTCGCCTACAGAAAGAAAGACAAAGAGAGGAAAGGAGATAAGGCATGTCTTTCAAAAGTATAAAAAAAGGGGAGAGAAAAAGGTCTTAGTAAGACCCAACCTGAAGTATGATGCCAATACCGACAGCGATCGCATCAAAGTATGTAAGCTTTACATTTTCGGGAAAGGCATTAGTAGGCATGAAACGTGCAGCATTTTGAGACAATTCACGAAGGTAGTCTCCACATGTCGAGCCACTTTGAAGGCCCATACTATCAAAGGTGAAACGCCTAGGTAGCTGAGAGGCTGGGGGTAACTTACTTCTAGTAGGTTTTGAGACTGCTACTTCGTCCACAGGCTGAACAGAGGTTGACTTATCAGGAATAGACTTCCATATGGGAATCTCCTTGTGACCACTGGCTCTCCTCTTCAAAGGTCCAAGAGTTGGAGGACTTCCACTCCGTTTCTTATGGGAAGGACCAGGCCTGTCATGGGCGAAGGGTTTAAGAGGCATCTTGGCTTCAAGTTGGGCAAACTGTTTCTTAGTAGGATGTAAAGGAAATAGACCTGCGCAAAAATAAAACTGGTAAGAAAGCAAACACATGCTTGATGAAGTGAGGTAAGATCAGAAAATAATAATCAAGTTTACCTTCCGGAGGAATGGGAGGTGACAAGCTAAGGCGGATCAATTACTCCTGGTCAGTGAGGCTATTCACGTTCTTTGAGTCAATGGGTAGCTTGAGTACCTCTTGCAAGTCGTTTCTTTCTTTTTGAGATAAAAGCGGGCGTTTGGTCCAAGGAGCTGCAATAAAAATAGGAAAGAATGTCAGTTGATCAAGAGTTTTCATAATGAAAATAGATAAGGTATCATTATAATAGGGTACCGCAGAAACTAAAACGCCTCCTAATCCTCAACTTCTCTCCCTTTGGACGGGCACCTTCTTGATACTTCCAACTGCCACCACACCAAAATTGTTTATACTTCCATTCTTTCACATGTGACGGAATGCCAAAAAGGCGGTTGGGGTCATCCGTCTTCCCTCGTTGGGATATGTAATAGTAACCAGTTTTCTCTCCGTTCGGTGGGTGAATGGCAAAAATGTACTTAACATGGTTGGTGGTAGGATTACCAAGACCTGCGCTTCTGAATAAACTTTGAAATGCTATCAGAAGTCTCCATCCATTGGCCGACAATCGGGTAGGGGCAATACCCATAGCATCGAGCATCTGTCGAACGTAATTATCAAAAGGCACCCGGAGACCAGCTCTCAGTAATTCTAAGCTTAAGCCAATGACACCTCGCGGTGGCCTACTCCACCGATCACCTTTCCTTGGAAGAAATAGGATAACTGAATCCGAGATAAGGAAATGAGCTCTATATATTTTTAATCGATCGTCCGGGAGTTGATTATCAATATGGTCAGCCTCCCGCCACTTTTCAACTTCAGGATCACTATATAAGGTAACAGAGGACGACCAGTCGCTCTCCCCCTCAGCATCTACCACCTTGTGGTTAACAAAATTATGCCCTAGCTCACGATCCTGACCGAAGAAATTCTGATAAAATTCATTAACCTCTTTACGGTTAGTCGCAGGATCCTTATTCCTTGTAGACTGGGTTTGATGACTCGATTCCCCCTGTAGCACTGTCACAATAGTTTTAATTCTAGCCATCTGTACAGTTAAAGAGGAGTCGTTAGTCATCAAACCAAGCCTACTAAGGAAGGGAAGAGATGAAAGAAAAGAAATGCTAGGGGACTATATTGAAAGTTTTTCAAAATAGCCCTTGAAAAAACTTTTTGCCCATGAAAAGGAAAATATCACGTTGGTCTTTGACCAAAAGTATATAGTTGGTTTTCCTTTAAAAAAAAAAGGTTTTAAAATTCGCGGAAACACCCTGGCGATTAAAAAACAAAGTTTCAAAATTCGCGGAAACATTCCCGCGATTAAAAAAACAAAGTTTCAAAATTCGTGGAAACACCCCCGCGATTAAAAAACAAAGTTTCAAAATTCGTAAAAACACCCCCGCGATTAAAAAACGAAGTTTAAAAATTTTGCGGAAACACCCCCGCTTAAAAAAACGAAGTTTCAAAATTTTGCAAAAACACCCCCGTGACTAGAACGAAGTTTCCAAAGTTTGCAAAAACACCCCTACAACTGATATATGAAGTTTTAAATTTTTTCGGAGAGGCCCCTGCAAATCACGTAGCCTCCGCATACCGCATGCAACACGCCCAGCACCTCGCGAGTTCGCCCCTGCGCACCCAGCGCCTCGCGACCTCGTCCCTGCGCGCCCAGCGCCTCGCGACCTCACCCCTGCGCGCCCAACGCCTCGTAACCTCGTCCCTGCGCGCCCAAGCGCCTTGCATGCTTCTCCCTGTGCGCCCAGCGCCTTGCATGCTTCTCCCTGCGCGCCCAGCGCCTTGCATGCTTCTCCCTGCGCTTCCAACGTCCCGCGCGGTCGCCCCCGCGCGCCCAGCGTCCCGCGAGCTTGCCCATGCGTACACAACCCTCACGAGCTCGCCCATGCGCACCCAGCCCACGCTGCTCGCCCTTGCACGCATAGCAGCTCGCCCTCGCGAGCTTGCTGCGCACGCTGCCCCGCGAGCTTGACTCTCCCCTCGCCCTTGGAAGCTCGCCTCTCGCCCATCACGTACAAGTTCGCAGCAGGCATGCCTTCGTTCCCGCATGCATGCTCTTACGCAGCCACATGCATATTCAGAACTATGCATAAGCCATTCTATTGGCTATTGCTTCAACTCGGAAGCAATTTCACATGGTTGGAAATTGTTTTACCTAAGCCTTTTTCCTAAAGTTCCCACCGCTTTATAGTTAGCCGCCACCTTACTTCCATATTGACCACTTAGATAAAAAAAATTTAGCTTTTAAACCTACATGCTACGGTCCTGCAGCCATGAATCCCACCTTTATGAACTATGCATGCATGTTCAGAACTCTTCAGAAAAGCATATTGAGAAAATCAAACATATAGAATACAATTTTTTCAAAGCCGCAATATTTGAACAACATTCATTGAAAAGAGAAAAGAGGAGGGAGAAGGGAAGGTTTACCTCTTGCTGTGTTTGTCCGAAACACCCCACGCGGCCACCTTCCAAACTTGCCTCCTCCAAGAAGTAAATTATTCCTTGCTGCGGCTCTATTATTGCCTCCCAACTTTGACCCCTTGCTTTATGTCAACTTGCTAGGGTTTTTAAGACTTGCGGCAAGGATATAAAAAAAATTAAAAGAGATTTTATATAGACGGAAAGGTCTGCACCATATTTGTTAATTACATAATTTCCATCTCCGTGACGCCCATCTAGGGTTCAAGTCGCATTAGATTTACATGTATGATTAAACTCACTATTTGGGCTTTCTACTAATATTTAATTTATAGCCCTGAATAATTAAATAGTCCTTACGTCGACCCGTTAGTCGACTTGGGCCTGGGGGGGCTACTGTTGTGGCCATAATAAAATTGGGCCTCAATTAAATCTAATACAGTAAGCCCATTACTAAAGCCCATTATTTGGGCTTATTATCAGGGTCCCACAATGACTCATCCTGACTCTTATATAAACCCTTTGAATTATTACTCAAGGTATGCACACTTTTCTGAACTCATTCTCTCTCTAAATTTCCTTTACTTTTGAGAGCTTCTCTCTCTAGGAAATTCTCCCAGAAAATTACTTACTTGAGCGTCGGAGGGTTTTCGCCGGCACCACCGCCGGCACCCCTGACTATTTTTCTTTGCTCACAGGATTGGACCCGACATACAATTCGAGCTCCGACCCGCTTCCCGGCCGTCTGGAAATCGTGCATCAACATTATTTAATACCTAAATAGAGGAGTCCCACAAAGATTTGCCCAACTTCTCCATAAAGTTACTCCTTTCCATCAACAACATTGGTTTTAAAGTTATCCAGCAAGCAGACAGGATTTAAAACCAAAAACTAGACATTGTACATCTACCAAATTTCCACAATTAGAGAACATTGAACACAAAGAAGTCAACATTGGAAAAACTAGGAACACACCATGAAGACGGCTCACTAAGGGTTTAAGATCAAACACGTCACACTTATCTATATGCTCTCCAGCACCAATAAGTATAACAGGACTCGCTGTCACAGCGACACTGCACATACAGATGTTGCTGCAAATCTCTAAAGCCAGGTGCCTTCCTCCGCTTTTTCTTTCTTGCAATGTATAGCTTCAATACACTATTTTAATCCATTTAAAGTCATTGAAAGCAATGAAAGATAAACAATTGCATGCCAAAGTACTTAATTCTGCAAGAAGAGCACCATCACCCATTGCATGACCATACAAATCGCAGCTCCAACTGAAACAGTTTGCTTAAATGCCAAGCATGATCAATGCAGCTTGACCAATTCTGCTACCCATGACGAATATAGTGAGATCTGGTTTCCAGAACATCAAAAGGTGAAAACGATGAAAGGGTAATTATTATCAACCTATGAAAATGTCACACCCGTGTCACAACCCTAACCACACATACAGAATGTAACATTTAACACAATCATTTGTATATAAACTCTGTCATTTCTTTGGAAAATTATAATGAGTATTATCAAATACAGAGTTCCTAACCACAACCACACCATTTCTTTGTATTTAGGTACATTCAAAAAAATCAAAAGAGTTCCTATAGTATGGCTAAGATAATATAAGGCAGCGGTCTATGGTTGTCAAGGGAATTCTGTCAGTGATACCAAAAGTCCTCCATCCAGATCTCAGCCTACTGATCACCTCAGGCACATACCATAACTTAGTGAGTAAAACTCAGTAAGTAAGCTAAGTGAATAAGCAACAATGTACAATAACAGTAAAATTCAGTCCACAGTGCGAAGACTGTTCATTTCTTAGCATACAAGCCTAAGTTAACTTGTTAAAGGAGAAATGACCTAGAAATCCATTGTAACCATTTCTATGTGCCCACTTGGTGCTTCTATACCATATAAGGGGCACACCTGAGCCAACCCTCCTTGTCCGACTAGTTTCATACTGGTTACAACGGCGCTCCTCCACCAATTTTCTGTCTAGACCTCTGCAGGTCGATCAATTTCACATAAGTTAATTCACATTTCCCCATTCATCGCATTCTCGTGTACATTCATAATCACATAATAAAGAAGTTTTCACAGTTTCAGTTACAGTCATCTAGGGAAATAAGGCTCTCTAATCAAGGTAGGACTTTGCATTTCACAGTTAGTTCACATATGTGAGCCTAAATCACTTAGCTGCCTATTGATGGCATCCGTAGGCAAGGTATCGTCGCAGTGAGTATTTATCACATTCTCACATTGCACGAATCTGCCATCACCCAGAGGTGACAGCCATATAGTCCTATTGGACTCTATCCTGCCACACGAAACAGTACAGATACATTCAGATGCCTACACTTAAAACAGCTTAAGGCTAGTCTGACAATCCGGGTGATACCGGGCCCATGCTACCGAATCTCGTATAGAGAAACACATGGTCTAGACTTCCCCTCAAGCTATGAAAGCTAAGCTTCCTAGGTCTTGGCATGCCATTATATTTCACAAATTACAATCAATCGCATAAAAGAAGCTCGATATTCAGCTTCTAGAATAGTCACAATATCCCATCTTTAAGCATAAAGGTGTTAGCAATTAACTGTGTTACAATCCACAATATTACATACAGTATAGCACAATTTATTATGGCCTCATAATAGTTAGCTTACTTACTTGTACAGCTCCTTTTTGATGCTTGTGAGTAACCTAAAAACAAAACAAAATCTCTTTTAGGTCACCATACACCTTTGTAAATTAATTCCCCTTTTTGGGCTCTATTTCTATACACTCTATTAAACAATTTACAACAACAATTGTCTATTCCCAAAGTTCACACAATTGTGTAGACAACTTTTACACTCATATAACATGTCGCCTTAACATTTTTAGAGCCAATTGAGGTCATTTGTCCACTCAGAATAACTAAATTTGTTAACTCAATGATTCTGCTATTGCATTCGTTTCACTGAGTAGTACAGACTTAAAAATTTGTAGGAATTACAATCCTACTTAAATGGCTACAAAAATTTTTAGGCTGGAATATCACACATATATATACCTCCATACCAAAAATCGTGGTTTTTCAAGGTGTTTAACCCATTCAAACTCAATTATTTCTAACTACCCTGTCAAAAGGGGCATTCGGAACAATTCTGTGAATCCGCTCGACACTCGACAATTCTGTGCTTGACGCTCAACAACGCGTCGCTCCATCGAGCGCTGGACGCTCGACAATTACACGTCGAGTCCCCTCGACACTTACCGTCGAGTCCCACTAGTCACTTAACAATTACTGTCGAGTCCCGCTCGACACTAGACAATCTCATGTCGAGTCCCACTCGACACTCAAAAATCTCACGTCGAGTCCCACTCGACACTCGACAATATCACGTCGAGTCCCACTCGACACTCGACAATCTCACGTCGAGTCCCACTCGACACTAGACAGTCGAGCACTCAACACTCGACAACACATTACCTGACCACTCGACACTCGCCTGTGTATTTTGTCGGATACACTGCCAGTAACCAATATTCAAGCTGTTCTTCCCTTACTCTGTTTCTAAAACAGGGGAGACATGCAATTCCATAGAGGAAGTTCAAAAATTCACTACAATTCACACACTTTGAATTTTTGAGTGAATCCAATTTCTATAAACTCCTGGACATGTCTATTTTCATCCATAAAATTTTCAGAACAAGAAAACATTCCCCTAATTTTTAGAAATTTTCGGAACATGCACTGCTCAGTGTAAAAACACTGCAGGATTAAATCAAACTCTTGTTCCTAGCTTTGTATCCTCATCCCCCTACTTAGATACATTCAAATCTCACTCAAATTTATATTTCCACACAAGTTTCCAGCAATACAACAACAATTCTCATACTCACATCACAAGGCAAAAGAATTCTTGCAAACACATAAACAATAAAACAAGAATTCTATGAGAGGAGTTCTTACCACTTCCTTTCTTTCTTCTCCTTCCTTTCCTTCAGTTCTTGGTAGTTTCTCGTGTGGAAAACTTAGAGAGAGTGAAGAGCTGGGAACGTGAGCTAGAGAGCAATATTGAAAGAATTCTAGAATTCTTCCCATTTATAGATAAACATTAGGCCAAATTTTCATTTAGTTCTCTCTTCACTTTTTATTACCATTAAGCCCATCATCTCTCATATATTACACTACAATTCAAACACATCACCAATACATTAATGCATATTATTACACATGCAACTACAATACATGATATAATGTACATTACAAAAACTTAGGATATTACACCTCGATCCCCAAGGGATCGTGAGTGTAACTAAAAACATTCATTCATGTCAATAAAATTGAGAACTAAGACAATTAACATTAGTATTACTCAAAAACCCAAGTTTCCAACAACTGTCAACTACAGTATTGTATTAAATACAACTGTAGCACAAAAATCAAAATAATGATTAACAAAAACAATAGTGGTGCAGCGGACAAATGATTGCCAAGGGAACTTTGTCTTCACTATGCCAAAAATCCTCCAGACATGCTGACACTCATTAGTAACCTGAGTTACACAATAGACTAATAAGTATTAACTCAGTAAATAGATTTGAGTAATTCAATAACATGACAAATCAAAGGAAAAACCCATACAATTCAATTCATAAATAATTACTTGTCAGACACGTCATACAATCCAATCTCAAATAGTAAAGGTCACGCTCCTGCGCAACATTCATTGCGTGCTTGCGCAATATCTTTGCCTCAACATGAATTACAAAAACAGAAGCTGCACTCCTACGCCGCATATGTTGCATGCCAACACAATGTTTCTGTCTAGAACATTTAAGGCGTCAAAGGTTACGCTCTGGCGTAACCACGCTTGCTCTCTTGCGCCAAATCTCTGTCCAATAGGGCTCCACTAGGCCATTTTCCCTTAATGCACTAATACTTATACTTATTATACTTATCACATATCAAACACAACCTTAGGGACCTATATCAATTATTATCACAAATTGAGGCTGGTTTGACAATAGGGTTTATGCTGGACTCATGCTACCGAATCCCATGCAAGGAAACACCTTGTCCAAACCTGCCCTCATCTAATCAATCACAATAGTCTACACGTGGCACTTTGTATTATGTATGGCACTATGGTTCCATAACCTTTAAGAGGTGGCCCCCATGCAATCAATCATAATGGTCAACATGTGATACTTTGTATTGCATGTGGTACTTTATGGTTTTCATAACCTTCAAGAGGTGGCCTCCGTACAATCAATCGCTCAGTAAGAGCTTGGAGTCCCTAGGTTTTAGGCATAAATATTCACTTTCATAGCATACCCTATATCAAATCCATGTGCACAAATTTCATGCCATCACATATCTGATCCACATGCACAATTTCATGCCATCACATATCTGATCCATGTGCACAATTTTATGCAATCACATATCAAATCCATATGCACAAATTTCATGCTATCACATAAATTAGAAAGTTTCACTTTATTTATCAAATAGATCATTAGAAAGCTACACCCTACTCATGGTAAGACTTTTTATTTAACACATTTAAGTATGTCATTTGTTACGTATTGCCATCGATGACACATTGTTCACAAATGACTTTTAAGGAATATATCATCTGTTATATATTAAGTCTTGGAAATTGGAACATAACTCTAATTCCAGGACTCGACCAACTTGGGAACCGCATTCTGTTTTGGCACATCGTTACAGAAGTTTCGTACAACTTAGATATAGGGAATCTGTAGCAATTTAATGGTAAGGTTAGAGATCGAAAATTAATCAAACATATATCTAGATACATGGGGTGCCTACTAGTCAATTATCCTTCGCTATTATCAGTTAAGATTGCAATTCATAAAACAATTGATCAGGCGATTGATGAATTCCAACGGGTTACTGAAGAAGAGCATCGAAACGAAGTGAAAGAAAATGACCCTGGGCAAAAGAATTGGTACAAAACCTGGGAAAAGCTGGTAATAAGTATACCAACAGATAGGAAAAACTATCTCGACAACCCCAAAAGGTCGTTCTACGATGCATTGCATTTTGCAAATTCTATAAGAAAAGAGGTAATTATTTTTAGGACGTGTCCTTAATTAATTACTTAAATAATTAAAAACTAATCTAACGTCCTTTTCACTTTACATGTATGACGGGATTTAAGTGTGAAATGGAAGTTATTGGGTAGCATTTGGTTGCACATGCTGTTTGTTACAGCAATAAGAAGCGAAGGAAAGCAGCATGCTCAGCAGCTGAGACGCGGTGGAGAGTTTTCACGCATGTATGGCTTCTCATGGCACATCTTGGCAAAATAGAACAGCTCTACCTTCGCAAATCGGGAATACTCTCTCTTTCAAATAAACCGTCTTGTTTTAGCCTTGGTGGTTTGAACCTAGGTGTAAGAAACCTTGCTTAACCTTAATAAAGGTTCTGTAGTATCCTAAATTTTATAGTGTACATTATATCATGTGTTATGGTTACATATATATTAATGTATATGTAATATATTTGAATTGTAATGTAATAAATGAAGGAATGAGGGGCTTAATTAAAAGAGTATTGGGTTTAATGGTTATAAAAGAGGAGAGAATGACTAAATGGAAATTTAGCCTAATATTTGTCTATAAAATGGGAAGAGTTCTAGAATTCTTTCATTTCTCTCCTTGCTTACACGTTCCTAGCTCTTTACTCTCTCAAAAATTTTCACACAAATCATCAAGGAATCAAGGGAAGAAAAGGAAGAAAAAGGAGGGAGAAGGTAAGAACCAATTCTCTCATTAGATTTCTTTGTATTATTGTTTATTTAATTTAAAGAAATTCCTTGTGTAGTGATGTGAGTATGAGAACTGTTATTTTTTATGCTAGAAATTGTATGGATATGTGAATTTGAATGAGACTTGAAGGTATCTAAGTTGGTGGATGAGGATATAAGCTAGAAATAAGAGTTTGGTTTAAATCCTGAAAACTTTTGTTTACACTGAGTAGTATATGTTCCGAAAATTCCCAAAAATCAGGGGAAAGTTTTCTTGCTCTGAAATTTTTATGGATGAAAATAGACATGTCCAGGAGTTTATAGAAATTGTAATCACTTAAAAATTTGAAGTGTGTGAATTATGGTGAATTTTTGAATTTCGGGTATGGTATGTGCATGTCTCCCC
Source organism: Boswellia sacra (assembly GCA_013180625.2). Taxonomy (NCBI): domain Eukaryota; kingdom Viridiplantae; phylum Streptophyta; class Magnoliopsida; order Sapindales; family Burseraceae; genus Boswellia; species Boswellia sacra. The sequence continues at coordinate 275,039 of SNVD02013154.1, forward strand.
TGTTTTGGAACAGAGCAGGGGAAAACAAATTTAGTTGAAGCTTCAAACCTTTGTAAAATTTCCTGAATTTTTGTAAGTAAGTTCTTATATGTTTCATATATAAGACTATAAATTTTTACTAAGATTGAAGCTCTGTATGAATTTTTATAGATTTTTAAATTTGGCTTGATAAAACTGGAATTTTTAGTTTCCAAAACTGAGCAGTTAGAAATAATTGGATTTGAATAGGTTAAACACCTTGAAAAGCTACGATTTTTGGTATAGAGATATATATATGTGTTATATACCACCCTATAAATTTTTGTAGCCATTTGAATAGGATTAAAATTCCCACAAATTTTTAAGTCGATACTGCTCAGTGAATTTGATTATTTTGAGTGGCCAAATGACCCCAATTGGCTCTAAAATTTTTAAGGAGACATGAGGTATGTGCGTAAAAGATGTCTACCCAATTTTGTGAATTTTGAAAGTAGACAATTGTTGTTGTAAATTGTTTGTCAAAGTAAGTATAGAAATAGAGTCAAAAAAAAAGGGAAATATTTTACAAGTGTATAGTAACCTAAAAAGAGATTTTTGTTTTATTTGTAGGTCAATCACAAGCATAAAAAAGGAGCCATACAAGGTAAGTAAGCTACTATGATGAGGCCACAATAAATTGTGTTATATGATATGTTATACTGTGCATTATAACACTGTTAATTGTTAGCATCCCGATGTTTGAATGTGGGATATTGTGATTGATGATAAATGATGGAATGTGTTTGGCATGCTAAGACCTAGGAAGCTTAGCTCTCATAGCTTGAGGGGAGGTCTGGACTATGCATTTCTCTAGACGAGATTCGGTAACATGGGCCCGGTATCACCCGGATTGTCAGACTAGCCTCGAGCTATTTCAAGTGTAGGCATCTAAATGTATTCGTACTGTTCTGTACAGTTCTATGGCTTGAGGGGAGGTTTGGACCATTTGTTTCTCTAGACGAGATTCGGTAGCATGGGTCCGGTATCACCCAGATTGTCAGACTAGCCTTGAACGTTCCGTACTCCCATGGCTTGAGGGGAGGTCTGGACCATGTGTTTCTCTAGACGAGATTCGGTAGCATTGGCCCGGTATCACCCGGATTGTCAGACTAGCCTTGAGCTATTATATGGGAACTGACTGTGAAATGAAAAGTCCTATCTTGATTAGAGAGCCTTTTCCCCTAGGTGACTGTAACTGATACTATAGAAGCTTCCTCATTATGTGATTGTGATTGTACATGAAAAAGCGATGAGTAGAGAAATGTGAACTCACTTATGTGAGATTGAATCGACCTACAAAGGTCTAGAAAGAAAATTGGCGAAGGAGTGCAAATGTAACCGAAGTGAGTTTGGAGCATTTCTTCTTTAACAAGTTAGCTAATGCCTGTGTAGTTAGAAGTGGATAATTTCATACTGTAGATTGAATTCTAATGTTATTGTTTATTGCTGTATATTCACTTAGCTTACTTACTGAGTTTTACTCACTGAAGTTGTTGTATGCCTCAGGTGAGCAGTAGATTGAGTTTTCGGATGGAAGACTTTTGGCATTATCGATAGAGTTCCCTTGGCAACCACAGACCGCTGCCTAGATTATCATAGCCATACTATAGGAATTCTTTTGATTTTTGAATATATCTATATACAGTGAAATAGTGTAGTTGTGATTAAAAACTCTATTTTGTGTGATACTCATATTAATTTTTGAAAGAAATAACGGAATTCATAGTTAAATGACTGTGTAAATGCTATATTTTGTATGTCTAGTATGGGTTGTGACAGGTTCTAACTCATTTTTTATCATTAAATGCACAATTGCACATAATCCATCTAAAAAATAACTAATTTTTATTTCTAAAAACCAAAAAATAAAAAAAAAGCCTTGCACGCCTGTTAGATCCTAAAAGTACTGCTCGCATCCTTATTAGATCAAAAGTGACACTCACCTCTCCTAACAGTACCAACCGTTAGTGAGATATGTCAAATATAATTAATTTTACAGTGTTATGACTAAATTACCCTCACTTGAGTCCCTTCTTCTTCCTCTTCCTCCTCTCTCCGTCTTCTTCAATTCTAGGGCTACTTCACAGACACAATTCAACAAACACCTCATGGGCAACAAAATGAAAATAAAATGACAATTTGCTTCTTTATTATTAAACCCATTCATAACACCAAAAGTAGTACATACTTATAAACAAATTATATAAAAAAGAAACTGATAAAGCTTAGATCAAATTAAAATTTAAAACACTAGTTTGTTGCAGAATGAGTCGCAAAACGTTCACTCAAATTACATGAAATTTAAATATAAAGATATAATTATTGGCATTGCCCTACCTGTTAATAATATTGTTTATTATTATCAGAAACTGAAATTACTTTGTTATTAGAATAATATCACGTTACACCCTACCTACGATCAACTCTACTTACAATCTGAATTGACAAAATCCTATTACAAATATAACTTTTCTTATATATATTTTTCTCCTCCGTTAAATTTTATCAACTCAAATTATAAGTATAATTGATTGTAAATGAGTTATAAGTGTAGTATTACCTTGTTATTATTATTAATTATTTGTTGTTTGGCCCAACAAGCTGCTGACGGATCGAGCTTTCAGAGTTCCAATCTTCATTCTTTCTCTCCGTGGTCATCATCAATGGTTTCTGATCTCTTTATTGCTGTTGGTGTAATCTTTGTGGGTGCAAATTAATAATCAACAAAAAAGTTATCTTTAGACTACATTAAACACTAGGGCACTCTCGTAGACAAACAAAAACACGAACCGAACCATTTTTGTTGTTCTGGGTTTGAGCTAGTCGAGGAACATAAGCAGCAGCATCAAGAGGAGAATCAAAGCCGTTGTTGTTGGTTCCAATCGGTTGATTTCGATGTCAGACGGCTAAGGAAGGAAGGTGAGAGTAGTAATAGGTTGTTGGGTGAGATTTTGATGTGGGTCATGCTTGAGTTGCACCACCGGAGACTGGTCGAAGTGGGGATCTGAGACAGGAAAAGGTGAGAGAGATGAGAGAGGCAAAAGCACCTGTCTTTTCCTGATCCTCATTGGTCCAAGCAAAGACAACACCACTATAGAATAAAGATTTGATTGTTTGGGGAAGATTACAAAGATATAAGAGGCAAATGAAGTAATAATAAGCCAAAAATCAATGCAAAAACAAGGTCAGATTTTTGGACAGAAAAATAGAATAGAAAGAAAAGAAAGGAAATAAAGAAAATGAAAGAGGGCAGTCGTGTCCACAGTCACGGTCACGGTAGTCTCGGTCGCGAGGGCGGGTCGAGGTTGCCCATGAGATGTTTGTCGAATTTTGTCTCTGTAGTAGAGCCCTAGAATTGAAGGAGACGTAGACAGAGACGGGAGGGAGGAGGAAGACGAAGAAGAAGAAACTCAAGTGAGGGTAACTGTGACTTTGATAAAAATGAAATTACTCTTGTGACTTTGATAAAAATGAAATTAAAATTTAGGAATATTAATTATTATTAGAAAAAACTAATGACATAACTAATTTAGGAATAATAATTAGGAAGTGAATATTATCCCTTTAACCACATAATTAATGGAATTCAAAGTTAAGAAAAACAATTAGTAAATGGAGGACTTATTATAATTGAAAGGATTTAGTGCCTAGATTTTTAATAAATTAAGTCTAATATTTGACTATTTGAGTCAAAGCATAAACACTAATGCACCTTATTGTCAATTCATCTCTTCTAAACTGAGAGCCAGCAACTCTAATGAATGATGCAGATGTATGATTGGCGTGAGCCTTGGCACCATGGTTTTACTGGTTCCTTCCTACGAAATAATTTGTCAACGTTATTTAGACATCCATTAGATTGCCAAGTATGTTATCGTCATCACTTGATAATGCAAATAGATATTGTCTAACATCTATCAAAAGGCGATATAAGGAGCTCTTGCATTTTCATGTAAGAACACCAACAAAGCGAGTGACAAAAATGATTCAGCAACCAAAAGTGACATTTCCAGCCCCTATGTTTTCACTTGCAGCAAGCATTCTTGCGTCATGACAGATTGCTGCAATTTGTAAACAACAATCTTAGAAACAGAGCAAGAGAATTTTTCTAAATACCAAATATTTGGAAAAAAAAAAACTGATTATATGCTGTATATCTTAAAACATTCATTACCTTGATGTTCCAGGCACATATACTGGAAGTGTTAGCAGCTTTCTGACTCTCTAACAATCCTTTTCATCTCTTTCTGTGTACCTCCCATGCATATAGGAAATGTAGAAAGTTGACCAACTGACCAAGTTGAAGCATAACGCCTAGCAACAATATCTGTTGAATGTAAATGTTTTGGCCACACCAAATTTGTTGTAAAATTGTTTTATGTCTTAGCATCAGACAGTTTTATTACTAATTTTTTTTTCGTAGTTTTATTACTAACTTTTTTTTTTAATTTTAAAAAGTAACTATCCATAAAGAAAACCAAAACCAGCTGACCTCAACAAAACTAATTTATCAGGGCCTAAAAACATAACCCAAGCCCATCCGGTAATTTGGATTCATTTCAGCAGTGCAGACCTGTGCAGAAATATGCCAGCATAAATTTTTATCAGACTACTATTGGATCAGAGACACATCATAGGAAGAACTTTGTAAGTCCTCTCAATAAACTAAAGATTGGCAAACGGCCATTTCTGACAAGTAAAGGTGCCAAAAACAGGAATTTATAGGAAAATTGAGACCAATTTGTATAACACCTCTTTTATGTATATACATCCATAGTCTCACTTAGATAGAACATATCTTACAAGAATAAAAAAGTAAAAGACAGAACTGACAACAAGACTATCTAGCTAATTTGAAATCATGTCATAATCGATTTTCGATAAACCCAAAATAATATATTGCACATTCGTAGTAAAATCTATAAAAATTAATTCATTAAAATCCATGTAGTTATTGAATACCTAATCAAGGAGTCCCACAAAGATTCGCCCAACTTCTCCACAAAGATACTCCTTTCCATCAACAACATTCGTTTTTTAAGTTATCCTGCAAGCAGACAGGATTTAAAACCAATAACTAGACATTGAACTTTACAATAATTTACACAATTAGAGGACATTGAACACAAAGAAGTGGAAAAACTAGGAAGACACCATAAGGACATCTCACAAAGGGTTTAACATCAAAAACTTAACACACATCTATGTGCTCCCCAGCACCAATATTATCCCTTAACTCTTTGTTACGGCGACACTGCACATACAAAATATTGCTGCAAATCTCTAAAGCCAAGTGCCACCTTCACTTTTTCCTTCTTGCAATGTATAGCTTCAATACAACAGTTGAATCCATTTTGAGATCAATGAAAGCTAAACAATAGCAAAAGTGCTTATTTACGCACTAAGAGCAGCACCACCCTTTGCATGACCATAACAATCTCAGCTCCAACTGAAACAGTTTGCTTAAATGCTTGTGCCTGATCAAAGCTTGACCGATAACTACTACCCATGACAAATATAGTAAGATCTGATTTCTGGAACATCAAAATATGAAAATGATAAAAGGGTAAGTATTATCAACCTATGACAAGATGATAAGAGCATGCAAAATCAGCACAAATACAATACCAATGCTTCAGAACTTGATACATTTCTTCCAAAAGAGCAGCTTCCTGTCTATGGCGCTAACTGGTATCCAAAATTATGAGACCATGGTTTTCCTTCTTGAATTTTTCCACACCTTCTACTGCCATTCTGCATTTTCACCAGTATCTGACTCTGTATACCTGTAAATTAAGGCCAATAGATTGCTTAGTTAAAATGACATAATTTTAACATAAGCATAGGCTAAATTGACAATGCATCTCCAATTCCAATATCAAATCGTGAATCTGTGCTATCAAACATGGCATTTATGATATAAGTTATAGAATATCTTTTATATTTTCCTGTGTAGTAAAGGGAAAGCAAAACTATCACTGAACTTTTCATAATGTCTCCGTCCTCTATTTTGCTAATAGTGATTTTGCAAAAATTACTCACAAGTTCTACAATTAATTTTCTTTTGCGCATTCGTAGTAAAAATAATAAAACTCATTCATTAATTGAATTCAATTAGTTATTTAATACCTGATCGAGAAGCCCACAAAGATACTCCTTTCCATCAACAACATTCATTTTAAAGTTATCCAGCAAGCAGAAAGGATTTAAACAATGTTCTTACTTATGCATCTTAATTGCAACTCATACCTTATCTAGATTCCAAGCCAATAACTCTAATGAAGGCAGCTTAATTCATTTGATTCCACCATGTTCGTGACTGCATTCAATCAAATATGCTGCACATGTTAATTGACCATATAAAAACAACAATTATTATAACTTCCACTCCAACAAAACAAAGAGAAAGCCCTAGAAATTAAAAAAAAAAAAATTAACTAGAATAAAAATCTTATACCTCCAACTCTATATATGTATTAGAAAAAAGTTATAATAGACAGAATTTTCCAGGGAAAACACTAAGTTTTTCTTTCTAAATCTTTTAAAAAAAATGCTTCAGATACTAGGAAATGCTAATTACGTGTTGAAGTTTAAATGAGATTCATCTGCTCTGATTTATGCTATACATCAACCAAATATGAGCAAAGCGTGGAAAGAGAAGTTGCCAATTAGTTGGGCTTTGGAAATATTAACAATTGATTAAACACAAGAAACTTAAGAATTAATTTCATAAAAAATAGAACCCAGTTGGCAGTAGAAAATCGCAGTCATTACTTACCGTCCTGCCTTTCTAGCGTTTGAACCCACTAATTAGAAAAATTATCAAAGCAGTCAAGTCCTAAACAGTAATTAGACAAATAAAGTCAAAATTTAAACTGTCGTTTTTTTTTCAATTTAAAATGATCACAAGCAAAGAATAAATAATCAAATATGTAAATAATTAATTAAACCGAGATAAATTAAAAAAGACACCACAAGAACTTACCGACAAAAGTCCAACAAGACAAGAGTAATAAGCCACCCATGATTGAAGTTTCATAATTGTTGGTTGTACAACCAAAGTCTCACATTGCCTAGACATAAGGAAGATAGCATATAAGTATGGACAAACACTCTATTGGAATGAGGCCTTTTGGATAGAATCCAAAAGTACATCCATAAGGGCTTAGTCTCAAAGTAAACAATATCATACCAATGTGAAGTTTTGTGTGGTTCATAGTAACCCAACAAGTGGACTGACTAAGCTAGGAGAATAAGTGATGAAAATTCTTCGATTCTTCGAGTATTAATAGGGAAAATTATGGGCATATAAGTTTGGACAAACACTCAATTGAAATGATCATGGGCATATAAGTATGGACAAACACTCCATTAAAAATAATTAAAGAGAGTTGATTTGATCTCTGCAAATTCTTTTAGGATGTGGTTCCACTCCCTTATTGTCTGAGCTACCATCTCCGCTTCCACCAAGGTTAGAGCTATCTTCTGGCATTGCATCCTCCAAATCTTCATCCATGGAAGCATCTTCTAACATTGTATCCTCTAAATCTTCACCTGTGGAATAATCTTCCGAGATCATAACCTCAAAATCTTCATCGATGGAAGCAAATCTCCTAGTAGAAGTTCTACGGTTGGCCATGTTGGGTTGTTCATATAATGGACATACCCCACAACAATCTATCATGCAGAGCTCTTCTATTTCATAACCAGCTTTATGTTTAATGTTGAATTCAAATGTGATTGTCGTATAGTGAAGCTTAAGTAGCCTCACATCTACAAAACCTATTATTGTCTTATCTAAGTCAGGAATAAAGCTGGCTTCCCAAAGATTGATTTTAAAACCATTAGTATGTTTACCATAAGACCAATTAATTTTGAGGTTGATCGCATAATGGAATGTACATTCATCATCATCATCAGCCTCCTCAAATGTTATAACAGTAGATAGAGCAAATCCAATCAGCCCTCTGTAATACCAATTTTCAGGTAGCTTAATAGTTATGGAAGACGAAGAGCTTTGAAGGAACCACTGAGGAATTTTCCACCCAGGTACAACATAAAAAAATCTAGGTATTTGTCCAGAATACGCATACGCCTGTGACATGAAATTCATAATATCTGATGTGAGATAAGAGAGAGAGGGTATATGAGGAAAGGGAGAGTGAGAGACAAACCATTTTATGATGAAATCGAAATGCTGTTGCCATATTTTGTATTCTTTGTCGTGAAACATTCTCATTTAAATTAAAGCAGTTTGCAAATCTGAATTCGGTAGAAGGCTCCCATTTGAATTCACGATCTTGATCCAACTTTTCTCTATTTGATGGTGGCTCTGGCAATGACTGCAGTAGCTCGCAATCATTCGCTTCAACAATTCTTAGTGCCAATGGAAGCCGTGATATTGATTTAAGCCTCTGGCAACAGCTTAAGTAAAGGAATGTCAACTTAGAAAGTTGCTTGATACTTGTAGGAACACTCTCAATATCATTTCCTTCAAGCTTTAATACTTGCAATGTAGATAAAGAACAAATAACTTCAGGGAATTCTGTCAGACTGCAACATTTTAAATTTATTTCAGTAATTGCTTTCCAATTTGCAATACTGGATGGTAGCTGGCTTAAAGGACTTTTAGTTGCTTCAAAATATTCCAAATATGATAAATTACCAATGTTGCTTGGTATGGTCTCAAGATTATAACAACCTTCCAAATACAAATCACGAAGCCCAGTCAGATTTCCAATTGAACATGGTAGCTCTTTAATTCTTGCCTCGCTCAAATCTAGATTTTCCAAGCACTTCATTTCTTCCATAATTTCTGGGAAACTCTCAAGTTTCAAACAATCGGAGACATCAAGGATAGAAAGAGATCTCAATTTACAAATATTAATTGAAATCTGTCTGAGCCTTTTGCAAGAATTCAAACATAAAGTGTCCAAATATGTTAAACTCGAGATTGATGGAGGAACTTCTTCTATTGAGGTCCCCGTTAAATATAACTTTTTGACATTCCCTGAAATCTTCGAAAAATCTGTGAGATTAAAGCACTCGGAGAAATCAAGAGTGATAGGAGAAGTAAAATGAATATTCCTTGGAAAACCCCTAAGACTTGAACATTGACTCATATTTAAATACTGAAGGTTCTTGAAACATTGGATAGGTGAGGGAACCTTAACCATCCTTTTCCAACTTCGAAAGTTTATGAGGTCCTTAGAAAAATTGACAATTGATTTCAAATTGAAGGCGTACTGTAGCCAAAATGAAAAAAGAAAATATTAGAATAAAAAGTGATAGCAAGTTACACAATTTTTATCCAATAAAGAAATACACGTAAATAATAAAATTTACCTTATTTTCTTTCAAGATTTCTTCAATATTGCTGTAAGGAAATTCAAGCGCAACGAGCTTCTTTGGATTAAATTGTGATGGCAATGCTTTTAAAGGATATCCATCCCAACGAATATATCTTAACTCATTTGGGAGATATTCTAAACCCTGAGGAAGACGTACTTTAGAGATATTCACATAGTCTCTAGAAGACCCACTTGGCAAATAGAGTTTAAGCAATCTAAGATTTGTCATCTTCACAAAGGCTTTGGCACTTAAATGTATTTCTCTACCTCTAGACATATCTAGCAATATGCTCTCAATTACATTAGTCCCCTTCAAAGTCAAAAGGAAATGAATCAACTTAAAAGACATAAAAGCTTTATAAAATTTATAGTAATTGAAACAAGATATGAACAGTTGACTTTCTTAGAACATATTTTATATAATAAGAAACAAAATGAAATTAACTATACTCACCTCATTATATTGTAGTACATGGTAGACATCTGCGGGATCCCACAACCTACTACATTTTCCTGGATTTTTCTCAGATTCTTGGCAAACAATTCTTTGACCCATTTCTTGCAATAAATCATGCATTTGTAGTTGATCATATTTTGAAATCTTTAGGAGTGATTTATCGACAAGGACACTTAAAGAATATTCTGTACATTCATAACAAGACTTTAATATTTTTATTATGAGATCTTTCCTCTCCCATTTAAAGAAACAAGCAATGTCAAGAAATATATTCTTCTCTGTCTCGTTTAATCCATCATAACTAATTTTTAATACATCATGAATTTGGGTGCCACCAATAATCTTCAAGTTATGGATTACACTTTCCCACTCTTCTTTGTTCTTCCCACAAAGAGATGAACCCAGCACTTCGAGAGCTAAAGGATTCCCTTTGACATATGCTACTATCATGTTTGAGAGTTGTTGAAGATGTTTAGGGGGATATTTTAGTTTAAATGCACACTTGCAAAAGAGTGAAAGAGCATCATCATCCTTGAGTGCTTGAACCTCGTATATCTTATTCATTCCATAACTAGAAAGCACTTGTTTATCCCTAGTAGTTACAATGATTCTACTTCCAGCACCCAATGGTTCAAGCTCTCTAATTAAAAGTTTTAATTGTTTATAATTATTCACATCATCAAGAACAATTAAAACTTTTTTGCGTTGAATCCTATCCTTAGTGAATTGATGAATAATATTGGAAACATCAATAATGAGATTTTCTTCCTCTAATATTCTAGAAATAATTTTCTGTTGTAAATCAACTAATCGGCCACCACATTTTTCCAATTCTTCCCTAACATTTTCAATAAAGCAACGACCTTCAAATTGTGTAGAAATTTGATTGAAAAGGGCTTTAGAAAGGGTTGTTTTGCCTATACCACCCATTCCCCAAATTCTTACAACTTTAAACTCTAACAACAATGACTTGATTTCCTCAATACGTGATTCTATTCCCACTAGGTCATCACAATTATCACTTAAGGGGGACATGTTATTCAGTCTCTTCATAACACCTTCGACAATTTCTTCAACAAGTTTGGGTTCGGACCTAGCAGGTACAAAAGTAACAAGTTAAACTTAGAAATTAATCACAACATTATTAAAATGTATTCATGCTTAATATAGCTTAGAGATAACAGGAACGACATTCAAGCTTTAGGAAATAATGAATTCGTTGTTACTGTACTTAATTAGCAGCTAGTGTAGCGAAGGCATGTACCAAAGAGTCTTGCATGATCAGTAACAGGTTTAATTACCTAATCGCAGACGAATCATATCCAGATAAATCAGCTGCTTCAGTCAAAGAAGCTCTCCACCTTTGCACTCTTTCTGGCATCTCTTTAAAACGCTCTTCATGCCTCCGAAAAGCATCCCCAAAACTTCCTATCTGGTGCCGCACATCAGATGGGCTAACATGATAGAAAACCGGAACAACCATTTGCCCATTTTTTCGCTTGCATTCCATAATTTTTGCAAGTTCATCCAAGCACCATCTGGAGGAAGAATAATCCTTTGAGAAAATGATTACAGACATCTTCGATTCTTTGATTGCTTTCAAAAGCACCGGTGAAATCTCATCCCCAATCTTAAGTTCATCGTCATCAATGAAGGCTGCAATTTTTTTTCGACACAAAGCCGCATAGAGATGGCCAGTAAAGTTGTTCCTGGTATCCTCCCCTCTGAAACTAAGGAAAACATCGTACTTGGATTGAAGGATAACAGACGAAGAAGATGATGAAGCCATAGAGGAAAATTGTGAAATTGTGAAAATAAAGACGTAAAAACGGACTGAACTATGCAGAAGTTCGCCTTATAAATAGAGATGAGGTTTCTAATTCTGTTTATTGCCTTCCTTGGGATTTTGTAACACATTGTTCAAATCGTAAATTTTTATCTTATTATATGTTAAGTAAAGCATATACCCGTAGGCCTTTCAATGGTTGTCTTGGAAGAATCCGCCATGTTTCTTGTCCTTTTTGATAAACTCCTCATGAGCTTAGGCGGCTACGCAAAGCTTTATTATGGGTCATCAATATTCATCATAATGAAACCAAGGGCCACCAATAATTTTGTTTTTTTCTTTTCTGTCAAATCTTAAAATTTCAATTGCTTTATACTCGTTGATATCCATGTTAACAACATTAAGCTTAACTAAGTATTTGAATCTTTAATATGTCAAATACAACTTTTTTTAGATAATAATATAATAATATCGATTATCAGAGACTTAATCAATAATTAAGTTATCGTTATGAGTTCAACTTTGGTATAGCAGCTGTACCATACAGCAGCCCCTTTTCTTGTGTAAATACATATGAAAATTTTGGAAATAACTTGTAAATGAGATTTGAAAAAATTGTAAAAGTGGGCTGCTATATGGTACAGCTGCTGTACCGCAGTAAAATCCTTAAGATATATGTACACTTACAAGTTTAAGTTTTAGACGATTAATTTTTTAAAATTAAACCAATTACGAAGGTATCTATCCTTATGACATGGAGTTTTTTAGAAAATACAACATTTATGCAGGCGGATAAAGCAAAGCCAGGCTCACCATCAATCACAAGTTGTAATTAAAATATTTGTTTATATGTAACTAAAGATTTAAATATTTATTATTATTATCTGTAACACAAATTGAATTATTTTATATTTTTATTATATATTTAAAATTATTTAGTTAATTTTTAAATTTTCGACTACTTATTTGAATAGTTCAACTATTTAATTAAATATTTTATTGTTTAACAAAACAAAAGATTAAATAAATGCATTCAATTACCACATAAGAGAACTGCAATTAAAAAACTAAATAAAAAAATGGACATTCGTGGGCAAACTAACCCGAAATAAAGCATTGATTTTTTTTAACACAAAAAAAAATTAAATATTAAAAAGTAAGCTGTCTTTAAACTAGGCCTCCTTAATTTAGATAACATGGTGCAACAGCAGGTCACCAATTCTTTGTCATAGTTCGACCACCAGAACAGATAATAAAACCAAGAAAAATCCAATGATGAAGAGAGCATCAATTCAAATAAAGGGACCATTAAAATTCGGGACCCAAACGGTCAAATGGCCATCCCGTATAAACAAAATACTTGATAGATGATCTCTTACATTACATTACACTACATGCATAATGACGAAACAAGACCAGCATAAACAACTAGCGAAAATCATTAGAGTGCATATATGATATGGTGGTCTTGTTCGTTTGCAACAGCACCTCCTGATACCATGGCAATTCCCTCATCGGGCCTTTGAGGAGGCACACGTAGGCATCGCTCCCCTGACCGCTAGAAACCTTGAAAATTATTTTTTGACTCGACCCTTAAATATTTTCAATAAATTTTTAAGGACTTTATTTTTAGACTCAACTTTAGAGCCATTTCAACCAGGAAAACATAATTCTACCCCAAACTTCTCCCAACTATTATTTGAGATGAGGCAAAGATTTGCCTCATCCCCAACAGAGTTAAATTGTCATCCTTACATTGATATCTTATGATGTCCAAAGTGACGAGTAATTATAATATGGCTTATTGACTCACTAGATTGGCAAACTCCTTTACTTAATAGCCTAATTTGATCGACAGGCTGAAAACTCGAGCTCCTCATAGTCTTCAACCTTCAACCTGCGAGCTTCACAAGACTTTATTTACATCAGAAACCGTTCCATTTAATCCACTTCCAATACCTTGATTATCCACTTTTAATACTTAAAATTATTAAATAATCATCAAACACATGATTTTTTAATTGCATACCTCTAACATACTGTAAAGTAGAATTTGAAGTAGTTTTTTAAATGGGTTCATATTACTAACTTCCCTACGGTTTGTTTTATTATTATTAGAAAAGCATGTTTGAAAAATATATTAATATGGCCTTTGTCGTTTATATTTTCGTACCATAGAGGTCTATTTTAATGATAAAAACTGGACCTAAAAAATAACATAGATGATAAAAAATTCATTTTAATATCTAGTTGGCTAATATATCCGAAATTTTAAAGGGGTTTTCCCCTTCCCTTTGCTTGTTAACTTTGCAGAGTTTTCATCAAATTTAGGGGTCGTCCTTCGCTTATATTCTAGAGGTGGACTCTCACTGACCAATTAGTTGGGGAGTTGCATGCTATTTTCCCCAAAATTATGTGATAGTAACAGCAACCATGCTTGTGTAGTATTATTACTCTTATGAAGCATAATGTCACGAGCTTAGAGGTTTGCGCAGCTTGCTCGTGCGGCACTTAGGCAACTTGATTCGAAAGTTGCTAAGTAAGCCTTGATGCTAGTCTTCTCGCTCAAGGAGAAGGAAGGAACGTTGAGCCGAAGAGCATGTAGGCAAAGAAGAGAAGAGATGGAGACAAGTATTGCTAAGCAAAAGAGCTTTGTATTATATTAGAGAGCTTTACAATGCTTGAATGCTAAGATACTTTGTGAATGATTTACAAATGACCTTGAAGGGGTTTATATAGGGAACCACCTCTCAAATGAATGGCCTAGATCTAATGTATCTAATGGTCCTATCTACTAGACTTTACATAAATAGATGAGTACAAAGGAATATTCTGATATTATCCTATCTTATCCTGTCTTGCTAGAGTATTCTAGAAAATGGGCTTGGGCTCGCAACTTTCTACAAGCCAGGCCAAGCCTTACATATAAATGGGCCATTCTAGCAAGTAAATTGGGCGGGTCGTAACATCGTCCCCCACCTAATTCCGTGACGTCCCTGGTGCGCTCTCATCCTTGTAGCGTTGGATATGCTTGCTAAATTGCCACAAGGTGTCTTCACGTTCCCAACTCGCCTCACTATCCGGAAGGTTTTTCCACCTTACCAAGTATTCCGTGTATGGTGGAACTCCCCTCCTTCGTATAACTCGATCCGCAAGGATGTATTTCACGTCCTTGTCAAATGGGATGACGATGGCTGTGGGTGCTCTCTTGGACTCGCTTCTACTTGGATCTTCCTTGTCCTCATAATAAGGCTTGAGGAAACTGACATGGAAGACCGGATGGATCTTGAGGTTCGATGGTAACCGAGCCTTGTAGGAGACTTCACCCACTCGCTTGAGAATTGGGAAGGGACCCTCGTATTTCCGCACCAACCCCTTGTGCACTTTGCCAAGGGATTTGAATTGTTGGGGCAAGAGCTTGATGAGTACTAAGTCCCCCTCTTAGAATGTGAGGTGTTGTCTCTTCATATCCACCCACTTCTTCATCCGTTTAGCGGCCTTGTCTAAGCATGCTCTTGTAATATTGGCTTGTTCATGCCATTCCTTTGCAAGCTTGTAGGCCGTTGGGCTTTTCCCTCCATAGGTTGAGGCTATGGCATGGGGAGTCATAGGTTGTTGTCCAGTCACAATCTCAAATGGACTCTTACCCGTTGCCTCACTCCTTTGGAGATTATGTGAGAATTGGGCAACGTCTAACAACTTTGCCCAATCATGTTGATGAGCACTCACATAATGCCTCAAGTATAACTCAAGTAAGGCATTGATACGCTCGGTTTGCCCATCGATTTGAGGATGGAAGCTTGTTGAAAAGCTCAAGTTAGTCCCCAACATTGTGAAGAACTCTCCCCAAAAACGTCCCGTGAAGCGAGGGTCACGATCACTTACAATGTTTTATGGAACACCATATAGCTTCACTATGTGTTTGAGGAATGCTAGAGCGGCTTCATCCGCTGTGCAATCCGTAGAGACGGGTATGAAGGTAGCATTTTTGCTGAACCGATCAACTACCACCATTATGCTTCCATACCCTTCAGATTTTGGCAAGGCCACGATGAAATCCATCGATACGCTTTGCCATGGCCCTTCTGCAATAGGTAAGGGTTCAAGCAACCCCGCTGGACGTTGGTGCTCAACCTTGTCTTGTTGGCACACAAGACAAGTCCTTACATAGTTCTCCACGTCTTCCCGCATTTGAGGCCAATAATAGGAATCTTGCACGAGTGTAAGGGTTCGTGCCATTCCTGGGTGACCAGCCCACTTGGAATCGTGGCACTCCTTGATGATCTCTTTTTGCAAGTTTCCATATCTTGGCATGAAGAGGCGGTTACCCGTTGTGAGGAGTAGGCCTTCATCATGCCAAAAGCGCCGTGTCTTCCCCTCACTTGCCAACTTCAACAGGTTGTTGGCTATGGGGTCGTGCTCTAGACCTTGTTTGATACGGTCAATGAGCACACTTTGTGGGTGACTTGCACTTAAGGTGGCAAGTTCTGCCTTGCGGCTTAGGGTGTCGACCACAACATTTGCCTTGCCTGCCTTGTACTCGAGCCTATAGTCAAACTCGGCCAAGAAGTCTTGCCCTCGTGCTTGCTTGGGGCTTAGTTTCCTTTGTGTTTGGAAGTAGCTTGTGGCCACATTGTCGGTTTTGATGACAAAGTAGGAACCAAGCAAGTAATGTCGTCAAACCCGTAAGCAATGGATGATGGCGGTCATCTCCTTTTCTTGGACCGTGTATCGCCGCTCCGTGTCCTTGAGCTTGCGGCTCTCATAGGCAATGGGATGCCCTTCTTGCATGAGAACTCCCCCAATGGCAAAGTCAGATGCATCCGTATGCATCTCGAATGGTATGGTGTGATCGGGTAACACCAATACCGGTTCTTCACGTATTACCTTCTTTAACCCCTCGAAGGCATGTTGGCACTCTTCGGACCAGTGCCATGTGCGGTTCTTCTTAAGAAGATCCGTGAGTGGGGCGGCTTTGGCTGAATTACCATTGATAAACCGCCGATAGTAATTAAGCAGCCCAAGGAAAGATCGTAATGCCGGTACCTTGTTAGGAGGCTCCCATTCTTGAATGGCCTTCACCCTGGCTTGATCCATCATGAGCTTCCCATCCCGTATACGATGGCCAAGGAACTCTACCTCTTGTTGAGCAAAGGAGCATTTTTCCTTTTTGACGTAAAGTTTGTTGTCACGAAGCACTTGAAAGACTTGTTGAAGATGTTGCACATGCTCTTCAAGAGTTGTGCTATAGATAACGATGTCATTTAAGTAGACTACCACGAATAGATCAAGGTAGGGATGGAAAAGTTTGTTCATGAGGGTGCAAAATGTAGCAGGTGCATTGGTGAGACCGAATGGCATGACTAAGAATTCATAAGCACCATACTTTGTCACACATGCGGTCTTTGGCTCGTCACCCTTGGCAATGCGCACTTGATAGTATCCCGATCTCAAATCAAGTTTGGTGAAGTATCGAGCCTTCCCAAGTTGGTCGAACAAATCCGTAATGAGTGGAATCGGGTACTTGTTCCTGACGGTGATCTTGTTAAGTGCCCGATAATCGATACACATGCAGAGGGATCCATCCTTCTTCTTTTGGAAACGGACGGGTGCACCATAGGGAGCTTTCGAGGGCTGAATGTAGCCTGCATCAAGCAAGTCTTGGAGTTGTTTCTTCAACTCCGCAAGTTTGGGTGGCGCCATGTGGTAAGGCTCCATGGCTGGAGGCTTGGCACCGGTCTCCAACTCAATTAGGTGATCCACTTCCCGTCGTGGAGGTAACTTCTTTGGAAGTTCTTGGGGCATCACATCCTTATAATTCTCAAGGATGGTTTGAACTTGCCTTGGCAATGGTAATGTCCTCACCGTCGTTTAGTTCTCGAATAGTGGCAAGGAAACTTGGATCCATCTTCATTCCCCGTTTGAACTGTAGTGCGGTGAACATTTTGCTCTCTACCTTCACTGCACGTTCAGCCATGATCGTGCATGCATGACTCCCATCGAGTATGTTGAGGGAGTTAGAAGAAGGAATGGGGAAAGCATGGACTTGGTCGAAGAATTCCATGCCAAGCACTACTTGAAAGTCGTCCATGGGGACGATGGAGAAATCAAGCTTACCGTTCCATGTGCCAAGTTGTACCGAAGTTGCCTTAGACACTCCCAATATTGTCGTGGCGGATGAGTTTACCGCCTTGATGGTACCTCCTCCATTAACATACTTGAGGCCTAACCGTTTGGCCTCGTCTTCGAAAATAAAGTTGTGCATGGCTCCCGTATCAATCATCGCACGCACGTCCTTGCCGTTGATGGTGGCACTCACATACATGAGACCCTTTTGCATATGTGTGGGTCTCTTGAGTGCACCAATTGTGCAGAGAGAACCCATCCCCGCTTGAGTCTCCTCATTTTGTACGCCCTCTTGTTGAGAGGCTAGGGCGTTGAGAGCCTTCCTCTTTGGGTAATCCCGCACCCAATGAGGACCATCATAAATGAAGCAAGGACTTTTAGGTTTAGGGGCATCAGACTTACCTTTAGGTGTGTCATGCTTGTCTCCCCTGGATGGTTTCCATGCACCACCTTCCTTTCGGCCATTGTCCTTCTTGGAATTCCGCTCTCCCCCACCTTTTCCTTGGTTGGTCTTCCTCTCCTTGGATTGGGATGTGTAGTCAATGAGGGACTCAGTCACGGCTATGGCGTTATTAAGGTTTTGTATGCCACGCCTTTTGAGCTCAACCCTCACCCAATCTTTGAGTCTGTCGAGGAAATAGAAGAGAGAATCCTTCTCGAACATGTCCTTGATCTCGAGGATGATGGTGGTGAATTCCTTGATATACTCCCAGATTGTGCCACTTTACTTCAAACGGCGGAGGCGACCTCTTGCCTCCTTCTCGACATTGTTAGAAGAGAAGTGCTTCCGAAGCTCTCTCTTGAAATCCTTCCATGTACGAAGGGAGACGATGCCTCTACCCACGTCGCCATGCTTGCGACGCCACCACAATTGGGCTGCATCTCGAAGGAATGTAGGTGCAATGCCGATCCTCGAAGCATCATCATTGACACGTTTGGCTTTGAAGTATTGCTCCAAGCCGAATAGGAAGTTCTCAACTTCCGTGGCGTTGCGAGTGCCATTATAAGTGGCGGGAGTAGGCACGTGCATGGAGCTTAGCTTACTTGGGTAAGAGGGGTTACCATGGTCACATTGATGCTTCTCCCATTTCGTGCGAGATTCCTCCACTTCGTCACGGATTGCTCACAACTCGTGCTCCACAAAGGTCCGTAAGCCCACGATCTCTCGTGTAAGGTTGTGAAGCTCTTTCTCATTAGCCTTACTGAACTCAAGGATGTTGGACTCGGTTGCTTGGGTTATCCCTCCATAATCTGTCTCTAGGCCTTCGAGACGGTCGATGAGGCCCTCGATTGCATTGTCAATCCCCGAAATAACTTGCTCTAAGCTAGCAACGCGAGGCTCTAAAGACTCCAAGGTTGGAGCTTTAGACTTACCTCTTTTTCCTTGTGCACGTGGTTGAGGTTACTCCCCTCGTCCACGAGCTTGTTCCTCCATGGTCACTTCAAGGTCGGATGCCATGCTCTTGTGCTCGAACCTTGCTCTGATACCAACTATCACGAGCTTAGAGGTTTGCGCAGCTTGCTCGTGCGGCACTTAGGCAACTTGACTCGAAAGTTGCTAAGTAAGCCTTGATGCTAGTCTTCTCACTCAAGGAGAAGGAAGGAACGTTGAGCCGAAGAGCCTGTAGGCAAATAAGAGAAGAGATTGAGACAAGTATTGCTAAGCAAAAGAGCTTTGAATTATATTAGAGAGCTTTACAATGCTTGAATGCTAAGATACTTTGTGAATGATTTACAAATGACCTTGAAGGGGTTTATATAGGGAACCACCTCTCAAATGAATGGCCTAGATCTAATACATCTAATGGTCCTAAATGACTATCTAGAATAATCTACTAGAATTTACATAAATAGACGAGTACAAAAGAATATTCTGATATTATCCTATCTTATCCTGTCTTGCTAGAGTATTCTAGAAAATGGGCTTGGGCTCGCAACTTTCTAGAAGCCAGGCCAAGCCTTACATATAAATAGGCCATTCTAGGAAGTAAATTGGACGGGTCGTAACAATAAGTAGATATTTTTATCGATATTGTAAGAGCTTTAATCCTAGCCAATAAAATTATGAGGATAGCCAAGCCACCGCTCTCTGCTCCACCACTGCTAATGCATATGGCCACCGCGGCCACAAGCTCTGGAGGAGCATCGAAGCTCAGCCATAGAAGTCCAAGTCATCGTTGTTTAAACCCAACAAGGAAGCTCCATGGCTCCACTAAATTCCTCATCCACATCCCAACCGACTCTTCCGTGTCAAGGCCACCACAATTGTCCTTCACAGTCCAAGCCTCCAATGACTTCCAGATACAAGACCAAGATTCAACCAAAGACAATAACACTGCTACTTCCACCTCTCAGGTCAGTTTACTATTTGTATGAGCTTTCCAGTGGGTTTGATTCGTTTATTTGTTCTTTGTTGATATGGGTTTCATTGTGAAGCCTCTGAAATGAATGCTTTAGATTATTCCACCATTGGTTGCATTAGAAGTAAAGAAAAGGATAAATTTTGCTATTGCTTTTCTTGATATCTTTCCCTGCTGTTCAAGGGATTGTTTACAATTTAGGTTGTTGCTGCGATTATCATGATATATAGGAGCTCTGGAGTTCATATGTCTCTTTAATTGTACAAAATTTAGATATTATTTAATAAAGGAGATGATTGTTTTTCCTCTTTCTTTTGAGCTATATACTACTTCTTTCTACATAATCTCTAGATTACGAGACTATTCAGAGATTTTTTAGGATGTAGTTAATGATTGCATATATAGATGCACCTAATTGATTTTCATAGTTCATAATTCATAAACCACCTTCATTTCTGTGTATGTATTTACGTATTATAATCAAAATATCGAAACATGATGAAAATCCAAAATAAGTTCATAATTATTCTAAATTCAATTCTTAATCAATCAAGATATGCAAAAAATTTTCAAAAGCTTGGAAACGATTTTGAATTCTTATTCGATGAATGATTGAATGGATGGATGTTTTAAACACTGGAGACACTCTAAGCTTCATGCCTCTGTTCATATCTGGGTGTAAGACAGAATACAAAGGTTAGCAGCATTCATTTGAATGGAAGTTTCAAAGGGGATACTGTATGCTTGAATTCTTGCTTTTTTCATCTCGACATAATACTCACTCAGAAAGGTTAGAATAGTCTGTATCAATAGAGGTTTTAGGATCCCAAACCCAATTTTCGATTATGAACATCCAGATTCATCCAGGCGGATGAGTGGAGGAACCAGAACCAAGGCTTTTAGCAATCACCTAGCTAGCATAACAAAAGACTGTTATTGGTTGAACTTAATATATCCTGAACGGTTGAACACCAGATAGTAGAGAACTTGACAATGTCCTCTTTTGTGTCTCTTGTATTCCAAAAAACTGCTTTAGTTGCACAAACAGATACATCTGCTTATTAATATGTTTATAAGTATAAACAGGAAGACCTGAACTTTTTGTTGAAATTAGGAGCTGGTTCTTTTGTTGGTGCAGCTGTGATCAAGTATGGAAGCATCATTTTCCCAGAGATAACCAGGCCAAACCTCTTGCAAGCTCTAGTTATGATTTTAACTCTAGTTATCACAGCAGTGTGGCTTTTGATTAATCAAAGTCGTGTAGAAAAACAAAGCTGAAAGCTTGGCTTCTAGATTATAGTATGTTGGTGATAACGTCAAATATGTGACATACAAATGTTCAAAATTTTGGTTAACTTGTGATAAAAGTAATTAAAGTGTTTTATTCCTATTTTACTGTTTCTAGCTAATTTTTATCGGAAGTATTTTGATTATTATCTCTCTTGATCAGGATAATATTTTGTATCCTAATCAAAATATGAAGATAGTTGAATATATCCTTATTACTTTAGGAGATTAACCATAAAGCATTTCCTATTTTGTTTTATCATAATCCTAATGTGATCTTGATTAAGATCCTTACAGGACTTTTAGGAAGATTCTATCAAGATCTCTCATTATATAATGAATAAAACGTCGGCAACACAAGGGAGACTATGAGAGAGTCTTTTTACGCAAAAGGGAGATTGTTGGTTGTTAATGAAGGCATTCCGCAACTTTGCGAGAGACAAGCTTTAACGCAAAGGAATGTCTTTATATCTTTGATTTATTGAGTCTTTGTAGTAATGTATGAGAATTAAAAATCATACATGAGTTGTTGATCAAGTCTGAGAAAGTTAGTAAACACTTAGAAAAACTTGAGGGTTGAGTGTTTATTCTGTTAGACATCGAGTGTTATGTATAATTTAACAGTTTGCTGTTAAGTTATCTACGACAGAAAATGGGCAGTGTCACTAGTGTTTAGAATCTTTGCAAAGATTTTGTTTGTCAAAGATTAGGTCTGTGTGTGAGAGTGAGTCAGCACAATAAAAGGTCCTAAAGATTGTACAAACAAGAGCATAGTGAATTACAGCTTGGTAGCTGTCTGTGGACGTAGGTTTCTATAACCGAACCACATAAAAATCTCTTGTGTTGATTTATACTACTGTTGACTGTGTTGTTATTCGTAACTGCATACCTCCAAAACTTTCAATTGGTATCAGAGTAGGATCACTGATAGACAAGTGAAGAAAACGATCAAGTTAATCTGGAAGGATGGAGTTTATACACAACGGAGGAGCTGGAATGCAACCACCTATTCTCGATGACAATAATTATCCATATTGGAAGGTGAGAATGATGATGTTCATTCAGTCTCTTGATAACAGGGCTTGGACGAGTGTACTTAAAGGGTGGACACCTCCAACGAAACTGAATGCTTTTGGTAATACCGAACCAAAACCAGAGGATGAATGGTCTGATGAAGAATACCGTAGATCTAGTTGGAACTCCAAGGCTCTTAATGCAATCATTGCTGCAGCAAACTTGAATAACTTTGGACAGATTTCTAGATGCAAAGCAGCCAAAGAAGCATGGGACATACTTGAGGTAAAACATGAAGGTACTGCATCTGTTAAAAGATCTAAATTAATAAGACTGAATTCTCAATTTGAAAATCTGATGATGCATGAAGATGAATCAATGTCTGATTTTTACTCTAAGATATGTCACATAACAAACTCTGCATACATGCTTGGTAAAAATTTCACTTATGCAAAAGTTGTTAGTAAAATACTTAGGTCAGTCCCTGACAAATTTCAACCTAAAATTTCTGCCATTGAAGAAGTTAAGAACACTGATGAAATGAGAGTTGATGAATTGATTGGCATTCTCCAAAACTTTGAAATAAATTAAAGTACTCGGAAACAAAAGGGTAAAAGCATTGCGTTTAATGTGAAAGTTGAAAAATCTGAAGATGAATATAGCGATGAGCTTGATGAAACTGATTATATAGTGATGAGCTTGATGAAACTGATTCTAAACAAATTGCTTTTCTAACAAAAAATTATGTCAAGTTTATGAAAAGAAGTTTCAAGAAAGAGAATCAAGGAAAGCCATCAAACTCAAGTGAAGAAAAGTTCAGAAAATTCAGCAAGGAGAAAGATAAAAAGAAAGCTAAACAACCTGAAAAGAAAGAATAGATTCAGTGTTATGAATGTTCTGGTTATAGGCATATTCAATCTGAATGTGCTAATCTCAAGAAGAAAAACAAAGGGCTGACAGCAACGTGGAGTGATGAATCAGAATCGAAGTCAGAAGACCAAGAGTGTATGAGTAATTTTGTTGAATTTACAGCATCTGCAATAGATAAAGGAAAGGCTGTTATATCAGACATAACAGAAGATGGTCAAGACAGTGTTGGTCATTCAGATGAAGAAGATGGACCGGAATATTATGAAGAGTTGCAAGAAACTTACAATGCACTCTATGGTGAATGGCTGAGCCAAAGAGAAGAAATCAACACCTTGAAGCGGGAAATTGAAGTTCTGAAATGTGAAAAAGCTTATGCTGAAAATACATCACTGAACTTGAGACTGTTTTGACAGACAAAATAGCTTATATAGAGAAAATCACAACAGAACTGGCTGATAGTAAGAGGTGTGTTGATCAGCTCAAAATTAGAGCAGTCAAACTTGATCAAGTTTTGAATCTTGGAAGAGACAACTCCAACAAACATGGATTGGGATACACAGAAGGAAACATTGCATCTTCATCCAAAACTGTCTTTGTAAAATTAAGCTTCAACATCAGGTAAGAACTTTGACCCTACTTCTTTAAAGTCAAGTCCAAATTCTAAAAGCAGTGAAATGTATGTTTCTCCACTGAGTTCTTTCAAATGCAGTCCTGAAAGGGTAAGGAAATTCATTTCTATTTGCTATTTTTACGGAAAAAAGGGACATATTAGGCCTAGATGCTTTAAATTGTTAAATCTTTTATATAAAAAATCGAAACAATTTAAACTGTTACCAAAATCACAACAGCAGTGGGTTAAGAACGACAAAACAGTATGTCATGTTGCCTTTACTACACTTAATCATGCTTCTAATGATTTATGATATTTTGACAGCGGTTGTTCCAGACACATGACTGGAAATAAATTGTTTCTAACAGATTTTAAAGCATGCAGGGATGAGAATGTCACATTTAGAGATGGAGCAACAAGTAAGATTATTGGTAAAGGCACTTTGAATGTCAAAGGCCTACCCAATTTTAGAAATGTTCTTTTAGTGGAAGACTTAAAAGCTAATCTTATTAGCATTAGTCAGATTTGTGATGAAAAGTATACTGTTAACTTAACACAAAACAAATGTATGGTTTTAGACAACCTTGGTGAATGCATTCTACAAGGTAATAGATCTTTAGATAATTGTTATTTAGTAGAAATTGCATTTCATGCTAGGATTTTGGATTTAGAATTGTGGCATCAAAAATTAGGACACTTAAATTATAAAGACTTGGTTAAATTAACTAAGTTAGATGCTGTAAGAGGGGTTCCTAAACTTGATGATAAAATTGATAAAATTTATGGACCATGTCAAATGGGAAAACAAATCAGAAGTTCACATAAATCAAATCCACATCTTAGTACTTCTAAGATACTTGATTTGCTTCACATGGATCTTATGAGTCCCATGCAAATTGAAAGCATTACAGGTAAGAGATATATATTTGTTTGTGTGGATGATTTTTGTAAATATACTTGGGTTGACTTCATTAAAGAAAAAGCTGACACTTTTGATGCTTTCAGGAACCTTTGTGTCAAGCTTGAAAATGAGCAAAATAGGAATATTGGAAGAATTGTGAGAATAAGAAGTTATCATGGAAAGGAGTTTGAAAACGTTAGCTATGCTGATTTTTGCAAATATCATGAAATTGACGATGAATTTTCAACTCCTAAAACCCCGGAACAGAATGGCATTGTAGAGAGGAAGAATAGAACTCTTCAAGAGATGGCAAGAGTAATGCTTAATAGCAAGAAGTTGACCAAGAGGCTATGGGCTGAAGTTATAAGCACTACTTGCTATATTTCAAATAGAGTTTTTCTTAGACCTGGCACTAACCAGACACCTTATGAAATTTTAAAAGGTATAAAACCTAATTTGAAATATTTTCATATCTTTGGTTGCAGGTGTTACATCTTAAACGACAGAGAACTGTTAGGAAAATTAGATCCAAGGAGTGATGAAGGAGTCTTCATGGGATATGCTCAAAACAGCAAAGCATTTCAAGTTTACAATCTAAGAACTGAAGCAATCATGGAATCTACAAATGTAGTATTTGATAACCTTGATGATTATACAAAGTACTCACAAGAGGAAAGCATAACCAGCTTCATAGAAGATACAGAAAAATCATATTTAGACAGCAGCAAAAAGGAAGATGCTGTTATGAAGAAGGAAACAGCTGCTGTTATGCCAAACGTAACAGTAACATCTGACAACTCAGGTTTGAACAATAATTTGATTTAGAATGGTGATGATAGAAAAGATCTACCCACATGGATTCAGAAGGCACACCCAACAAGTTCTATCATTGGAACACCAGATGGCATGATGAAAACTCGGAGCAAGGTAAGAAATCAGGTAAGGTTTGCATGTTATGTTTCTTTAGTTGAGCCAAAGAATGTGAAAGAAGCCTTAAAAGAAGAAGTGTGGATTCAAGCTATGCAACATGAACTTAATCAGTTTAAGAGAAATGAAGTTTGGGAATTAGTGCCTAGGCTAAGTGATGCAAATGTAATTGGAACTAAATGGATTTTCAAAAATAAAACTGATGAAAGTGGACAAGTAGTTAGAAATAAAGCTAGGCTAGTTACATAAGGTTACACACAAATTGAAGGCATAGACTTTGATGAAACCTTTGCACCAGTAGCTAGACTTGAGTCAATCAGATTACTACTTGCAATTGTTTGTTTGCTTGATTTTAAGTTGTACCAAATGGATGTTAAAATTGCATTTTTAAATGGCTATCTCAATGAAGAAGCTTTTGTTGAACAGCCTAAAGGATTTGAAGATCCTAAACATCCAAATTTTATGTACAAATTGCACAAAGCTTTGTATGGTCTGAAACAAGCTCCTAGAACTTGGCATGAAAGGTTGACTAATTTTTTAATCAACAAAGGTTACAAAAAAGGCAGCAATGATAGGACCTTGTTTATCAAACATGCATCAAACTATTTTATTGTTGCTCAAATATATGTTGATGACATTGTTTTCGGATCAACTAACAAAAGAAAAATTAATGAGTTGTTAAGTTGATGTAGAAAGAATTTGAGATGAGCATGGTAGGAGAATTAAATTTCTTTTTTGGATTGCAGGTTAAGCAAATGAATGATAGGATATTCATATCTCAATCAAAATATGCCAAAAATCTAGTAAAGAAATTTGGACTTGAGAATGCAAAACCAATGAAAACTCCTATCAGTACTAATCTAAAACTTTCAAAAGATAATGCAAGGAAAGAAGTTGATGCAAGCTTATATCGAAGCATTATTGACAGCCTACTTTACCTAACAGCAAGCAGACTAGATTTGAGCTTTAGTGTAGGACTTTGTGCAAGGTTTCAAGCAAAACCCAAAGAATCACATCTTGCAACAGCAAAGAGAATCATCAGGTATGTTCATGGAACATGTGATTATGGAATATGGTTTTCTAAAGATACAAATGATTGTCTTGCAGGGTTCAGTGATGCAGATTGGGCAGGAAATACAGATGACAGAAAAAGCACTTTAGGAGGTTGTTTTTATCTTAGTACTAGCTTGGTTTCATGGCACAATAAGAAGCAGGATTCAATTTCTTTATCTACAACTGAAGCTGAATACATAGCAGCAGGGAGTTGTTGTACATAACTGTTATGGATGAAGCAAATGTTGAGTGATTATGGTATTGAACAGAAGCCCATTACTGTGTTTTGTGATAATACTAGTGCTATAAATATTTTCAAAAATCCTGTTCAGCATTCTAGAACAAAACAAATTGATATTAGATATCATTTTATAAGGGAACTAGTAGAATCTAAGGTGATACACATTAAGCACATCTCCACAGATAAACAATTGGCTGGCTTGTTCACTAAGGCATTGGACACAACAAGATTTGAAAATCTAAGAAAAACCTTAGGTATCTGTCAATTATATGAATAAACACAGTATTCTGTTATGTTATTCATATCTGTAGTATCATAAGTTTCCTTCTAAATTAGCATGTTTTTGAGTTATGATATAAAAATTGAGTGGATAATTAAATACTGGTTTAATAATGAAAATCCAGAGAGGGCTACCAGTATATGATGTGTGAAAGCCATCCATTGAGAGTAACTTCATTGTATCTAAGAAATATGGTGAGGTCACCAACTCAAATGGAAAAAGGCTACCTCCATACATGTGTGAAAGCTACTGTATTATTTAGCAAATTTATATTGACACTAACTTTTGTGTGTGTAAGAAGCATACTCAAGTTGTTCACTCAATATATTCAAAATAAAACTTCAATATGTGAATCTCTCAAACCCAAAATTATGCTTTTTAGAATGAGAAATATGATAATTCAGATATTCCTGTTATGATATAGATATCTGTGTTCTGTTACATTTTTCATAACAATGTCCTATGTGCTTATTCTCAAAAATTAAGTCACTTGTGTGTCCATGTGTCAAATTTTTACCATGTCAGCATTGTGGAATTATGAGGGAGAAGCATCAATGGCAGGAATCCTTTTTCTATCAGTATTACTTATTTGAATTTAATTGGCAGGAATCCTTTTTCTATCAGTATTCCTTATTTGAATTTAATTCAAATTTGAATTGAATTGTTTTGAAGGGAGTTATTAAACAGTTTTTGGAAAGGAAAGTCATTAATTAATTTTTGTTGAAAATCAAAAATTGCTCAAAAATCGGCCTAGTATATATAACAAATAGTTTGTGGGCTTTTCCTGTTCATGTAATCCCTCTTCCACAGTTGCTTCCCTGTCTCGCATCTCTCTGTTTCTGTTATGAAAAATTTTTGCAGTTTAGAAACCCTAGCTATGCTGTCTTCGAACTCAACAGCCAGTGATTCTTCTTGAAGCGACTCCAGTCATGACAGTAATAACAGTAGCCAGTTGCCTCCTACATAACACAAACAAGCTTAGACAGTAGTTGATCCAGCCATGAGCGAGGACGACTAAATGCCAGTGAAGAGAATCAAAGAAAAGATCAAGCCAAAATACAACAAATTTCTCACGGCTGCAATCAAACAGAAGTTTGACAACATCACTTCACAAAGGAAGCTTCAGCTAGAACGACCTGTGAAACTCTCAGACTTCAACTCCTATGGTGTCAGCGAGATGATAGAGTCCAATTACTGGACTCAAACGGTATCAAATTTTCTTCCTCCTATTAAAACCTTGATTCAGGAATTCTATGCTAACATTTCAAGCACCATAGATGATCCTAAGAGTGTGCATTATCATAGAGTCTACTGTCAGGAGAAGTTTGTGAAATTTTCTTCCAATGTCATAAATTCTTTTATGGACATTCCAATAGGAAGCATGCATTCTCTTGATGAAAAATTTAACATGGCTGATATAATCAAGAAAGTTACTAGTTGAACAGATATAGAATGGAAATCCAGAGATGGTCTTGACCAGAAATATCTGAAGAAAAAATACCGAGTGTTACACAAATCGCTCAATTTAATTGGTTCCCTTCTTCCCACCAAAATCAGGTTTGGGAAGATAGATTGAAACTCATCTTTTGTTTAGGAACTAATAGGCCAGTGAATTTTAGACTTTTAGCTTACAGAACAATTGTTCAAATTGGTTCCTATCAATCGGATTACTACCTACTTGTGTTCCCCTGTCTGATACAAGGCATCCTTGCTCAAAACAATGTTCCTGTAAGTTCTAATGAACAAACCAAGATTTTGTCTAAGTCAATTACTAAGGGTTTCCTTCAGAGATTACATGATCAAACTGATCTCTCTGCACCTCAACCTAAGCCCACTATAGTTAGGAAGAATCAATTGAAATTTGTTGAGGAAAAACTTGGCTTCATCAATACTACTTTGATAGAAATTTTGCAGGATATAAACGATATTAAACACAAGTAATCTGTGTTGGAAAGTTAGTTTCTTAGACAGTCTCAGTCCACAGCACCCCACACTATGGCATCTGAACCAGAACCTGTACCTGAGGTACCAAAATCACCGGCTGCTGATATTCCTGAAACCACTGCACCACCATCTGAGCACACAGTTCCAAGTCCATCAAGTCCAGCTGCACAACCTGCTGTTAAGAAAGATAAAACAGCAGCACAGAAGCCAAAAGAAAAATCCAACCAGGCCTCTGTCAAGGGAACTATCCGAAAGGGAAAGAAGAAAATGAAAATGGTGAAAAAATCATCTAGTCAGAAGAAGCAGAAATCAGAAAAATCTGCTCCCACTTTACACAATGAATCTGATTCAGATGAACCAACAAAAACAGATTCTGGAATGAAACAACCTTTACCATCTATTGAGAAAAAATCCTTGGACATTTCTACACCTGCAGCAGCTGAAGAAACACCTCATCCACCATCATCCTCTCTGCCAGCACCTGAGTTACCAGTTCAATCTTCATAACCGCCTGGTCCAACCACTGAAACAAGTGCAGAAAGAATTGAAAGAGATATATGCAGAGTAGTTGCTGAAGTTACAGCCACTTTATCGGATACAACTAAAGTTCCTTAAGCACCAGCTCCTTCTGCTCAAACAACACCAGTGGAAGCCCCAACAGAACCAGCTCTATCTAATCAGCTAACCTCTCCTCCTAAGCGCAGGGTTAAATATTTGGCTCACAAATCTGTCAAACGCCCTAGCAGCTCTTCATCACCACCTGTTAGGAAGTCTCCTAGACTTGGTTAGATTTTGGCTACTTGTGTTGAAATCAAGGGGGAGATAAGGTCACCTCAAGGGGGAGAATTTAAACGAATTTACGAATTTGACTTGGCTAGACTTTGCATTATTTTTAGTTGCTGCTGAATCTTTTTTACTCTGAACTACTTTTATTTGCTGCTTGCTTTTATTCTGTTCTGAACTACTTTACTTTTGTTTGTTTTATTCTCTCTGCTTACTAATTTTGTTTTTGTATTACTTGTTTCTCGCAAGGAATAAGTAAAAAGTGAGGGGGATAATGACTTTGTTATATGCACTTTAATGGCTTGCTGCATTATTTGTATCAGTATAGTGATTGAATGTTGTAGATGATTTTGAGTACAGATGTGTTTAACATACATTTTCATTTGTTTTGCAGTCCTTCAGTCATCTATCTCATGATGGTGTGCTGTTATATAATTCACAATAGCTTGCTCGTTATTTGCTTGGGTTATTTGTCTGTATTACAATTCAGGATAAATTTCAGTGATAACTAGCTTATCACGTGGTGTTCTCGGAAACAGTTAAGTGCTTTCATCACAAGTTGCTAAAAAGGGGGAGATTGTTGGTGATAACGTCAAATATGTGACATACAAATGTTCAAAATTTTGGTTAACTTGTGATAAAAATAATTAAAGTGTTTTATTCCTATTTTACTGTTTCTAGCTAATTTTTATAGGAAGTATTTTGATTATTATCTCTCTTGATCAGGATAATATTTTGTATCCTAATCAAAATAGGAAGATAGTTGAATATATCCTTATTACTTTAGGAGAGTAACCATAAAGCATTTCCTATTTTGTTTTATCCTAATCCTAATGTGATCTTGATTAAGATCCTTACAGGACTTTTAGAAAGATTCTATCAAGATCTCTCATTATATAATGAATAAAACGTTGGCAACACAAGGGAGACTGTGAGAGAGTCTTTTTTCGTAAAAGGGAGATTATTATTGGTTGTTAATGAAGGCATTCCGCAACTTTGCAAGTGACAAGCTTTAACGCAAAGGAATGTCTTTATATCTTTGATTTATTGAGTCTTTGTAGTCATGTATGAGAATTAAAAATCATACATGAGTTGTTGATCAAGTCTGAGAGAGTTAGTAAACACTTAGAAAAACTTGAGGGTTGAGTGTTTATTCTGTTAGATATCGAGTGTTATGTATAATTTAACAGTTTGCTGTTAAGTTATCTACGACAGATAGTGAGCAGCGTCATTAGTGTTTAGAATCTTTGCGAAGATTTTGTTTGTCAAAGATTAGGTCTGTGTGTGAGAGTGAGTCAGCACAAATAAAGGTCCTAAAGATTGTAAAAACAAGAGCATAGTGAATTGCAGCTTGATAGCTGTATGTGGACGTAGGTTTCTATAACTGAACCACGTAAAAATCCTCCCATGTTGATTTACACTACTGTTGACTGTGTTGTTATTCGTAACTGCATACCTCCACAACTTTCATAGTATGTGTCTGTTAGTTAAAATGAAATGTCATGACCCATCATGCGACTAGTTCCAAATGAGTGTGCAATCAAATTTGCTTGGAATGGTTGCTAGAGAGAGTACTACCAAGCATAACTTGAGAGTGAAATATGCACAGAAATTTGATTCTTAAAGTATTAAAACGAAATTAAATTGATCCTCGGTTTGTGATGATTTTCTCTGCTAGTCAAGTTCCTTTTTTCAGAGAACACTTCATGTCGAATGCCATGAACTCTTGTCAAATTGCTACTGTCGTGTCTACAAACTCAAGACATCTGTGAGACATGTAGCCGGTGGTGATGACTGATGAGACATGAATTCCAGAAGTGAAAAGCATTTGGATGAAAAGCTGTGTAGGCATTTGTTAATAAAGTTACTAGCCCCACGTTGAGAAAACTGGTGTGCATAGCATCTAAGAGTTGTCTATCCTTGGCTACGATATCAAATTGTAGAATCGTGCAAGGTTTTGTATTTTTAACATTGTAATATATATATATATGTATATATATATATATACATATATATGTATATATATATATACATATATATATATATATATATATATATGTATATATATATATAGATATATATATATATGTGTGTGTGTGTATGTATGTATGTATAAATAACACACCTACCAGTACAATTTCATTCCTGAAGTGGCTTCATTAAGGCAAGATCTCTAATACTAACGAAGTAGAAAGATTGACAAGAGTAGCCAAACGATTGCATTGAATTTGGAAGCACACAACAAGCTTTTAATAAATACATTTCTTTTACAATGGCAATTCCTGCATATATGTCTTCACGTTACATCTCTCATGTTAGTGATTGGTTTAGAAAAGGGAGTGTAAACATAAAGCTGAGTGAAGGGTTTTATGATTATATATTAGGTTTTATGATTATACATCTAGAATATTTCGTGACATTGCTGGCATTAACTATCTTAGTTTTGAGTGATTGGGACAAAACAAATGAATAGAAATCGATTTCCACCTTGCCAGAATTCTATTGCCTGAATTGATCATGTTCTTCCATAGAATTCAAATGCACATTCTTTAAATGATCATTGCATATACTAGCTGTTGCACTCTCGTGTCTTAGCCGCTTATACAATGAAAATTGAAAATGAATACACTTAAAAGATGTAAATCTTTATTAATATCCAAAATACTAAAATTTACATGGGAGAACAAAAATAAAAGAATATCTACGAGTGCATAACTTGATTTTGCCACCGTAATGCTGATTATTTTCAGTTAAAGTGGCCTTAGTAATGATTGCATGGACCTTCAGGAAAACTATCCATGTCCAGAATAGCAGAGAAACTTTGGAAAGGCAAGAACTAATGTGTAGACTTCACCTACTGAAACACCAACCATAGGTTATCTTTAAGCCACTTTACAGCTCCATTCGCAACAGACCTGCAAATTCAATAGTTTTTTCTTTGCTTTGGTCAAGCTATACAAGAAGATTAAGAAAATATTGGACAAAATTGATAGAGAGATTCGTCAATAGAACAGATGACTAAATTGAGAATAAGTGTCACACCCCGCACCCAATATACTAATATTGCAACAGATAGGAGCTTGCCAAGAGAACACAGTCATCTATATGCCGAAATCTTCTCTAATCTTTAACTGATCGATTACCTGAGGTACACAATAGACTAGTAAGTATGAAACTCAATAAGCAGCTAGAATTATAAAAATAGGCGTAACACTCAAAATAAAACAATTAAAGGCGATAACCATTTCATAATATAACCACTATTCAATACTTAATCCATAAATCACTTGTTACTGTTCATTTCTTAGTATATAAGCCACCAGTGCCTTGCTAAGAAAGTCAAAAAATTGATTTCATTGTTCAAGGATCGCGCTTATGCGCGAGAGAACTGGCGCAGCAGTGCCAAGTTTTTGATTTTCAATCTGTTGCAAATTTCAGTTTCGCGCTTTGCGCCAAGGGAGAGGCACGCATTCTCTAACTCTCCGTTCTCTTTTACTTGAGTCGGTGCAAGTGGTGCTCCAGTGCGAAAGGTATAAGACAGCGACGCCATTTCTCTGCCTATACCTCTTTAGGTCGGTTAAAGATACGCTCCTACACCATTTAATGGTGCTCACGCATCAACCTTGCATTATTGGCCAATTTCCTATACCAATAACTCACTTATCCCATCGCATTTCTAATTCTATAAATACTCGTCTATAGGTAATCAAACATGGCTTTTCTATGTCAAAGCTCATCACATATATCTATACAAACACCCATTTATATATATATCTCATTTACAAATAAACTTTTCACAAGTTTAACACATCCTCATGTGCTCCCACAAACACATAAATCATTTGCACACGAGTTTCCACAAGCTAGCTACATTGTTCATATGGATATCCATTTCACATAATTTTGGAAGCTTCCACAGTACAGTTACAGATACTTAGGAACAGTGCTCTATAATCAATGTAGGACTTATCATATCACAGTCAGATCACATATATAGGCCCATATCACATAGCCACCTATTGACGACATCCGTAGGCAAGGCATCGTCGCAGTGAGTATTTCTTACATTGCACGAATCCGCTATCACCCAAAGGTGACAGCCACATAGTCCTGTTGGACTCTATCCTGCCACACGGAACAGTATATATACAAAAAGATGCCTACACTTGAGATAACTTAAGGCTAGTCTGACAATCCAGGCGATATCAGGTCCATGCTACCGAATCCCATGTAGAGAAACACATGGTCCAAACCTCCCCTCAAGCTATGAGAGCCAAGTATCATAAGTTATGGCATGCCACTTACATATCAGTTTTCACATTCAGTCACATAAGTGAAGTTCTATATTAAGCTTTCACTCACATATCACAATTCACATTTCAGTCGCAAAAATGAAGCTCTATGTCAAGCTTCTAACCCAGTCACAACATATCACAATTCATTTACCATAATACTTGCATTTAATAGTATCACATTTCACATTCGACATTTAATATAGTCCCATGGGCTTGGCATGTAATTTCAAATTCATAACTCATCACACAATGATGCATGCCTTCGCACATCACAATATTGCAGTTCACTTTCATAATTGAGGTTCTACTTAGGCTTCTCATTAATCACATATACATTCATAAATACAATAACCCTACATATCTCATATACATTTATGGATGTGCACAATCCACACATTGACATCATTTCTAAACACATAGAACCCCATTGACCTCTTTATTAGTGCCAACCCTTCTATTACTCTTCAATGTATTTCAATCATATCGTTGCACAATTATGTCCATGTATAACTGATCTCATTCACTTTCCACTCATACATATTCATGGCACTCTAATACATATGGTGTTTCATAGACATTCATTTGTCATGCCATCTCACATGAGGAAATAGTATCCTAGAATGTTTGGCATGTATTTCATTCACACATCGTCTTATTGGCAATGTTATTCAAGCCATATCATAACAAATTCACATATATGAGGGCACATTAATATTTCTACATCTCGCACACACAGAATTTACACCAACATGTAACTCACATACACATTAAAGTGTACGAAATCACACATTTCATAAATCACTATAAACCCCAATCAAATCATTTCCCATATCAAGGTCCATGTATTCATGGCCCCATCCACATTCCATCAACACATTTCACATATATTCACAAACACAATCATTAAACACGTTTCATTAAGAGTTAAAATCTGTTGTATCCTCCAAAGGGTCTAGCTACTTACCCGATTAGCGTCGCCTCTTAATTTTGTTTTCCTGTATTTCTTGACAACGGCATCATATGTATCAAGAGAAGAACCGCAGATGCTTGAAATTCACCTCTTCTTCTTCTCCTTCATCTCTGAAAACCATTGCCATAGTCATGACGTGCTGATCAGTGTCCATTTAAAAATCATTAAACCCCTTATAGGTTAACAGCAATTCAACCAACCAATAACATCATTTACTAAGCAATATCACACACATTGATAGGGTGATCAAAATAATAGGTCAATTATTCCCAATCCTCACCAAACTTTATGGGACTCAAGTAGACACATGTATTACATCCTATGAATTTTATTGAGTAAAAATAAGGTCATATACCACATAGAAACCCTGAATCTTGCTTTTACAGATAAACTGTCTCCAGGCCTCTCAACTGAGCAGTATCACTTTAAAGAATTTTATAAAATTCATTGTTAATCAAATAACCACCAAACTTTGCACGCTAAAACTAGACACATATAACTAACTAGACACATATAACTATCATTATACCAAAAATCATAATTTTCTATAGTGTCTAAGTAAGCCAAAAGTAATTTAACTTATCTATTCTTTTTTACAGTTAAAATTTCCAGCTTTACAACCTCAAACTTGAAAAATCATATAAATTCATACAAAGCTCCAAAGGCCATAAAATTTTTCAGTTCAATAGAAAACATACCTAAGGAATTGTATACCGAAAACCAGAATTTTTTATGGAGGATTGGTCCCTCAAATGAAAACCGTTTCCCATACTCTGTTTCAAAACAGGGGATATCCAAATTCGGTTTAGCAGCTTTGAAAAATCACCATAAATTGTTCACTTCGATTTTTTGAGTGATTCAAAATGATATAAACTCATAAATGTGTCTAGTTTCACACATAAAAATTTCATAACCAAATTATATTCCTAGAATTTTAGAGATAATTTGCACACCCTACTGCTCAGTTTGACTATCCTGCAGAATTCTGACCCAATCATCATCTATGGCCTTCCTATCTCATCCAATCTAATAGAATCATGTATAACGCACCAAATTTGTGATTTCCATCATACCTAATTGCATACATCACATGAACATACCATAGACCATAGTTTAATCTACCATTCCTTCACAAAATTTAGTAACTAAGCATGAGAAGTTGAAGGAGAGAAAAGATTCCTACCTTGAATTCCTCCTAGTTTCCTTTAATTTCCTTGATTTCTCACAATGGAAGAAAGCAAATAGAGAGAAAAAGAGAGGGCTGGAAACGGTTTTTGGTAGAGACAAGAAAGAGAAATAAAATTTTCTAGAGTTCTCCCATACTTATATAGATAAGGATTGAGGTGAAATTCCAAGTTAGCCCTTGTACTTACTAACATCTTCCAATTTCATCCTCCAAGATTACTTATTAACATATATATCATTTAGGCACATATATGCATAAATAAATACACACTTTAAGGCATATAAAAGCATATTATTTACAACATTTTGAGGTGTTCCAATAAGAGCACAAGGGAAATTCCGCACAGAAGTTATCAATAAAGATGATCAAAATCGAGCCATAATAAATCAACTAGCACTGATGCAAATCTAGTCTACAATTTCTTTAGGTTCAATGCATCTAATCAATTATCAGTAAAAGGTACAATTCCTCGAGTGTTGTTTGTGCAATCTAATCTAGTACAAATTAGGGGCATTCAGAAAGGTCAGAGATATTGGCATCCTCAGTTTAGGCCTACTGAAATAATAATTTGCACTGCTTGTTATTTCACAGAGATAGATAAGAGGCGTGTTCTCAAGACAGATTTTCAAAGGTTGATTGGTGTTTATTCTTGCCAATACTTTTATATCAAAGCATATCTTCAAAACATGGGCTAAATGTAGTAAATAATCATGAGTAAAAGGAAGGATATTGAAACATCCAAGAATACATGAGTTATCGAGAAATGGCATACCATATAAGACAATTGCAAATATGTGAAGGCAACTTAAAGATCAAATTGATAAAAAAAACATGCAAAATGCAGTAAATAATTATGGAGCTCAAGATAGCCTGTGACTGTGATAAAATTGTAATACTTAGATTTGATGACGGTCCTTGTAAGGATATGAACTTGGATATTATTTCAGTAAACAACTGACAGATGCAAATTATGTTTACAGTAAGTAAAATAATCATAACGTAGCTCAAATGACGAATGTGACACATCATGTAATATCAGCATCTTGAAGCAAAATTTTGAAATCCCTCCATTGAAAAAATGTGAAACAAAAGATCATGAAAGGTGGTCTAGTAAATCACATACGGAAGCCGAGTCCATCTCATAACTTGGAATCATTTTAGCAGCGCAGACCTGTGGAAAAACAAGATAGCATAAAATGTTGTCAGTCTACAACTGGATCAGAGACACGTCACATAAGAAGAACTTTATATGTCCTCTCAATAAACGTAGGTTTGCAATCACCCATTTATGACAAGTAAAGGTGCCAAAAACAGGAATTTGCATGAGAATTGAGACGCAAACTTGTTAAAAAAAAAAAAAAAAAACCCTTTTGTGTATATCCATCCGTAGTTTGACTTTGATCAAACGTATCTTACAAGATTAGAACTTAAAGATAGAACTGACTACAAGACTAGGGAATAGCTAGAGTGCAGCGGTTGTACGAGTACAGCCGCTGCTTTTAAGGAAGGGGGGTGTGCAAACAGTTGGAAAGACAGCTATTGCAGCCCCCTAAAAGTTGTAAAAGCACCCAACGTATGGATACGTTGGGTGTACGTTGGGTGTACTGTAGTGAGACCCGCAAGACTATCTAGCTAACTTAAAATCATGTCATAATCAATTTTCAATAAACCCAAAATAATATATTGCACATTCGTAGTACAATTTATAAAACTAATTCATTAAAATCCATGAAGTTATTTAATACCTGATCAAAGAGTCCCACAAAGATTCACCCAACTTCTCCACAAAGATGCTCCTTTCCATCAACAAAATCGGTTTTAAAGTTATCCAGCAAGCAGACAGGATTTAAACCAAGAACTAGACATTTCATTTTAAAACAATTTACACAATTAAAGAACATTGAACACAAAGAAGTGGAAAAACTAGGAACAGACCAGAAAGACGGCTCACAAAGGGTTTAACATCAAACACTTCACACTCATCTATATGCCCTCCAGCACCAATATATATTACAGGACTCTCTGTCACAGCGACACTGCACATACAAAATATTGCTGCAAATCTCTAAAGCCAAGTGCCTTCCTTTACTTTTTCCTTCTTGCAATGAATAGCTTCAATAAAACAGTTAAATCCATTTAAAGTCATTGAAAGCAATGAAAGCTAAACGATGGCAAAAGTACTTATTTACGCACTAAGAGCAGCACTACCACCACCCTTTGCATGACCATAACAATCTCAGCCCCAACTGAAACAGTTTGCTTAAATGCTTGCGCCTAATCGAATGCAGCTTGACCGATAACTACTACCCATGACAAATTTAGTAAGATCTGATTTCTGGAACATCAAAATATGAAAAGGATAAAAGGGTAAGTATTATCAACCTATGACAAGATGATAAGAGCATGCAAAATCAGCACAATACAATACCACTGCTTCAGAACTTGACACATTTCTTCCAAAAGAGCAGCTTCCTGTCTATGGCGCCTACTGGTATCAAAAAAATTATGAGATCATGGTTTTCCTTCTTGAATTTTTCCACACCATTTACTGCCATTCTGCATTTTCACCATTGTCTGACTCTGTATACCTGTAAATTAAAGCTAAGAGATTGCTTAGTTTGAAATGACCAAATTGTAACATGAGCATAGACTAAATTGATAATGCATCTCCAATTCCAATATGAAATCGTAAATCTGTGCTATCAAACATGGCATTTATGATATAAGTTATAGAAGATCTTTTATTTTTTCCTGCGTAGTAAAGCTGAACTTTTCATAATGTCTCCGCCCTCTATTTTGCGAATAGTGATTTTGCAAAAATAACTCACAAGTTCTACAATTAATTTTATATAAATTAAAATAATATTTGGCGCATTCTTAGTAAAAATAATAAAACTCATTCATTAATTGAATTCAATTCGTTATTTAATACCTGATCGAGGAGCCCCACAAAGATACTCCTTCCCGTCAACAACATTCATTTTAAAGTTATCCAGCAGCAGAGAGGATTTAAAAAATGTTCTCACTTGTGTATCTTATTTTCAACTCATACGTTATGTAGATTCCAAGCCAGTAACTCTAATGAAGGCTGCTTAATTCATTTGGTTCCACTATGTTCGTGACTGCATTCAACCAAATATGCCGCACATGGTAATTGACCATATAAAAACATCAATTATTACAACTTCCACTCCAACAAAACAAAGAGAAAAGCCCTACAAAATAAAAATAAAAAAATAAACAAGAATAAAAATCTTATACCTCCAACTTTATATATGTACTAGAAAAAAGTTATAGACAGAATTTTCCAGAGAAAGCACTGAGTTTTTCTTTCAAAATCTTAAAAAAAAAAAATTCAAATACTAGGAAATGCTATTTACATGTTGAAGTTTAAATGAGATTCATCTGCTCTGATTTATGCTATGCATCAACCAAATATAAGCAAAGCGTGGAAATATTTGTTGGAGTATTGGCTCTTTAGCCAATGCTATAAGCAATGTGAGGGATCCCACATTGCTCAAATAGAAATACTTGGGACTCCTTTGGGCTTATAAAAGAAGCCAAGTAGGAGAGTTATGAGTGTACCAAGAGAAATATCCTCCACCCCCTAAAGTTGTAAGGTCTCACATATAAGACCTCATAGTTTAAGGGCCTTTCCGTAAGGACCTTAAAGTTTGTAATATTTGTTTTTCCCCTTTTGATTTTGGGTATTTGTAGTATTGCCCAATTGTTTGGGTAATTACGTTTGGCCCAACTATTTGGGTAATTACAGTTTGGCCCAATAGTTGTGGTATTTGTATTGTGACCCAAAAGTTTGTAATTCTCTTTGAAGATAGTGGAAAGTTTATTCAGCGGCGCTCGAGGACGTAGGTACTAATACCGAACCTCGTTAAATCCTGGTGTGTTTTCTATTTCTGCATTGTGGTTGATTTGTTGCCTCTTTTGTTGCTATTATATTCAAATCTGGCATAGTTGTGTTGTGCATTTTGGGTTATTCTGTTGGTTATCGCTTCCGCTTGTGCATAACAATTGGTATCAGAGCCGAAGGTTTTGGGTAGTTAGTGGCTATTTCATTGAAGCACTTACTACTGTTCTGGGCTGTTGATTTTGGATTGCTAGTTATTGAATATAATAGTTTGTTTGGAGCTTGGTTATTGGTGATTTGTGTATCGAGCTTGTTTGTGAGAGGTAGTAATGGCTTCATCATCTACTGTATCTGAGAAGACAGTGACTGTGACAAATGCAAAAATAGATGTTGAAAAATTTGATGGCCGAAATAATTTCGGCTTATGGCAGAGTGAGGTGTTGGACGGGTTGTATCAGCAGGATTTGGATATTGTTCTGGAAGAAACAAAACCAGAAGATATCAGTGCAAGAGATTGGGACAGGCTGAATATAAAAGCTTGTGGGTTGATTCGCTCTTGTTTGTGTAGAGAACAAAAGTATCCGTTCACTAAGGAGACATCTGCAAACAAATTGTGGAAGGCGCTGGAAAACAAATATATGAAGAAAAGCAATGAGAATCGGCTGTATCTATTGAAGAGATTGTTCCGTCTCCAGTTGAAACCAGGTACGAGCATCAGTTCTCATATTGATGAGTTTAATAAGTTAATTGCTGATTTGTTAAACTTAGATGAAACATTCAAAGATGAGATTAAGGCTATGCTATTGATTGGCTCACTTCCGGATGAATTAGATCATTTGTGCATTACTCTTATCCATGGGAAAGATAAACTGTCTTTTGAAGAAGTTTGTTCTGCTTTGTTGAATTATGAAATTCGTAAGAAAGATCAAAGGGAACATAGGGATGAGTCAG
Organism: Boswellia sacra; assembly: GCA_013180625.2. NCBI lineage: Eukaryota > Viridiplantae > Streptophyta > Magnoliopsida > Sapindales > Burseraceae > Boswellia > Boswellia sacra. The sequence continues at coordinate 316,313 of SNVD02013154.1, forward strand.
TAGATGCATTGACAGTGAGAGGGCGTAGTCATAGTAGGAAACCAGGAAAAAGGGGAAAATCTTTGTCGAGGGGTAGATTAGGAAAAGATGAGTGTGCCTTTTGTCGTGAGAAAGGGCATTGGAAGAAAGATTGTCCTAAGTTGAAAAAGAAAGATAAGGGCAAGGCTGTTTCTGATGCATGTGTTGTTGAGCGTGAGGATGATAGTGATTCAGATATATGTCTAGTTGGTCATCCATCCACTTCTGGTTCTGATGAGTGGATTATGGATTCGGGTTGTACTTATCATATGTGTCCACATCGGGATTGGTTCTTTCAGTTTGAACAGCTTGATTGTGGAGTTGTGTATATGGGCAATGATGATATTTGCCATACTGCTGGGATAGGTTCGATCCGATTGAGGAATCATGATGGACTGACTAGAGTTCTGACAGATGTTCGGTATGTACCGAAGTTGAAGAAGAATCTCATCTCTTTGGGAGCCTTAGAATCTAAAGGCTGTGGTATATCTATTCGAGATGGTATTCTGAGGGTCACTTCAGGCGCTCTTGTGGTATTGAAAGGCACTAGGAGGAACAACTTGTATTACTATAATGGTAATACGGTTATTGGATCAGCTGCTATGGTTTCTGATAATGATATAGATTCAGAGATCACGAGACTGTGGCATATGCGTTTGGGACATGCAGGTGAGAAAGCCTTATTCAGTTTGGTGAAACGAGGCTTATTGAAAGGTGCAAAGACCTGCAAGCTGGATTTCTGTGAGCATTGTGTTCTGGGAAAGCAGAAGAGAGTGAAATTTGGCACCGCTATTCATAATACCAAGGGTATTCTTGATTATGTTCACTCAGATGTGTGGGGACCTACTAAAACCGCATCTATGGGAGGTAGGCACTACTTTGTTACTTTTGTTGATGACTTTTCCAGAAGAACTTGGGTGTATTGTTTGAAATCAAAAGATGATGTACTTCGTGTTTTCCTTAAATGGAAAAAGATGATTGAGACACAGACTGGCAAGAAGATCAAGCATCTCAGAACAGATAATGGTGGTGAGTATTGCAGTGATCAGTTTTTGAAATTGTGTCAAGATGAAGGTATTGTACGTCATTTTACTGTTAGAGGTACACCACAGCAGAATGGGGTGGCAGAACGCATGAACCGGACATTGCTGGAGAAAGTTCGGTGTATGTTGTCCAATGCTGGGTTGGGCAAAGAGTTTTGGGCTGAGGCTGTGACTTATGCGTGTCATCTCATTAATCGTCTACCTTCAGCTGCTATTGGTGATAGAACTCCATTGGAGGTATGGTCTGGACAACCTGTTTCTGATTATGATTCTTTACATGTTTTTGGTTCCACTGCATATTATCATGTGAAAGAATCTAAGCTGGATCCTAGAGCCAAGAAAGCGATTTTCTTGGGATTTGCTTCGGGAGTGAAAGGATATCGTCTATGGTGTCCTAGTTCGAGGAAGATTGTATCCAGTCGAGATGTGACATTTGATGAGTCTTCAATGTTGAAGAAATCAGAAAACTAGACAAAGGTGAATGGTACTCCATAGCAGGTGGAGCATACTCAGCAGCAGGTGGAGTTTGAAACGACGACATTGAACCCAGTTAGATCTGTTGAGACAGATGATGGTACTCCTGTGACAGAGGGAGATTTGGGAGATGATGGTGAGGGTTCTACTCAGGAACCTCAACAGCAACAAGAATCTATTGCAATTGATAGGCCAAGACGTGAGATTCGCAGACCTGCTCGATTTGCTGATATGGTGGCCTATGCACTTCCAATTGTAGATGCTGATGTTCCTTCCACTTATAGAGAGGCAGTTAGATGTTCTGAAGTTGATGAGTGGAAGACAGCTATGAGCGAAGAGATGCAGTCTCTTCAGAAGAATGAAACTTGGGAGCTAGCTCAACTACCGAAGGGTAAAAAGGTAATTGGGTGCAAATGGGTATATGCAAAGAAAGATGGATTTCCTGACAAGAATGACATCCGCTACAAGGCAAGGTTGGTGGCTAAAGGCTACGCTCAGAGGGAAGGAATTGACTACAATGAGGTATTTTCTCCAGTTGTGAAACATTCTTCTATTAGAATTTTGTTGGCCTTGGTAGCTCAGATGAATATGGAACTAGTTCAATTGGATGTAAAAACTGCATTTTTACATGGTGACTTGGAAGAGGAAATCTATATGACTCAGCCAGAGGGATTCAAAGTTGCTGGTAAGGAAAACTTGGTTTGTAAACTAAAAAGATCGCTTTATGGTTTGAAGCAATCTCCCAGACAGTGGTATAAGCGATTTGATCGGTTTATGATGGGTCAGAGGTACACAAGAAGCAAATTTGATAATTGTGTATATTTTCGGAGGCTACATGATGGTTCTTTCATTTATCTACTCTTGTATGTTGATGATATGTTGATAGCTTCGACGAATGTCGAAGAAATTACAAAGTTGAAGACTCAGTTGAATCGAGAGTTTGAGATGAAAGATTTGGGTGAAGCTAAGAAGATTCTTGGCATAGAGATTAGCAGAGATAGAGGGAGAAGCAAGATTTGTTTGACTCAGAAGCAGTATCTGAAGAAGGTATTACAGCGGTTTGGCATTACAGAGCAGTCAAAACCTGTAAGTACCCCACTTGCTCCTCATATGAAGCTCAGTGCATCTTTATCTCCTAGTACAGATGAGGAACGAGAGTATATGTCTCGAGTTCCGTATGCTAATGCAGTTGGTAGCCTGATGTATGCCATGGTATGTACGAGAACCGATATTTCACATGCAGTTGGAGTTGTGAGCAGGTATATGCATGATCCTGGTAAAGGACATTGGCAAGCAGTGAAATGGATTCTACGGTATTTGTTGAGAACCGTAGATGTTGGCTTAGTGTTTGAGAGAGATGATACATGTGGTCAGTATGCTATTGGTTATGTTGATTCTGATTATGCTGGTGATTTGGATAAACGTCGGTCGACAACCGGTTATGTGTTTACTCTTACAAGAGCACCAGTGAGTGGGAAGTCTACTTTACAGTCTACAGTAGCTTTGTCTACTACAGAGGCAGAGTATATGGCTATGACAGAGGCTGTGAAGGAAGCTATTTGGTTACAGGGATTGCTGGATGAATTGGGAATTGGGCAGAAGAAGATCAGTCTTTATTCTAACAGTCGGAGTGCTATCCACTTAGCGAAGAATCCAGTGTTTCATGTTCGTATGAAGCATATTGATATTCGGTATCATTTTGTACGGGAGATCATTGATGAAGGGAGAATCTTACTTCAGAAGATTGGGACTGCCGAGAATCCCGCAGATATGTTGACTAAGGTTGTGACAGCGATCAAGTTCAGTCATTGTTTGGACTTGATCAACATTGTGCCTGTTTGACCGCGCCATTGGGCGCATTTGGAGGCGTTGCTGCTGTGATAGAGAATATGGGAAAAAGAAGAGTATTGTGGTGGATTGGCTAAATCGCCAAGGTGGAGAATTGTTGGAGTATTGGCTCTTTAGCCAATGCTATAAGCAATGTGAGGGATCCCACATTGCTCAAATAGAAATACTTGGGACTCCTTTGGGCTTATAAAAGAAGCCAAGTAGGAGAGTTATGAGTGTACCAAGAGAAATATCCTCCACCCCCTAAAGTTGTAAGGTCTCACATATAAGACCTCATAGTTTAAGGGCCTTTCCGTAAGGACCTTAAAGTTTGTAATATTTGTTTTTCCCCTTTTGATTTTGGGTATTTGTAGTATTGCCCAATTGTTTGGGTAATTACGTTTGGCCCAACTATTTGGGTAATTACAGTTTGGCCCAATAGTTGTGGTATTTGTATTGTGACCCAAAAGTTTGTAATTCTCTTTGAAGATAGTGGAAAGTTTATTCAGCGGCGCTCGAGGACGTAGGTACTAATACCGAACCTCGTTAAATCCTGGTGTGTTTTCTATTTCTGCATTGTGGTTGATTTGTTGCCTCTTTTGTTGCTATTATATTCAAATCTGGCATAGTTGTGTTGTGCATTTTGGGTTATTCTGTTGGTTATCGCTTCCGCTTGTGCATAACAATATTAACAATTGATTAAACACAAGAAACTCAAGAATTAATTTCATAAAAAATAGAACCCAGTTGGCAAAAGAAGATCGTGGTCATTACTTACCTTCCTGCCTTCCCAGCGTTTGAACCCACTAATTGGAACAATTATCAAAGCAGTCAAGCCCTAAATAGTGATTAGAAATGAAGTCAAAATTTAAACTGTCTTTTTTTTTTTTCAATTTAAAATGATCACAAGCGAAGAATAAACAATCAAATATGTAAATAATTAATTAAATCCAGATAAATTAAAAAAGACACCACAAGAACTTACCGACAAAAGTCCAACAAGACGAGTAATAAGCCACCCATGATAGGAGGTTCACAATTAAGGAGAGTTGATTTGATTTCTGCAGATTCTTTTAGGATGTGGTTCCACTTCCTCATCGTCTGAGCTGCCATCTCCACTTCCACCAAGGTTAGAGCTATCTTCTGGCATTGCATCCTCTAAATCTTCATCCGTGAAAGCATCTTCTAACATTGTATCCTCTAAATCTTCACCTGTGGAAGAATCTTCTGACATCATATCCTCGAAATCTTCATCGATGGAAGCAAATCTCCAAGTAGAAGCTCTACGGTTGGCCATGTTGGGTTGTTCATATAATGGACAGACCCCGCAACAATCTATCATGCAGGGCTCTTTTATCGGGTTGATGTTTCCATAAAGAGGTATATGTTCGATGTTGAATTCAAATGTGACTGTCGTATAGTGAAGCTTAAGTAGCCTCACATCTACAAAAGCTATTACTATGTGATCTGAGTCAGGATAAGAGCTGGCTTCCCGAAGATTGATTTCAAAACCATTGGTATGTTTACCATAAGACCAATTAATTTTGAGTTTGATCGCATAATGGAATGTAGATTCATCATCATCCTCCTCCTCCTCAAATGTTATAACAGTGGATAGAGCAAATCCAATCAGCCCTCTGTTATACCAATTTTCAGGTAGCTTAATAGTTATGGAAGACCAAGAGCTTTGAAGGAACCACTGAGGAATTTCCCACCCAGGTACAATATAAAAAAAATCTAGGTATCCGTCCAGAAAACGCATAAGCCTGTGATATGAAATTCATGATATCTGATGTGAGATAAGAATGAGGGGGTACAAGAGGAAAGGGAGAGTGAGAGACTAACCATTTTATGATGAAATCGAAATGCTGTTGCCATATTTTGTATTCTTTGACGTGAAATATTGTCATTTAAATTAAAGCAGTTTGCAAATCTAAATTCGGCAGAAGGCTGCCATTTGAATTCACGATCTTGATCCAACTTTTCTCTATTTGATGGAGGCTCTGGCAATGACTGCAGTAGCTCGCAAGCGTCCGCTTCAACAGATCTTAGTGCCAATGGAAGCCGTGATATTGATTGAAGCCTCTGGCAACAGCTTAAGTAAAGGAATGCCAACTTAGAAAGTTGCCTGATACTTGGAGGAACACTCTCAATATCGGTTCCTTCAAGATCTAATGTTTGCAATGAAGATAAAGAACAAATAACTTCAGGGAATTCTGTCAGACTGCTCCATCGTAAATTTATTTCAGTAATTGCTTTCCAATTTGCAATACTGGATGGTAGCTGGCTTAACGGACTTTCATTTGCTTCAAAATATTCTAAATATGATAAATTACAAATGTTGCTTGGTATGGTCTCAAGATTATAACAACCTACCAAATACAATTCACAAAGCCCAGTCAGATTTCCAATTGAACATGGTAGCTCTTTAATTCTTGTCTTGCTTAAATTTAGAATATCCAAGCACTTCATTTCTTCCATAATTTCTGGGAAACTCTCAAGTTTCGAACAATCTGAGACACCAAGGAACGAAAGAGATCTCAATTTACAAATATTAATTGAAATCCGTCTGAGCCTTTTGCAAGAACTCAAATGTAAATAGTCCAAATCTGTTAAACTCGAGATTGATGGAGGAACTTCTTCTATTGAGGTCCCATTTAAAAATAACTTTTTGACATTCCCTGAAATCTTCGGAAAATCTGTGAGATTAAAGCACTCGGAGAAATCAAGAGTGATAGGAGAAGTAAAATGAATATTCCTTGGAAAACCCCTAAGACTTAAACATTCACTCATATTTAAATATTGAAGGTTCTTGAAACATTGGATAGGTGAGGGAACCTTAACCATCGTTTTCCAACTTCGGAAGTTTATGAGGTCCTTAGAAAAATTGATAATTGATTTCAAATTGAAGGCATACTGTAACCAAAACGAAAAAAGAAAATATTAGAATAAAAAGTGATAGCAAGTTACACAATTTTATCCAATAAAGAAATATACGTAAATAAAAAATTTTACCTTATTTTCTTTAAAGATTTCTTCAAGATTGCTGTAAGGAAATTCAAGTGCAACAAGCTTCTCTGGATTAAATTGTGATGGCAATGCTTTCAAAGGATATCCATCCCAACAAATATATCTTAACTCATTTGGGAGATATTCTAAACCCTGAGGAAGACGAACTTTAGATATATTCACATAGTCTCTAGAAGACCCACTTGGCAAATAGAGTTTAAGCAATCTAAGATTTGTCATCTTCACAAAGGCTTTGGCACTTAAATGTATTTCTCTACTTCTAGACATATCTAGCAATATGCTCTCAATTACATGAGTCCCCTTCAAAGTCAAAAGGAAATGAATCAACTTAAAAGACATAAAAGCTTTATAAAATTTATAGTAATTGAAACAAGATATGAATAGTTGATTTTCGCAGAACATATTTGATATAATAAGAAACAAAATGAAATTAACTATACTTTTACCTCATTATATTGTAGTACATGGTAGACATCTGTGGGATCCCACAACCTACTACGTTGTCCTGGATTTTTCTCAGATTCTTGGCAAACAATTCTCTGACCCATTTCTTGCAATAAATCATGCATTTGTAGTTGATCATATTTTGAAATCTTTAGGAGTGATTTATCGACAAGAACACTTAAAGAATATTCTGTACATTCATAACAAGAATTTAATATTTTTACTATGAGATCTTTCCTCTCCCATTTAAAGAAACAAGCAATGTCAAGAAATATGCTCTTCTCTGTCTTGTTTAATCCATCATAACTAATTTTTAATACATCATGAATTTGGGTGCCACCAATAATCTTCAAGTTATGGATTACACTTTCCCACTCTTCTTTGTTCTTCCCACAAAGAGATGAACCTAGCACTTCAAGAGCTAAAGGATTCCCTTTGGCATAGGCTACTATCATGTTTGAGAGTTGTTGTAGATGTTTAGGGGGATATTTTAGTTTAAATGCACACTTGCAAAAGAGCAAAAGAGCATCATCGACATTGAGTGCTTGAACCTTGTATATCTTATTCATTCCATAACTAGAAAGCACTTGTTTATCCCTAGTAGTTACAATGATTCTACTTCCAACACCCAATGGTTCAAGCTCTCTAATTAAAAGTTTTAATTGTTTATAATTATTCACATCATCAAGAACAATTAAAACTTTTTTGCGTTGAATCCTATCCTTAGTGAATTGATGAATAATATTGGAAGCATCAATAGTGAGATTTTCTTCCTCTAATATTCTAGAAATAATTTTCTGTTGTAAATCAACAAATCGGCCACCACATTTTTCCAATTCTTCACTAACATTTTCAATAAAGCAACGACCTTCAAATTGCGTAGAAATTCGATTGAAAAGCGCTTTAGAAAGGGTTGTTTTACCTATACCACCCATTCCCCAAATTCCTACAACTTTAGACCCTAACAACAATGACTTGATTTCCTCAATACATGATTCTATTCCCTCTAGGTCATCACAATTATCACTTAAGGGGGACATGTTATTCAATCTCTTCAGAACATCTTCAACAATTTCTTCAACAAGTTTGGGTTCGGACCTAGCAGGTACAAAAGTAACAAGTTAAACTTAGAAATTAATCACAACATTATTAAAATGTATTCACGCTTAATATAACATAGAGACAACAGGAACGACATTCAAGCTTTAGGAAATAATGAATTCGTTGTTTCTGTACTTAGCAGTTAGTGTAACGAAGGCATGTACCAAAGAGTCTTGCATGATCAGTAACAGGCTTAATTACCTAATCGCAGACGAATCATATCCAGATAAATCAGCTGCTTCAGTCAAAGCAGCTCTCCACCTTTGCACTCTTTCTGGCATCTCTTTAAAACGCTCTTCATGCCTCCGAAAAGCATCCCCAAAACTTCCTATCTGGTGCCGCACATCAGATGGGCTAACATGATAGAAAACCGGAACAACCGTTTGCCCATTTTTTCTCTTGCATTCCATAATTTTTGCAAGTTCATCCAAGCACCATCTGGAGGAAGAATAAGCCTTTGAGAAAATGATTACAGACATCTTCGATTCTTCGATTGCTTTCAAAAGCACAGGTGAAATCTCATCTCCAATCTTAAGTTCAACCTCATCAATGAAGGCTGCAATTTTTTTTCGACACAAAGCCGCATAGAGATGGCCAGTAAAGTTGTTCCTGGTATCCTCCCCTCTGAAACTAAGAAAAACATCGTACTTGGATTGAAGGATAACAGAAGAAGATGATGATGAAGCCATAGAGGAAAATTGTGAAATTGTGAAAATAAAGACGTAACAATGGACTGAAATATGCAGAAGTTCGCCTTATAAATAGAGATTGAGGTTTCTAATTTTGTGTATTGCCTTCCTTGGGATTTTCTAACGCATTGTTCAAATCGTAAATTTTTATCTTATTATATGTTAACTGAAGCATATATCCGTAGGCCTTTCAATGGTTGTCTTGGAAGACTCCGCCATGTTTCTTGGCCTTTTTGGATAAACTCCTCATGAGCTTAGGCGACTACGCAAAGCTTTATTATGGGTCATCAACATTCACATAATGAAACCAAGGGCCACCAATAATTTTTTTTTTCTGTCAAATCTTAAAATTTCAATTGCTTTATACTCGTTGATATCCATGTTAACAACATTAAGCTTAACTAAGTATTTGAATCTTTAATATGTCAAATATAACATTTTTTTGGATAATAATATAATAATATCAATTATTAGAGACTTAATCAATATTTAAGTTATGAGTTCAACTTCAGTATAGCAGTTGTACCATACAGCAGCCCTTTTTTTGTGTAAAGACATGTGAAGGTTAGAAACAACTTGTAAATGAGACTTTAAAAAATTATAAAAGTGGACTGCTGTATGGTACAGCTGCCGTACCGCAGTAAAATCCTTAAGATATATGTACACCTACAAGTTTAAGTTTTAAACGACTAATTTTTTAAAATTAAACCAATTACGAAGGTATCTATCCTCATGACATCGAGTTTTTTAGAAAATACAACATATATGCAGGCGGATAAAGCAAAGCTAGGCTCACCATCAATCACAAGTTGTAATTAAAATATTTGTTTATATGTAACTACAGATTTAAATATTTATTATTATTATCTGTAACACAAATTGAATTATTTTATATTTTTATTATATATTTAAAATTATTTAGTTAAGTTTTAAATTTTTAGCTACTTAATTATTTGAATAATTCAACTATTTAATTAAATATTTTATTGTTTACACCATAACATAATAGATTTTTTACTGCGATTATTTACCGCGGGTCTCCAAAACCGCGGTAAAAATTAAAATTCTATGACGGATCATGTAGTCTGCAGTAGATGTTACAAATTTTCCTGCGGTTTCGTAAGCCCGCAGTAGAAGGCTGTAATATAATCAATTTTTTTTTATTTTGCCCTCGTTCTCCCGCTTCTCTCTAACTTTTCCCTCTGAAATCCCTAATTTTCCTTCCCTGATTTTTTCCACCCAAAGCCTTTCAACCTTTGAAATCTCTCTTATGCTTCCTGAAATCGACGAAAATCTGTGCAACAAATCTCCTACACTCACAGCCTTTCAACCTCGTTAGTCCCACACTCGCCATTATCTCCTACGAAAGCTCGGTCGCACCATTCCTCGCTGGTTTGGAAGTCGAATTCTTAAACGATTTCAAACTGTTGGAAAACAATGAGAGAAGCCCGCGAGGACCAGTCACAGGCTCACAGCAAAGAGCGCTGCAGAGATCGTTTTCTCTGCTTCTGATAAGCTGAGAAAATGGTGAGCTCATCGAAGGAGGACACCACCAGCGACGCCGACAGCTCCAGCAAAGAAACGCCTCCCTCGAATTCCAGCCTCTTCACCGATTGTTCCTTTTCCTTGCTTGTTATTGAGGGTTGCTGCATCACTCTGTCTCTACAATTGTTCCATCGAGTTGCTGTGACTCTCTTCAATAGTTTTTCAACTCCAGATTCCTTCTTCTTTGAGAGGTAAGCTTCCATCTTTGCTCGCTCTGATTCACTCACCCAACCTCACAGTTTCATTTCCAAAACTCAACTCTCAGCTTTCTGCACGAAATCACAAAACCAAACCACACTTTCTAAAATTTCTCCATGAAACTTGCAAATCAGGTAATTTCACCCTCAATGAAGCTCTTTACTTCTTTAATTACATGATTCAGATGCAACCCACCCCTTCTATCAAATCATTCTGTATATTGTTAACTGCACTTCCTAAGAAAAAGCATTACCATCATGTTATTCGGCTTCACAGTACAATGACTGCACTTGGGGTCTCCCCTAATTTATTCTCTTTAGATGTATTGCTCAATTTCTTTTGCAATTTAAAAAGAAGTAGTGATGGTTTTGTGATTTTTGGGAGGATTTTCTGGATGGGTTTTACTGCAAATGCTTTGACTTTCAATTGTTTGATTAAAGGTTTGTGTAAGGAGGGTAGAATCACGGATGCGATTCTGTTGTTCAAGAAAATGGTTAGACTTGGTTGTAGGTCTGATGTGATTACATTTGGGACTTTGATTGATGGGTTTTGTCGTTCAGAGTATACGAGTAATGCTCTTAGGATGCACGAAGAAATGGTTAACGGGAAGTGTCAATTTCGTATTTTTTGTAAGCCCGATATAGTTCGTTATGGTAGTTTGATTGATGGTCTTTGTAAGAAAGGATTAATAACCAAGGCAAAAAAACTGTTTTCAGAAATAAGGGTGAGGGGAATTTTGGCAAATGAAGTTGTTAACACCTCTCTAATTCATGGTCCTTCTTGCTGTTAGCTGACTATACCAGGACCTAGGACCTACAAACAATTGTTTGCAAATGTTTTTCACTCACATCATGATGACTGCTCGTGGTTTCTTTGATTTATGTCAATCTGGCTATTAACAATCACCCTTTGGTTGGCTCAAAATAAATTGTTTATGTCAGATTATAATTATGAAGTCTATGTAATAATGCTACGATTCTCATATTTGATTCCTCTCAAAATGAAAAAAGAACTTACCATATAGACTATACCACTAAAAAGGGGGTTAAAACACAATATTGATACTGATTTATCTTCCATATCCTATTTTGGTAATTGATGAAGCAATTGAAAGATTTCGGGATCCAATGATGGAGGAAATTGATAGGAATTTACAGCATAATGATAGGAATTTACAGCAGCAGCCTAAACCCCCAGTCAGGATCACTTACTCTAGGCGCCTAAAATAGGAAGTTTGGGGGGTGGGGAGCTGAGTTGGCAGAAGTGTTATTCCTTTTCCGTTTTCTTTCTGTTATATGTTTTCTGTTTTTTAATAATTTGGAATTAGTTGTGGATATGCTGAGCTGGAAAAAGGGGGGAGTTAGTTAGAGAATTTTTAGGGAAGAGAGAGGGGAGGAGAGGAGGCAGTTATGTCATTTTTTCTGTAGAGCTTGGCTGAAGGGGAGGGCTGGCAGACCTCTCGAACGTCTGCTGATCACACTAAAGTAATTCTGATTTTTCCATCAATATAGAAGAGGAATTCCAGTAAAACCAAACTTAAGGTGTTTTCGTTTCCAGATTATTTTAAATTCTGATTCCAGTAACCTTGAGTGTGAGTGTGTGAGGGGAAATCTAACAGGACATAACAAATTTGGTATCAGAGCGGTAAGATCAGGGGATGGCTAAGAAAGGAGAAGCAAGAATGGATGGGATTGAGGAAAGGCTTACCCAGTTTCAAGGGGATATGGAGACGGTGAAGGAGGGAATGGCCAGAGTCCAGCTGCTAGAAAAAAATTTAGCGGCGGTACTGGAGAAGCTCGAGACGATGACGGAGAAGATGGTGAACAGGGCGGAAAGGAGTCCTGAGTTGAACGCCAGGAATCCAAAAGCTACGTCAGGGAGCGCTGGCGAAGGCTCATCGACTCCTCATCGGGGGTCTGGAGACTTCGACGCTGGCGAGAACTTCAGGGGGGATTTCCGGCCACCTCGGCGGATGGAGCTGCCGGTGTTCGACGGCACTGATCCCGAGGGCTGGGCGTTCAGAGCAGAGCGATACTTTTCGCTCAACCGATTGACGCAGTCGGAGAAACTGGAGGCAGCCGCCGTATGTTTCGAGGGTGAGGCGCTGTCGTGGTTCCAGTGGGAGGATCGTCGCCGGCCGATGAGGAGCTGGGATGAGTTGAAACGGCTGCTGGCGGACCGGTTTGCGTCGTCGCAGGAGGGGACGAACTATGAGCGGCTGTTGGCGTTGAGACAGGTCGGCAGTGTCCGGGAGTATCGCCGGCAGTTTGAGACGATAGCTTCGTCTCTGCAAGATATCTCTGAGAACGTGCTGGAAGGTGGCTTTCTTAATGGGCTGAAGACTGACATTCGGGCTGAGCTGAGGCTACTGCAACCAAACGGGCTGGCCCGGCTGATGGAAATGGCCCAACGCGTTGAAGACAGAAACTTAACACTGAAAAATTCTAAGTCTGGACTAACGGCAGTTCCAGGAAAAGGAACGTATTCCAGCACCAGCTCCCGAACCTCCAATAACTACTTCTCAACCCCAAGCTGGGCAGGGAATAAAAAGCCACCCCAGAATTCGGGAATTCCATTTAAAAAACTTTCTGATGCAGAACTACAGGCCAAACGAGAGAAGGGCCTTTGTTACAGATGTGATGAGAAGTTTTCACCTGGTCATCGTTGTAGATTCCAGTCCCTGCAGGTGATGGTAGTGCAAGAGGAGGAGACACTGGAAAACTCAGAAGGGATGTTCCAGGAAGATAATGCAGGGGAAGAAGTGGAAGTGGAGAGGGTGGAACTGTCAGTGAATTCGGTGGTGGGACTCACTTCTCCTAAAACCATCAAATTACAGGGCAGACTGTATGGGGAGGAGGTGGTCATACTCATTGATCCAGGGGCCACCCACAATTTCATTAGTAGTGCCTTGGTCAAGAAATTGTCATTACCTATAGAAACTACAGATGGATATGGAGTGATCCTGGGAACTGGAACACCAGTAAGGGGAGAGGGAGTTTGCAAAGAGATAGAACTGGAGTTACAGGGACTTAATATTGTGGAAGAATTCCTACCCTTAGACCTGGTTGGATCCGACTTAGTTCTTGGAATGATGTGGCTGGAAAAGTTAGGGGAGATTAAATTCAATTGCAAGGCCCTGTCTATGGAGTTCCAGATTGAGGGCAACAGGGTTTTATTGCAAGGAGATCCGGGACTTTCCAGATTCCAGGTCTCCCTGAAATCATTAATGAAGGCAGTTAGAGGAGGAGGCCAAGGAGTTTTGCTGGAATTAAACTCCCTAGCTGTGGTGACTGAACCAAGGCAGAATGAGTTAACTGCTGAATTGAAGAACCTGCTCCAGCAATTTAGTTCAGTTTTTGAGAATCCGCAGGGCTTACCTCCTGTTAGAGGGCATGAACATGCCATTCCACTAAAAGAAGGAAGTCAGCCAGTGAGTGTGAGGCCATACCGCTACCCGCAAATCCAGAAGGATGAAATTGAGAGACTAGTGACTGAGATGTTGGCGGCTGGAGTGATAAGGGCCAGCAGTAGCCCATTCTCTAGTCCAGTATTGTTAGTTAAAAAGAAAGATGGGAGTTGGCGGTTTTGTGTAGATTATCGTGCATTGAACCAAGCTACAGTTTCCGATAAGTATCCTATTCCAACTATTGATGAATTACTGGACGAATTACATGGAGCTTGTGTGTTTTCAAAATTGGACTTGAAATCCGGATACCATCAGATTCGGGTTAAATCAGAGGATGTACATAAGACTGCTTTTCGGACTCATGATGGACATTATGAGTTCTTAGTGATGCCCTTTGGACTCACCAATGCCCCATCAACATTTCAATCCTTAATGAATGAACTTTTCAGGAAGTTTTTAAGGAGATTTGTGCTGGTATTTTTTGATGACATTTTGGTTTACAGTAAAAGCATGGAGGCTCACTTAGAACATTTGGGAGTGGTGTTGGATACCCTTAAACAGCAACAGTTGTATCTCAATGCAAAGAAATGTATGTTTGCCCAAGATCAATTGGAGTATCTCGGCCAGGTAATTTCGGGAGAAGGGGTGGCGGTGGACACTTCGAAAGTGGAAGTGATGCAACAGTGGCCGACTCCTAAGAATTTGAAGGAGTTGCGAGGCTTTCTTGGGTTGACCGGGTACTATCGAAAATTTGTAGAAGGATATGGGAAGATTGCCTCTCCATTGACAGAACAGTTAAAAAAAGATAATTTCGGGTGGAATGAAAGGGCGGAGGAAGCTTTCCAAAGGCTGAAAAGGGCAATGACAACAGTTCCGGTTTTGGCTCTACTGGATTTTACTCAACCATTTATTGTTGAAACAGATGCTTCGGGGGCTGGTCTGGGGGCTGTTTTAATGCAGGGACAGCGACCAATTGCCTATTTCAGCCATGCTCTTCCTCAGCGCTCGCGGGGAAAGTCGATTTATGAGAGGGAGTTAATGGCTATTGCCTTGGCTGTTCAAAAATGGAGACCGTATTTAGTTGGCAGAAAGTTTGTGGTTAGGACTGATCAAAGAAGTCTTAAGTACTTACTTGAACAAAGGCTGGTCAGTGAGGAGCATTTGAAATGGTTAACCAAGCTGATGGGGTTTGATTTTGAGATCCATTACCGTCCGGGCTTAGAAAACAAGGCTGCGGATGCATTATCTAGGCGACCAGAACTGATTGCTATAGCTTTATCCCCAGCAGTGGACTCTAGCATCATACAGAAGGAGATAGAAGACAATGAGGAGTTGAGACAGCTTAAGGAATCTATTGTGGCTGGTACCGCAAAACAAGAAGGATATGTGGTGATTCAAGATCAATTAATGTATAAGGGCAGATTAGTGTTGGTTCAAGGGTCTCAAATCATTCCGAAGCTGCTGAAAGAGTTCCACGATAGTCCTTTGGGTGGCCATTCAGGCCTACTTAAGACGATGCAAAGGATTTCAAGGGAATTTTATTGGAAGGGAATGAAAAAAGAGATTAAGGCTTATGTAGATTCTTGTGGAGTTTGTCAACGAAACAAATATTTGTCATTGTCACCAGCGGGGCTGCTCCAGCCTCTTCCTATCCCTAATCAAGTTTGGGACGACATCACCATGGATTTCATAGAGGGCTTGCCTAAGTCGGAAGGTTATGATACTATCCTGGTGGTGGTTGATAGGCTGAGTAAGTATGGACATTTTGTGGCTCTTAAACATCCTTTCACTGCCCAATCCGTGGCTGCCATCTTTATTAAGGAAATAGTGAGGTTACATGGGATACCCCGCTCTATTATCACGGATCGGGATCGGATATTTCTTAGTTTATTTTGGAAGGAATTGTTTAAAATGGTGGACACAAAACTCAGCCGCAGCACAGCTTATCATCCTCAATCCGATGGACAAACGGAGGTGGTCAATCGATGTTTAGAAACCTATTTGAGATGTTTTGTGGCTGACCAACCAAAACAGTGGGCAAAGTGGCTTTCTTGGGCTGAGTATTGGTACAACACTACCTACCATTCAGCAGCTCAAACTACTCCTTTCAAGCTCCTGTATGGTCGAGATCCTCCCCCACTAGTTAGGTTTAATCAAAGCTCTACGACAGTATATTCGGTGGAACAACTACTGGAGGAAAGGGATGCAATGTTGGATGAGTTGAAGCACCATTTACAGGTTGCTCAGCACAACATGAAGTCAAGGGCAGACAGCAAAAGGAGAGAGGTTCAGTTTCAAGTTGGAGATATGGTTTACTTGAAACTACAGCCTTATCGTCAGAAATCCCTAGCTGGTCGCATGAATGAGAAGCTTAGTCCTAGGTTCTATGGACCTTATGTGGTGGAGGCTAAGGTTGGGCAGGTAGCTTATAAACTGAAGTTACCTGCCAATTCTAGGATACACCCTGTCTTCCATGTCTCAAAACTCAGAAAAGCTGTAGGATCAACTCCGGTTTCTGCCTATATTCCCCCGCAGTTGGATGAGAACATGGAGCTTCAGGTTGAACCAGAAGGAGTGCAAGGGATTAGACAGAAAAAGGATGATTCTAATGCCAAAACAGAAGTGCTCATCAAATGGAAAGGGTTGTCAGACTTCGAATCTACTTGGGAAGATGCTGATTTGCTGCAGCTTCAGTTTCCTGACTTCCACCTTGAGGACAAGGTGGCTGTTTGGGCGGGGGGTAATGATAGGAATTTACAGCATAATGATAGGAATTTACAGCAGCAGCCTAAACCCCCAGTCAGGATCACTTACTCTAGGCGCCTAAAATAGGAAGTTTGGGGGGTGGGGAGCTGAGTTGGCAGAAGTGTTATTCCTTTTCCGTTTTCTTTCTGTTATATGTTTTCTGTTTTTTAATAATTTGGAATTAGTTGTGGATATGCTGAGCTGGAAAAAGGGGGGAGTTAGTTAGAGAATTTTTAGGGAAGAGAGAGGGGAGGAGAGGAGGCAGTTATGTCATTTTTTTCTGTAGAGCTTGGCTGAAGGGGAGGGCTGGCAGACCTCTCGAACGTCTGCTGATCACACTAAAGTAATTCTGATTTTTCCATCAATATAGAAGAGGAATTCCAGTAAAACCAAACTTAAGGTGTTTTCGTTTCCAGATTATTTTAAATTCTGATTCCAGTAACCTTGAGTGTGAGTGTGTGAGGGGAAATCTAACAGGACATAACAGAAATTTTGACAGATACTGAGCAAAAGTTGGCTTAGGGCAGAACAGACTTGCCTCTTAGTCTATGCTTTGCTGTGGACAGAGGAGATGACCTATTGTTGTAGCAGTTGCTGAGGCGAGGTTCAGATCCAAATGAACTTGACAACAGTGGACGAACAGCACTGGTATGCAAACTTATTTCTTCCCTGTATGTCTATTTGAGGTTAATTTTTGAGTTTGTATCATCTTTTCAGTTGCAAGATGTAGAGCTTAGTTTGGTTATTTATGACAGCATTTTCCAACATCTAAGGGAAGTGAGCATTGTGTGACTCTGCTATTAGAGTACGGAGCAGATCCTAATGTCAGAGGTATCTTCTAGCACATTCATGCACTCTTGATCCTCCTCTCTGCTGCATTTTATTTATTTGTTTATTTTTTCCCCTCTGCTCCATGTTGATTAATTTAGATATACCGTGTGTTAATGACCAGTTTGGTCAAAGCTATACTGTAATGTATAGACTTAGTACGACATAATTTTGAAATTTGGAAGCTTCAGAAATACAATTTTTGAATTATGATTTACACAGTTTTGTTAATGATGCATTAACATATCTTTCACTTCACTAAGCTTAAATGGATGGATCATACTTTGATTATGCATAATCTTGTCCAAATCATTTCTTTTAGTTCCATTGGATGAAATGACAAAAGCTGCTATACTTGTCACTATTCCAATTTCCCAATCATATCTCATTTTATAAGTGAAGATAGGTTTTCTAAAAAAAAAAAATTGCTGTTATTAACATGACTATCTTTACTAGTTCGCAAAAAGGCTGTTATATTGTTTTACTAGGCTGTTATATTGTTATATTATTATATGAATTTGGGTGGGCTTTTCTACTATAAAACCTGGTTTTAATGATTTGTGATTTGTCTATATACAGACTCGGAAGGAAGTGTTCCTCTATGGGAAGCTATATCGGGGAAACATGAATCTGCGGTTCAAATTCTTGTAGAACATGGTGCATCGATAACATCTGGAGATATTGATGTTTATTGTTGTTTTATTTTTATTTGTTGTTTTGAAAAAAAGCAAGGACTTTTTACGGCGGGCCAATAGCCCGCGGTAAATACCTGAGAATTTTATAGTCACTTTTTACGGCGAGCCACAAGCCCGCGGTAAAAAAATTTGGACTACACCACGAATTTTTACGGCAGGTCAAAGAATTTTTACGGCGGGCCTTGAGCCCGCGGTAAAATCCGTTTTACCGCGGGCCGAAACCACGATAAAAAGTAAAATTATTTTTTACGGCGCCATTTTATACGGTGGGCTTAAACTGTCGTAGGCCCGTCGTAGAAGACCTTTTACCGCGGGCCGAGGTTTCGACCTGCGGTAAAAGGCTCATTTTCTTGTAGTGAATTAACAAAACAAAAGATTAAATAAATGCATTCAATTACCACATAAGAGAACTGCAATTAAAAAACTAAATAAAAAAATGGACATTCTTGGGCAAACTAACCCGAAATCAAACATTGATTTTTCTTGAACACAAAAAAAAAAAAAAAAGTAAGCTGTCTTTAAACTAGGCCTCCTTAATTTAGATAACATGGTGCAACAGCACGTCACCAATTCTTTGTTATAGTTCGACCAGCAGAACAGATAATAAAACCAAGAAAAATCCAATGATGAAGAGAGCATCAATTCAAATAAAGGGACCATTAAAATTCGGGACCCAAACGGTCAAATGGCCATCCCGTATAAACAAAATACTTGATAGATGATCTCTTACATTACATTACACTACATGCATAATGACGAAACAAGACCAGCATAAACAACTAGCGAAAATCATTAGAGTGCATATATGATATGGTGGTCATGTTCGTTTGCAACAGCACCTCCTGATACCATGGCAATTCCCTCATCGGGCCTTTGAGGAGGCACACATAGGCATTGCTCCCCCGACTGCTAGAAAACTTGAAAATTATTTTTTGACTCGACCCTTAAATATTTTCAACAAATTTTTAAGGACTTTATTTTTAGACTCAACTTTAGAGCCATGTCAACCAGGACAACATAATTAATTCTACCCAAACCTGCTCCTAACTATTATTTGAGATGAGGTAAAGATTGGCCTCATCCCCAACAGAGTTAAATTGTCATCTCTATATTGATATCATATGATGTCCAAAATGACGAGTAATTATAATATGGCTTATTGACTCACTAGATTGGCAAACTCCTTTATTTAATAGCCTAATTTGATCGACAGGCTGAAAACTCGAGCTCCTCATAGTCTTCAACCTCCAACCTGCGAGCTTCACAAGGCTTTATTTACATCAAAAACCGTTCCATTTAATCCACTTCCAATTCCTTGATTATCCACTTTTAATACTTAAAATTATTAAATAATCATCAAACACGTGATTTTTTAATTGCATACCTCTAACATGCTGTAAAGTATAATTTGAAGTAGTTTTTTAAATGGGTTCATATATATTACTAACTTCCCTACGGTTTGTTTTATTATTATTAGAAAAGCATGTTTGAAAATATATCAATATGGCCTTTGTCATTTATATTTTCGTACCATAGAGGTCTATTTTAATGATAAAAACTGGACCTAAAAAATAACATGGATGATAAAAAATGCATTTTAATATCTAGTTGGCTAATATATCCGAAATTTTAAAGAGTTTTCCCCTTCCCTTTGCTTGTTAACTTTGCAGAGTTTTCATCAAATTTAGGGGTCGTCCTTCGCTTATAATCTAGAGGTAGACTTTCACTGACCAATTAGTTGGGGAGTTGCATGCTATTTTCCCCAAAATTATGTGATAGTAACAGCACACCGGTGCTTGTGTGGTATTATTACTCTTATGAAGCATAAGCAGATATTTTTATCCATGTTGTAAGAGCTTTAATCCTGGCCAATAAAATTATGAGGATAGCCAAGCCACCACTCTCTGCTCCACCACTGCTAACGCATATGGCCACTGCGGGCCACAAGCTCCCGAGGAGCACCGAAGCTCAGCCACAGAAGTCCAAGTCATCGTCGTTTAAACCCAACAAGGAAGCTCCATGGCTCCACTAAATTCCTCATCCACATCCCAACCCACTCTTCCATGTCAAGACCACCACAATTGTCCTTCACAGTCCAAGCCTCCAACGACTCCCACAATTGTCTACTAAATTTTTGCTGCAATTATCTTGATATATAGGAGCTCTGGAGTTCATATGTCTCTTTAATTGTAGAAAATTTTGATATTATTTAATAAAGGATATGATTGTTTTTCCTCTTTCTCTTGAGCTATATACTACTATTTTCTACATAATCACTAGATTACGAGACTATCTAGAGATTTTTTAGGACGTAGTTAACGATTGCATATATAGATGCACCTAATTGATTTTCACAGTTCATAATTCATAAACAACCTTCATTTCTGTGTATGTATTTACGTATTATAATCAAAATATCGAAACATGATGAAAATCCAAAATAAGTTCATAAGTATTCTTAAGTCAATTTTTAATCAATCAAGATATGCAAAAATCTATCAAAAGCTTGGAAAACATTTTGAATTCTTATTCGATAAGTGATTGAATAGATCGATGTTTTAAACACTAGAGACACTCTAAGCTTCATGCCTGTGTTCATTTCTAGGCGTAAGACAGAATACAAAGGTTAGCAGCATTCATTTGAATGAAAGTTTTAGACAAAGGAGCTACTATATGCTTGGATTCGTGCTTTGTTCATCTAGACATTATACTCACTCAGAAAGGTTGGAATAGTCTGTATCAACGGAGGTTTTGGGACCCCAAACCCAATTTTCGTTTATGAACATCCAGATTCATCCGGATGGATAAGTGGAGGAACCAGAACCAAGGTTTTTAGCAATCAACTAGCTAGCATAACAAAGGACTGTTATTGGTTGAACCTAATATATCCTGAACGGTTGAACACCATACAGTAGAGAACTTGACAATTTACTCTTGTGTGTCCCTTGTACTTCAAAAAACTGCTTTAGTTGCACAAATGGATACATCTGCTTATTAATATGTTTCTTTGTATGAACAGGAAGACCTGAACTTTTTGTTGAAATTAGGAGCTGGTTCTTTTGTTGGTGCAGCTGTTATCAAGTATGGAAGCATCATTTTCCCAGAGATAACCAGGCCAAACCTCTTGCAGGCTCTAGTTATGATTTTAACTCCAGTTATCACAGCAGTGTGGCTTTTGATTAAGCAAAGTCGTGCAGAAAAACAAAGCTCAAAGCCTGGCTTCTGGATTATAGTATGTGTCTGTTGGTTAAAATGAAATGTCATGACCCATCATGCAACTAGTTCCAAATGAGCGTGCAATCAAATCTGCTTGGAACGGTTGCTAGAGAGTGTAGTACCAAGCATAACTTGAGAGTGAAATATGCACAAAAATTTGATTCTAAAAGTATTAAAAAGAAATTCAATTGATCCTCAGTTTGTGATGATTTCTCTGCTAGTCAAGTTCCTTTTCTCAGAGAACACATCATGTCAAATGCCATGAACTCTTGTCAAATTGCTACTGTCGTGTCTACAAACTCAAGAAATCTGCGAAACATGTAGCCAGTGGTGATGACTGATGAGACATGAATTCCAGAAGTGAAAAGCATTTGGATGAAAAGCTGTGTAGGCATTTGTTAATAAAGTTACTATCCTCACGTTGAGAAGGCTGGTATTCATAACATCTAAGAGTTGGCTATCCTTGGCTCCGATATCAAACTGTAGAATTGCGCAAGGTTTGGTATTTTTAACATTGTAATATATATAGGCATAAATAACACAGCTACTAATACAATTTCATTGCTGAAGTGACTTCAATAAGGCAAGATCTCTAATACTAACAAAGTAGAAAGATTGACGAGAGTAGCCAGAAGATTGCATTGAATTTGGAAGCACACAGCAAGCTTTAAATAAATACAGGTCTTCTGTAATGGCAATTCCAGATATGTCTTCACGTTACATCTCTTATGTTAGTGATTGGTTCAGACAAGGAAGTGTAAACATAAAGCTGACTGAAGGGCTTTATCATTATACATCTAGAATATTTCGTGACATTGCCGGCATTAACTATCTTAGTTTTGACTGATTGGGACAGAATAAATGAATAGAAATCGACTTCCACCTTGCCAGAATTCTATTGCCCGAATTGATCATGTTCTTCCATAGAATTCAAATGCACATTCTTTAAATGATCGTTGCATATACTAGCTGTTGCACTCTCGTGTCTTAGCCGCTTATACAATGAAAATTGAAAATCAATACACTTAAAAGATGTAAATGTAATATCCTAAATTTTGTAGTGTACATTATATCATGTGTTATGGTTACATATGTGTTGTATATGTAATGTATTTGAATTGTAATGTAATAAATGGAAGAATGAGGGGCTTAATTAAAAGAGTGATGGGTTTAATAGTCATAAAAGAGGAGAGAAGGACTAATGGGAAATTTACCTTAATATTTATCTATAAAATGGGAAGAATTCTAGAATTTCTTCCCTCTTGCTCCTAAATAAACGGTTTCAGCTCTTCACACTCTCTCTATATTTTCAACACAAAAATTCACAAAGAAGGGAAGGAGAAGGAAGAAAGAAAAGGGTAAGAACTCATCTTTTTCCTTAGAATTCTTGATTTAGTGTGTGTGTTTGCAAGAATTCTTTTGGATTGTGATCTGAGTATATGAATTTTTGTTTGTGCTGCTGGAAATTTGGGTGGAAACATGAATTTGAATGAGTTTTAAATGTATCTAAGTAAGGAGATGAAGATATGAGCTAGAAATGAGAGTTTAGTTCAATCCTGGAATTTTTGTCTATACTGAACAGTATATGTTCCGAAAATTCTCAAAAATCAGGAGGATGTTTTCTTGTTCTGAAAATTTTATGGATGAAAATAGACATGTCCAAGAGTTTATAGAAATTAGAATCACTTAAAAATTCATAGTGTGTAAATTGTAATGAATTTTGAAATTCTAGTTTGAAATTTGTGAATTTCCCCTGTTTTAAAACATGGCAGAAAGAGTGAACTCGATTTGAGGGGCCAAATCTTTGTAAAAGTGCCTGAATTTTTGTATGCAAGTTCTTCTATGTGTCATATATGGGACTGTAAATTTTTAATGAGATTGAAGCTCTGTGTGAATTGTTATAGATTTTTAAATTTGGCTTGTTAAAACTGGAATTTTTAGTTTCCAAAACAGTGGAGTTAGAAATAAATGGATTTGAATGGGTTAAACATCTTGAAAAGCCCTGATTTTTGGTATGGAGGTATATATATATGTTATATACTAGCCTGTAAATATTTGTAGCCATTTGAGTAGGATTGAAATTCCTACAAATTTTTAAGTTGATAGTGCTCAGTGAAGTGAATGCAGTGGCAGGATTGTTGAGGTAATGAATTTGATTATTTTGAGTGACCTAATGACCCCAATTTGCTCTAAAAATTTTAAGGAGACATGAGGTATTTGTCTAAAAGATGTCTACCCAATTGTGTGAATTTTGAAAGTAGCAAGTGTTGTTGTAAATTGTTTGTCAAAGTAAGTATAGAAATGGAGCCAAAAAGGGGAAATGTTTTACAAGTGTATGGTGACCTAAAAAGAGATTTTTGTTTTATTTTTAGGTCAATCACAAGCATCGAAAAGCAGCTGTACAAGGTAAGTAAGCTAACTTTTCTGAGGCCACAATAAATTGTGTATTGTATGTATGTAATTTTATGGATTGTAACATTGTTAATTGCTAGCACCTTGATGCTGGAATGTGAGATACTGTGACTGTTCTAGAAGGTTGATGTCAAACTTCTTTTATGTGTGACTGATTGTAAATGGTGAAACATGATTGGCATGCCAAGACCTAGGAAGTTTAGCTCTCATAGCTTGAGGGGAGGTCTGGACCATGTGTTTCCCAATATGGGATTCGGTAGCATGGGCCCGGTATCACCCGAATTGTCAGACTAGCCTCGAGCTATTTCAAGTGTAGGCATCTAAATGTATTCGTACTGTTCTGTACTGTTTCATAGCTTGAGGAGAGGTCTGGACCATGTGTTTCTCTAGATGAGATTCGGTAGCATGGGCCCGGTATCACCCGGATTGTCAGACTAGCCTTGAGCATTCCGTACTCCCATGGCTTGAGGGGAGGTTTGGACCATGTGTTTCTCTAGACAAGATTCGGTAGCATGGGCGCGGTATCACCCGGATTGTCAGACTAGCCTTGAGCTATTATATGGGAACTGACTGTGAAATGAAAAGTCCTACCTTGATTAGAGAGCCTTTTCCCCTAGGTGACTGTAATTGATATTGTGGAAGCTTTCTCATTATGTGATTGTGATTGGACATGAAAAAAGCGATAAGTAGAGAAATGTGAACTCACTTATGTGAGATTGAATCGACCTATAGAGGTTTAGAAAGTAAATTGGCGCGGGAGCGCAAATGTAACCGAAGTGAACTCAGAGCATTTCTTCTTTAACTATTTAGATAATGCTTGTGTAGTTAGAAATAGATAGTTTCATACTGTGGATTGAATTCTATTATTATTGTTTATTGCTGTATATTCACTTAGCTTACTTACTGAGTTTTACTCACTGAAGTTGTTGTGTGCCTCAGGTGAGCAGTAGAGTGAGTTTTTGGATGGAGGACTTTTGGCATATCGACAGAGTTCCCTTGGCAACCATAAACCGCTGCCTAAATTATCATAGCCATACTGTAGGAATCCTTTTGATTTTGAATGCATCTAGCTACAGTGAATTGGTTTGGTTGTGATTAGAAACCCTGTTTTGCGTGGTACTAATATTAATTAGTGAAAGAAATAACAGAGTTCATATTTAAATGACCGTATAAATGCTATATTTTGTTTGTCTAGTATGGGTTGTGACAGTAAATCTTTGTTAATATCCAAAATACTAAAATTTACATGGGAGAACAAAAATAAAAGAATATCTACGAGTGTGTAACTTGATTTTGCCACCGCAATGCTGATTATTTCCAGTTAAAGTGGCCTCAGTAATGATTGCATGGACCTTCAGGAAAACTATCCATGTCTAGAATAGCAGAGAAATTTTGGAAAGGCAAGAAAATGTGTAGACTTCACCTACTGAAACGCCAGCTACAGGTTGTCTTTAAGCCACTTTACAGCCCTATTCGCAACAGACCTGCAAATTCAATAGTTTTTTGTTTGCTTTGGTCAAGCTATACAAGAAGATTAAGAAAATATTGGACAAAATTGATAAAGAGATTCGTCCATAGAACAGATGACTAAATTGGGAATAAGAGCACGAGGGAAATTCCGCACAGAAGTTATCAATAAAGATGATCAAAATCAAGCCATAATAAATCAAATAGCACTGATGCAAATCTTGTCTACAATTTCTTTAGGTTCAATGCATCCAATCAATTATCAGTAAAAGGTACAATTCCTTAAGTGCTGTCTGTGCAATCTAATCTAGTACAAATTAGGGGCATTCAGAAAGGTCAGAGATATTGGCATCCTCAGTTTAGGCCTTTTGAAATAATAATTTGCACTGCTTGTTATTTCACGGAGATAGATAAGAGGCGTGTTCTCAAGACAGATTTCAATTTCTATTCGCTAATACTGACCAAAAAAATTCAGTTGTCAGCAGTTGGATCTACTCCAACAAGAGGAGAACAGCGATACAATTAATTTCTCCAAGCATCAGGGATCTAAGGAAGGAATGGGATTTACAAGCGATGGTTGTGCTTAGCCTTCTCCTGCGAATAATACTCATCGCTCGTGGTCATCGCAGGAAGTATAAGCAGAGCTTCTTAATCAGGGCTGTTGTCTGGTCTGCATACTTGGCTGCAAATTCTATAGCAAGTTTTGCCCTTGGCTTACTCTCTAATAACCTGACAGATATTTATTATAAATAGGATAAGCCCTTACCCCTGGAAGCAAACACTCTACTCACTGTAGTCTAGGCTCCATTTCTTCTTTTACACTTGGGTGGCCCTGACACCATTACTGCTTATTCCTTGCAAGATAATGAGCTCTGGCTGAGGCACTTAGTGTAACGACCGGTCTCCCACCCGGGCGCACTCTAGCACTGGGATCTTACGGTTGTCCTCGATCGCACAACAGTCACGTATTGTCCGTTGTGAGCCCCACAGGTCCCGCACGGCTTTGTCCTCTAGGATTTCAAGAGATGGCCCCTGTGTGGCACTTTATTCCCATAGGATTCAAGAGGTGGCCCCCATGTGGCACTTTGTATCCCAGAAGCGCGTGCCCTAACTCGAACTCAGGACCTTATACGCGTCCAAAGTTCAAACTTGGTACCATTCGGGAGGACAAAGCCTTGCGAGACCTGTAGGACCCACAGCGGATAATACGTGACTGTTGTGCAATCGACGATAACCGTAAAGTCTCGGTGCTGCAGTGCACCCGGGCAGGGGATCGATCGTTACACTTAGCTGGACTATTTTTCCATACAATCATCACAATTTATGTCTTCCTCTTGACCTGGACAGGATCTTGCCTTTCCAAGCTTTTCATTCCCATGTTTTTCACAGGATTTATCAAGTATGGAGAACGAAATTACACACTCAGATCTACCAGCAATGAGAAGGTAAGAGAGCCCTTTTTCACTCAATATTTTCCTAAAGGTGACGTAAATTACAGTGCCGGAGAAGACGATGTGTAGTACAGTTCTGGTCACCATCAGGTCTCATCCGCCTACAAGTAAAGAATCTGCTTCTACGTCTGATGATGAATTACATCTACGTATTGCCTCCAGTTCTCTAGATGTAACCAAGAGTCTGTTTTTAGATATTATATTAAGCGACACAGAGCGTGACCGTATCAAATCTTATTTCACAAGCATATCGATTGATCATGAAAAAGCCTTCGAGGTAGTTAAAACAGAGATTGGATTGATTTACGATTTGCATTATACCAAGGCTCCTGCAATCTGTACTCCCTTGGGGTTGACATTACGCGGCATTACTTTCTTTCTAGTTTGCAGTGTGCTGCTAATGTTTACTATTCTTGTTCTTGTTGTTGACAACAAAAAGAGGTATTCAAAGATAGATGTCGCTATAACATTCCTATTGTTAATCATAGCTGTCATGGCAGATGTCCATTCAGCATTATTATTACTCTTCTCGGACCAATTTCAAATTTGGTTGAGTAAACAGGAAAGAAGTACTCTTCGCAAATTCTTGCGAGGCCTTAGTTCTTTTCAGCTATCAAAGAAGAGGAAGAAGAGGTGGTCACATGACATGTCCCAATGGAGTCTGCTACGCTCCCTTGACAGTCAAAACTTCCTACCTTGCCGTACTATCCGAAAAATCCCAAAAATTGGCAAAATGCTCCAAAAGCCACCGTATGTGGCTGTTAAAGTTCCCACAGACATTAAAAAATTAATCTTCGATAGAATCGATGAGATTCGTAGTACAGACGAGCTTCAAACTGAATTAAGTCTTGGAAATTGGAACACAACTCTAATTCCAGGACTCGACCAACTTGGGAACCGCATTCTGTTTTGGCAAATCGTTACGGAAGTTTCGTACAACTTAGATATAGGGAATCTGTAGCAATTTAATGATAAGGTTCGAGATCAGAAATTAATCAAACGTATATCTAGATACATGGGGTATCTACTAGTCAAGAATCCTTCGCTATTATTAGTTAAGATTGCACTTCATAAAACAATTGATCAAGCGATTGATGAATTCCGACGGCGTGTGAAAGAACATGACCGCGGGCAAAAGAATTGGTAAAAAACCTGGGAAAAGTTGGTAAAAAGTATACCATTAGACAGGAAAAACTATCTCGGCAGCCCCAAAAGAATGTTCTACGATGCATTGCATTTTGCAGATTCTATAAGGAAAGAGGTAACTATTTTTCGGACATGTCCTTAATTAATTACTTAAATAATTAAAAACTAATCTAATGTCCTTTTCACTTTAGATGTATGACAGGATTTAAGTGTGAAATGGAAGCTATTGGTTAGCATTTGGTTGCAAATGCTGTTTGTTGCAGCAATAAGGAGCGGAGGAAAGCAGCGTGCTCAGCAGCTGAGACGCGGTGGAGAGTTTTTCATGCATGTATGGCTTCTCACGGCACATCTTGGCAAAATATAACAACTCTACCTTCGCAAATCGTGAATACTCTCTCTTTCGAATAAACCGTTTTGTTTTAGCATTGGTGGTTCGAACCTAGGTGTAAGAAACCTTACTTAACCTTAGTAAAGGTGCTAACTTATTTTTTTATCATTAAATGCACATTATCCATCTAAAAGATAACTAATTTTTATTTCTAAAAACCAAAAAAAAAAGAAATTAACTCCCCGTTAGATCCTAAAAGTAATGTTCATACTTTTGTTAGCTCAAAAGTAGAAGTGGAATCGGGCTGGGCTAGGGGCAGGGATGCCATACCCATCCCCATCCCAATTTAAAAATTTATCCTTATCCCCACCCTATCCCCAATTTAAAAATTAACTTCTCTCTCCACCCTATTCCCAATTTTTTAAATCATCTCCATCTCCATCCCCACCCCGTCACCAGCTACATATAATAATTTTATTTTTCCGTTCAATTATATCTTAGCATTTTTCTCAGCATTGTAATATATTAATAATTTTTCAACTTTTTATTAACTTCATTTTCAAGCTTTCAAAATAGAGAAATGCTAATTTTCTAATTTTTTATAATTCATTTACTAATCCAATTGACCTTAAATTTTACAAAGACATTACAGACACTTTAATATTTAAGTTTGTCAAATCTCAAAATGTTTTGAATAACAGAAGTATTTCAAATAATTTATGTTTTGGAGTCCATCAAATCTATCAAAAGCTTTCAGGACTGACCTCTCTTCATTTGTAAATACATAAAAAATTTCAATTAAGTCATAAAATTACAAAAATTTGTAGAATCAAACTAGACTCAAAGAAAAAAAAATATACCAAATTTCATAATTTTTTGACATGTTAGGTAGCTCAAATAAGTTTTGTAAAACTGATCTCCTGCAGAGAACTAAAAATTCAAGAATTCATAGTCATTTTCAAAAATTCACAAAAAATCAAATACTCAACTTTTTTTAAGTGAAAAATATTTTAAACTAACTCTTGAAATGTCTATTTTAACATATATAAATTTGAAAAGCAAAATCAAAGTAAAATTACTATATAAATTTTCTTAATCCTCTATTATCCTCTAAAAATAAGGTTCATGTCTTTTTCTTTTATCAACCCAATATATATATTTTCGAAGAACGGGCCAAGCCGAGCTAAGAAGCATAATCCCCACCCACATCCCCATTTAATTTTGACAAATTTGTTGTCCCCATCCCCACCCTATTCTCCATTTATAGCTCCTCATCTCCCCGGAGTGAGGATATGCAAGAGCCTATCCCCATGGGGATTGGTTCTTGCTCTAATCAAAAGTAACACTCACCTCTCCTACCAGTACCAACCGTTAATGAGATCTATCAAATGTAATTAATTTTACAATGTTGTGACTATATTACCCTCTGTAATATCCTAAATTTTGTAGTGTACATTATATCATGTGTTATAGTTACATATGTATTAATGTATATGTAATGTATTTGAATTGTAATGTAATAAATGAAAGAATGAGGGGCTTAATTAAAAGAGTATTGGGTCTAATGGTTATAAAGGAGGAGAGAATGACTAAATGAAAATTTGACCTAATTTTATATATAAATGGGAAGAGTTCTAGAATTCTTTCATTCCTCTCCTTGCATACACGTTCCAGCCCTCTACTCTCTCAGAAAATTTTCACACAAATCATCAAGGAATCAAGGAAAAAAAAAGAGAGGGAGAAGCTAAGAACCAATTTTCTAATTAGAATTCTTTGTATTATTGTTTATTTAATTTAAAGAAATTCCTTGTGTAGTGATGTGAGTATGAGAACTGTTATTTGTATGCTGGAAATTGTATGGAGATGTGAATTTGAATGAGTTTTGAATGCATCTAAGTAAGGAGATGAAGATATAAGCTAGAATTGAGAGTTTAGTTCAAATTGTGGAAATTTTGTTACACTGAACAGTACATGTTTCGAAAATTACCAAAAATCAGGGGGACATTTTCTTGTTCTGAAATTTTTATGGATGAAAATAGACATGTCCACGAGTGTATATCAATTGGAATCACTTAAAAATTCGTAGTGTGTAAATTGTAATGAATTTTGAAATTCTGATTCAAAAATTGTGAATTCCCCTGTTTTAAAACAGGGCAGGGAGAGTGAACTTGATTTGAGGGGGCAAATCTTTGTAAAAGTGCCTAAATTTTTGTATACAAGTTCTTCTGTGTGTCAGATATAAGAATGTAAATTTCTAATGAGATTGAATCTCTGTATAAATTTCTATGAATTTTTAAAGTTGGCCTGTATAAATTTCTATGAATTTTTAAAGTTGGCTTGATAAAACTGGAATTTTTCAGTTTCCAAAATAGGGCAGTTAGAATTAATTGGGTTTAAATGACTTAAAGCCCTGAAAAGCCATGGTTTTTGGTATGGAGGTACATATGTTATATACCATCCTGTAAATTTTTGTAGCCATTTGAATAGGATTGAAATTCCTACAAATTTTTAAGTTGATAGTGCTCAGTGAAGTGAATGCAGTGGCAGAATTGTTGAGGTAATAAATTTGATTATTTTGAGTGGCCAAATGACCCCAAATTGGCTCTAAAAATTTTAAAGAGACATGAGGTATGTGTGTAAAAGATGTCTACCTACTGGTGTGAATTTTTGGAAGTAGATAATTGTTTTTGTGAATTGTTTGTCAAAGTAAGTATGGAAATAGAGCCAAAAAGGGGGAAATATTTTACAAGTGTATGGTGACCTAAAAAGAGATTTTGTTTTATTTTTAGGTCAATCACAAGCATTGAAAAGCAGCTATACGAGGTAAGTAAGCTAACTTTTATGAGGCCATAATAAATTGTGTACTGTATGTATGAAATTTTGTGGATTGTAACATTGTTAATTGCTAGCACCTTGATGCTAGAATGTGAGATACTGTGACTGTTCTAGAAGGTTGATGTCAAACTTCTTTTATGTGTGACTGATTGTCAATAGTGAAACATGATTGGCATGCCAAGATCTAGGAAGTTTAGCTCTCATAGCTTGAGGGGAGGTCTGGACCATGTGTTTCCCTACATGGGAATCGGTAGCATGGGCCCGGTATCACCCGAATTGTCAGACTAGCCTCGAGTTATTTCAAGTGTAGGCATCCAAATGTATTTGTACTATTTTGTACTGTTCCATGGCTTGAGGGGAGGTCTGGACCATATGTTTCTCTAGATGAGATTCGGTAGCATGGGCCCGGTATCACCCGGATTGTCAGACTAGCCTTGAGCATTCCATACTCTCATGACTTAGGGGGAGGTCTGGACCATGTGTTTCTCTAGATGAGATTCGGTAGCATGGGCCCGGTATCACCCGGATTGTCAGACTAGTCTTAAGCTATTATATGGGAACTGACTGTGAAATGAAAAGTCCTACATTGATTAGAGAGCATTTTCCCCTAGGTGACTGATATTGATACTATGGAAGCTTCCTCATTATGTGATTGTGATTGTACATGAAAAAGCGATGAGTAGAGAAATGTGAACTCACTTATGTGAGGTTGAATCGACCTATAGAGGTCTAGAAAGAAAATCGGCGCAAGAGCGCAAATGTAACCGAAGTGAAATCTGGGGCATTCTTTCTTTAACGAGTTAGCTAATACTTATGTAGTTAGAAAGGGATAGTTTCATACTGGACTGAATTCTATTGTTATTGTTTATTACTGTATATTCACCTAGCTTACTTACTGAGTTTTGTTGACCCAGGTATGGCAACCTAAGAGGGGGGGTGAATTGGGTTTTTATTTATAAAAACGAATTTATAAAACTTTTCTTGAAAGTTCAAAATTATTTAACTCTTTCTTTGAGAATAAAGATGAAGAAGATGAAAATAGAATGCAATGAAGAGAATAGCAATAAAGAACAATCACAAGTGCAACTAAATATAAAGAGATAGGGATAGAAAGAGTGCAAACTCAATTTACGTGGTTCGGCAAACCTTGCGTACATCCACGGGCTCCTAGCTCCACGAGCTAAGCTTTCCACTAAGTTGTAGAAATCTTTACAACTTGCTTGATGAATAACCTCACCAAGACTTTTTCTTCCAACCCTTGATAACATCACACCAAGAGTTCTTCTTGATGAACAACCTCACCAAGGCAACTTCCTTCAACTCTTGATAACACCACACCAAGAGTTCTTCTTGATGAACAACCTCACCAAGGCAACTTTTCTTCAACTCTTGATAACACCACACCAAGAGTTCTTCTTGATGAACAACCTCACCAAGGCAACTTTCTTCAACTCTTGATAACACCACACCAAGAGTTCTTCTTGATGAACAAACTCACCAAGGAAAGAGTTCTCTCAAGGATAACTTTTATCCTTTACAAGAAGATCTCACTCTCACCACAATACAAGAACAAAGAAAATTTTTACAACAAAAGTACAACTCTCTTCAAAGAGTAGATAAAGAATATAAAAGCTCTCTAGACTTGATATTTCTCTTGTTTTTTGCTTGATAGATGCTTCTCTTCTTCTTTTCTCTTTTCTTGCTGAATGCATGGGAGAAGGGCTCCTTTTATAGGCAAATGAGATGAACTTAATCAAGTGAAGACACCAACTCCAAATTTTCTGCCCATCATAAAAACTATAATTTTTTCTGCCATTTTTTTCAATGTTCTGTTTGAAATTTAAAAATCTACAAACCATAAAAGATCTATAAAATTGAATAATCTTTCCAACGCATTAAGAACCAAGTCATTTGAATATATCTAGCTCAAGATATGGCCAAAAAACCATTCAGTGCTCATGTGACTTGATTTTTCTTCTTTGTGTCAGTCCACCGAATTGAATGATAATTCTGTCAGCCTTTCGTTTGAAATTTGAATTTCTTCCAAACAGAAAAGATCTGCATATTTGAATAAGATTTTCAAAACATTAAGAATCAAATAATTTGGATATCT
Organism: Boswellia sacra; assembly: GCA_013180625.2. Classification (NCBI taxonomy): domain Eukaryota; kingdom Viridiplantae; phylum Streptophyta; class Magnoliopsida; order Sapindales; family Burseraceae; genus Boswellia; species Boswellia sacra. Next base: position 349,324 of record SNVD02013154.1, read on the forward strand.
CTATCTTAAGATATGGCTAAAATACCATTCGGTGCTCATGTGAGTTGATTTTTCTTCCTTGTGTCAGTCCACCAAATTGCATGTCAGTTATGTCAGCTTTTCATTTGAAATTTGAATTTCTTCAAAACATATGAAATATTCCTCATTATGTCCTCTTTCCAATGCCATAAGAATCAAGTCATTTTGATTTTTTTATCTCAAGATATGTCTAAAAGAGTTTCAGTGCTCATGTCAGCTGCTTCCATTTGTCTTTCAAATTGCATGATGATTTGGACAACCTTACACTTGAAATTTGAATTTCTTTAAACATATGAAATATTATAAATTGAGTAAGCTTTCCAAAGGCTTAAGAATCACATCATTTGGACATCTGTAGAGAAATATATGACTAATTGATTGAATATTACTCATGTGTCATATTCCTTGAATCAAACCTTGTTCTTAAACTTTGGTGCCTTTAACATGTAGTCTTCTCCTTAGCTTCAACACTTCATTTTAATAAGCCTCTTCTTGATTTTACAATTATTTCAATGATATTACTGTTGACCCAGGTATGGCAACCCAAGAGGGGGGGTGAATTGGGTTTTTATTTATCAAAACGGATTTAGAAAACTTTTCTTGAAAGATCAAAATTAGTTCACTCTTTCTTTGAGAATAAAGGTGAAGAAGATGAAATTAGAATTTATCAAAGATGCAATCAAAAGAATAATAATGATGAACAATCATAAGTGCAAGTAAATGTAAAGAGGAAAGGGATAGAGAGAGTGCAAACTCAATTTACGTGGTTCGGCAAACCTTGCCTACGTCCACGGGCTCCAAGCTCCACGAGCTAAGCTTTCCACTAAGTTGTAGAATCTTTACAACTTGCTTGATGAACAACCTCACCAAGACTTTTTCTTCCAACTCTTGAGAACTCCACACCAAGAGTTCTTCTTGATGAACAACCTCACCAAGGCAACTTCCTTCAACTCTTGATAACACCACACCAAGAGTTCTTCTTGATGAACAACCTCACAAAGGCAACTTCCTTCAACTCTTGATAACACCACACCAAGAGTTCTTCTTGATGAACTACCTCACCAAGGTAACTTCCTTCAACTCTTGATAACACCACACCAAGAGTTCTTCTTGATGAACAACCTCACCAAGGAAAGAGTTCTCACTCTCACCACAATACAAGAACAAAGAAATTTTTACAACAAAAGTATAACTCTCTTCAAAGAGTAGATAAATAATATAAAAGCTCTCTAGACTTGATATTTCTCTTGCTTTTTGCTTGATAAAATGCTTCTCTTGCACTACTTGTCTTGCTGAATGCATGGGAGAAGGGCTCCTTTTATAGGCAAATGAGATGAACTTGAACAAGTGAAGACACCAACTCTAAATTTTCTACCTACCATAAAAACCGTAATCTTGTCTTCCATTTTTGTCAATGTTCCGTTTGAAATTTGAAAATCTGCAAAACATAAAATATTTGCGCATTTGAATAAGCTTTCCAACGCATCAAGAATCAAATCATTTGGATATCTGTAGCTCAAGATATGGCCAAAATACCATTCGGTGCTCATGTGACTTGATTTTTCTTCCTTGTGTCAGTCCACCGAATTGAATGATAATTATGTCAGCCTTTCGTTTGAAATTTGAATTTCTTCCAAACATAAAAGATCTGCATATTTGAATAAGCTTTCCAAAACATTAAGAATAAAAGAATTTGGATATCTCTATCTTAAGATATGGCTAAAACACCATTCGGTGCTCATGTGAGTTGATTTTTCTTCCTTGTGTCAGTCCACCGAATTGCATATCAGTTATGTCAGTCTTCCATTTGAAATTTGAATTTCTTCAAAACATATGAAATGTTTCGCATTATGTCCTCTTTCCAATGAAATAAGAATCAAGTCATTTTGATTTTTTTAGCTCAAGATATGTCTAAAAGAGTATTCGGTACTCATATCAGCTGCTTCTATTTGTCTTTCAACTTGCATGATGATTTGGACAACCTTACACTTGAAATTTGAATTTCTTTAAAACATATGAAATGTTATAAATTGAGTAAGCTTTCCAAAGGCTTAAGAATCACGTCATTTGAATATTTTTAGAGATATATATGACCAATTGATTGAACATTGCTCATGTGTCACATTTCTTGAGTCAATCCTTGTTCTTAAACTTTGGTGCCTTTAACATGTAGTCTTCTCCTTAGCTTCAACACTTTATTTTAATAAGCCTCTTCTTGATTTTAAAATTATTTCAATGATCTTACTCTTGCACATTAATAAACATGTTAATAAATATCAATTAATCAATGTGTATTGTTATCATCAAAATTATCATGTAGCCTTAGGGCTAACAAGTTTTACTCATTAAAGTTGTTGTGTGCCTCAGGTGATCAGTAGATTGAGCTATAGATAGAGGACTTTTGGCATTGCTGGCAGAGTTCCCTTGGCAACCAAAAACCACTGCTCTATATTAGCATAGCCATACTGTAGAACCTCTTTTGATTTTTGAATGTATCTATATACAGTGAAATGGTGTGGTTGTGATTAGAAACTCTGTTTTGTGTGATACTAATATTAATTTTTGAAAGAAATAACAGAGCTCATATTTAAATGACTGTATAAATGCTATATATATTGTATGTCTAGTATGGGTTGTGACACCCTCATTTGGATCCCTTCTTCTTCCTCTTCCTCTCTCTCTCTCTCCCCTCTCCGTCTCCTTCAATTCTAAGGCTACTTCGCAGACACAATTCAATAAACACCTCATGGGCAACAAAGTGAAAATAAAATCACAATTTTGCTTCTTTATTATTAAACCCATTCATAACACCAAATGCAGTACATACTTATAAACAAATTATATAAAAAAAAACTGATAAAGCTTAGATCAAATTAAAATTTAAAACACTAGTTTGTTGCAGAATGAGTCACAAAATGTTCACTCAGATTACATGAAATTTAAATATAAATATATAATTATTGGCATTGCTCTACCTGTTAACAATGTTGTTTGTTATTATCAGCAACTGAAATTACTTTGTTATTAGAATAATATCACATTTACGACCTACCTAAGATCAACTCCACTTATAATCTGAATTAATAAAATTCTATTATATATATAACTTTTTTTATTTATTTTTTACTCTTCTATAAGATATATAAGTTACAAGATAATTGATTATAACTGAGTTATAAGTGTAACATTACCCTTGATATTATTATTAATTATTTGTTGTTTGGCCCAACAAGCTGCTGATGGATTGAGCTTTCAGAGTTCCAATCTTCATTCTTCTCTCAGTGGTCATCATCAATGGTTTCTGGTGGTGTAATCTTTGTGGGTGCAAATTAATAATAAAACGGAATCAACAAAAATGTTATCTTTAGACTACATTAACCACTAGGGCACTCTTGTAGACAAACAAAAACACGAACCAAACCATTTTTGTTGTTCTGGGTTTGAGCTAGTCGAGGAACATAAGCAGCAGCATCAGGAGGAGAATCAAAGCCGTTGTTGTTGGATCCAATCGGTTGATTTCGATGATCAGACAGCTAAGGAAGGAAGGTGAGAGTAGTAATAGGTTGTTGGGTGAGATTCTGATGTGGGTCATGCTTGAGTTGCACCACGAGAGACCGGTCGAAGTGGCGAGCTGAGACAGGAAAGTTGAGAGAGATGAGAGAGGCAAAAGCACCTGTCTTTTCCTGATCCTCATTGGTGCAAGCAAAGACAACACCATTATAGAATAAAGATTTGATTGTTTGGAGAAGATTACAAAGATATAAGAAGCAGATGAAGTAATAATGAGCCAAAAATCAATACAAAAACAAGGTCAGATTTTCGGACAGAAAAATAGAATAGAAAAAAAAGAAAGGAAATAAAGAAAATGAAAAAGGGCAGTCGCGTCCACGGTCGCGGTCACGGTAGTCTCGGTCGCGAGGGCGGTCGAGGTCGCCCACGAGGTGTTTGTCGAATTGTGTCTCTGTAGTAGAGCTCTAGAATCGAAGGAGACGGAGACGGGAGGGAGAAGGAAGATGAAGAAGAAGAAACTCAAGTGAGGGTAACTGTCAAATTAATTATATTGGACAGATCTCACTAACGGTTGATACTGTTTGGGGAGGTGAGTCTTTGGAGATCTAACAGGGGTGTGATGTTAATTCCCAGAAACAAAGAGGCAAAACCGGAAGCACGACACTGACAATTCCCCAGACAAATATTATACTAAATTTGTTAAAAATCTAGGCACTAAATCCTTTCAATTATAATAAGTCCTCCATTTACTAATTGTTTTTCTTAACTTTTAATTCCATTAATTATGTGGTTAATGTCACACCCCGCATCCAATATAGTAATACTGCAGCGGATAAGAGTTTGCCAAAGGAACACAGTCGTCACTATGCCGAAATCCTCCCATAATCTTTAGCTGATCAATTACCTGAGGTACACAACAGATTAGTGAGTATGAAACTCAGTAAGCAGCTAGAATTATAAAAATAGGCGTAACACTCAAAATAGAACAATTAATGGCGATAACCATTTCAGAATATGACTACTATTTAATACTTATTCCATAAATCACCTGTTACTATTTATTTCTTGGTATACAAGCCACTAGTGTCCTACTAAGAAAGTCAAAAAATTTATTTCACTGTTCAAGGATCACGCCTCTGTGCTAGGGAACTGGCACGATGGTGCCAAGTTTCTGATTTCCAATCCGTTGTAAATTTCAGTTCCGCGCTCCTGCACCAAAGGAGAGGCACGCATGCGCCAACCCTCTGTTCTCTCTTACCTGAGTCGGTGCAATTGGCGTTCCAATGCGTAAAGTATGGCACAGCGATGCCATTTCTTTGTCTATACCTCTTTAGGTCGGTAAGATGTGCTTCTGCACCATTTAATGGTGCTCATGCACCAAACTTGCATCATTAGCCAATTTCCTAGACCAATTACTCACTTATCCCATCACATTTCTAATTCTATAAATACTTGTCTATGGATAATCAAACATGGCTTTTCCATGTCAAAGCTCATCACATACACCCGTTTATATACACTTCTCATTTACAAATAAACTTTTCACAAGTCTATCACATCCTCATGTGCTCCTATAAATACATAAATCATTCACACATGAGTTTCCACAAGCTAGCTACATTGTTTATATGGATATCCATTTAACATAATTTCAGAAGCTTCCACAGTACAGTCACAGATACTTAGGAATAGTGCTCTTTAATCAAGGTAGGACTTTTCATTTCACAGTCAGTTCCCATATATAGGCCTACCCATGAATCAGCTCAAGGCTAGTCTGACAATCCGGGTGATACCGGACCCATGCTACCGAATCTCGTCTAGAAAAACACATGGTCCAGACCTCCCCTCAAGCTATGGGGATACGGAACAGTACAAATACATTCAGAGGCCTACCCATGAAATAGCTCAAGGCTAGTCTGACAATCCGGGTGATACCGGGCCCATGCTACCGAATCTCATCTAGAGAAACACATGGTCCAGACCTCCCCTCAAGCCATGGGAGTACGTAACAGTACGGATACATTCAAATGCCTACACTTGAAATAGCTCGAGGCTAGTCTGACAATCCGGGTGATACCGGGCCCATGCTACCGAATCCCATGTAGGGAAACACATGGTCCAGACCTCCCCTCAAGCTATGAGAGCCAAGTATCCTAAGTTGTGGCATGCCACTCACATATCAGTTTTTTTACATTCAATCACATAAGTGAAGCTCTACATGAAGCTTTCACTCACATATCACATTTCAATCACATAAATGAAGCTCTATGTCAAGCTTCCAATCCAATCTTTACTTATCACAATTCATTCATCATAATGCTAGCATTTAACAGTATCACATTTCACATTCGATATTCAAGATATTCCCATGGGCTTGGCATGTAATTTCAAATTCATAACACATCACACAGTGATGCATGCTTCACACATTACGATATTGCAGTTCACTATCATAATTGAGGTTCTACTTAGGCTTCTCATTAATCACATATACATTCATAAACACAATAAGCCTACATATCTCCCATACACTTATGGATGTGCACAATCCACACATTGGCATCATTTCTGTACATATAGAACCCCATTGAATTCTTTATTAGTGCCAACCCTTCCATTACTCTTCGATGAATTTCAATCACATCGTTGCATAACTATGACCATGTATAACTGATCTCATTTATTTTTCACTCATACATATTCATGGCATTCCAATACACATGGTTTTTCATAGACATTCATTTGTCATGCCATCTCACATGAGGAATTAGTATCCTAGAACGGTTGGCATGTATTTCATTCTTCATATACACACGTCGTTCCATTAGCAATGTTATTCAAGCCATATCACAACAGATTCACATATTTGAGGGCACATTCACATTTCTATATCTCACACACATAGAATTAACAGTAACATGCAACTCACATACACATCAAAGTGTGTGAAATCACATATTTTATAAATCACTATAAACCCTGATCACATTATTTTCCATATCAAGGTCCATGTATTCATGGCCCCATCCACATTCCATCAACACATTTCACATATGTTCACAAACACAATCATTAAATACATTTCATTAAAAGTTAATATCTGTTGTGTCCTTAAAAGGGTCTAGCTACTTACCTGATTAGCCTTGCCTCTTAATTTTGTTGTCCTGTATTTCTTGACAAGTAGTAAAGTTCATCTCTTCTTCTTCTCCTTCCTTTCTGGTAACCATTGCCATAGTCATGACACACTGATCAGTGTCCATTTAAAAATCATTAAACCCCTTATAGATTAACAGCAATTCAACCAATCATTTACTAAGCAATATCACCCACACACATTGATAGGGTGATAAAAATAAAAGGTTAATTATTCCCAATCCTCACCAAACTTCATGGAACTCAAGTAGACACATGTATTATATCCCATGAATTTTATTGAGTAAAAAAATAAGGCCATTGACCACATAGAAACCCTGAATCTTGCTCATCCAAATAATCTGTCTTCAGGCCTCTCAACTGAGCAGTATCACTTTAAAGAATTTTATAAAATTCATTCTTAATCAAATAACTACCAAACTTTGTAGTCTAAAACTAGACACAAATAACTGTCATTTGACCAAAAATCATAATTTTCTATAGTGTCTAAGTCAGCCAAAAGTAATTTAACTTGTCTATTCTATTTTGACAGTTAAAATTTCCAGCTTTACAACCTCAACTTTGAAAAATCATATAAATTCATAAAAAGCTCCAAAGGCCATAAAATTTTCCAGTTCAATAGAAAACATACCTAAGGAATTGTATATCAAAAACCAGAAATTTTCATGCGGGATTGGTCCCTCAAATGAAAACCGTTTCCCATACTCTGTTTCAAAACAGGGGATATCTAAATTCGGTGCAGCAGCTTTGAAAAATCACCATAATTTGCTCACTTCGAATTTTTGAGTGATTCAAAATGCTATAAACTCCTTAATGTGTCTAGTTTCACATATAAAAGTTTCAGAACCAAATTATATTCCTATAATTTTAGAGGTAATTCGTACTCCCTACTGCTCAGTTTGACTGTCCTGCAGAATTCTGACCCAATCATCATATATGGCCTTCCTATGTCATCCAATCTATTAGAATCATGTATAACCCACCAAATTTGTGATTTCATCATACCTAACTGCATACATCACATGAACATACCATAGACCATATTTTAATCTAACATTCCTTCACAAAATTTAGTAACTAAGCATGAGAAGTTGAAGGAGAGAAAAGATATAAACCTTGAATTCCTCCTAATTTCCTTTGATTCCTCAAAATTCAAGAAAGCAAATTGAGAGAAAGAAAGAGGGCTGGAAACGTTTATGTAGAGACAAGAAAGAGAAATAAAATTTTCTAGAGTTGTCCATGCTTATATAGATAAAGTTTGAGGTGAAATTTCAGGTTAGCCCTTGTACTTACTAACATCTTTCAATTTTATCCTCCAAGATTACTTATTAACATATATATCATTTAGGCACATATATGCATAAATAAATACACACTTTAAGGCATATAAATGCATATTTATTCATAAAATTTTTGAGGTGTTACAGTTAAAGGGATAATTTTCACTTCCTAATTATTATTCCTAAATTAGTTACATCATTAGTTTTTCTAATAATTATTCTTCCTAAATTTTAATGTCATTGTTATCAAAGTCATAAGAGTATTTTCTACAAATTTGACTATTTGAGTCAAAGCATAAACACTAATGCACCTTAGTGTCAATTCATCTCTTCTAAAAACTGAGAGCCAGCAACTCTAATGAATGATCCAGATGTATGATTGGCGTGAGCCTTAGCACTATGGTTTTACTGGTTCCTTCCTATGAAATCATTTTTCAACATTATTTAGACATCCATTAGATTGCCAAGTGGGTTATCGTCATCACTTGATAATGCAAATAGATATTGTCTAACATCTATCAAAAGGCGATATAAGGAGCTCTTGCATTTTCATGTAAGAACACCAACATAGCGAGTGACAAAAATGATTCAGCAACCAAAAGTGACATTTCCAGCCCCTATGTTTTCACTTGCAGCAAGCATTCTTGCGTCATTACAGATTGCTGCAATTTGTAAACAACAATCTTAGAAACAGAGCAAGAGAATTTTTCTAAATACCAAATATTTGGAAAAAAAAAAAAACTGATAATATGATGTATATCTTAAAACATTCATTACCTTGATGTTCCAGGCACATATACTGAAAGTGTTAGCAGCTTTCTGACTCTCTAACAATCCTTTTCATCTCTTTCTCTGTACCTCCCATGCATATAGGAAATGTAGAAAGTTGACCAACTGACCAAGTTGAAGCATAGCGCCTAGCAACAATATCTGTTGAATGTAAATGTTTTGGCCACACCAAATTTGTTGTAAAATTGTTTTATGTCTTAGCATCAGATCGTTTTATTACTAACTTTTTTTTTCTTTTTTTTTCGTAGTTTATTACTAACTTTTTTTTTTATAATTTAAAAAAGTAGCTATCCACAAAGAAAACCAAAACCAGCTGACCTCAACAAAACTAATTTATCAGGGCCTAAAAACATAACCGAAGCCCATCCCGTAACTCAGATTCATTTCAGCAGTGCAGACCTGTGCAGAAATATGCCAGCATAAATTTTCATCAGACTACTATTGGATCAGAGACACATCATAGGAAGAACTTGATAAGTCCTCTAAATAAACTAAAGGTTGGCAAACGGCCATTTATGACAAGTAAAGGTGCCAAAAACAGGAATTTATATGAAAATTGAGACCAATTTGTATAACACCTCTTTTATGTCTATACATCCATAGTCTCACTTAGATCGAACATATCTTGCGAGGATAAAAGAGTTAAAGACAGAACTGACGACAAGACTATCTAGCTAATTTGAAATCATGTGATAATCGATTTTCAATAAACCCAAAATTATATATTCCACATTGTAGTAAAATCTATGAAAATTAATTCATTAAAATCCATGTAGTTATTGAATACCTAATCAAGGAGTCCCACAAAGATTCGCCCAACGTCTCCACAAAGATACTCCTTTCCATCAACAACATTCGTTTTTTAAGTTATCCTGCAAGCAGACAGGATTTATAACCAAAAACTAGACATTGAACTTTAAAATAATTTACACAATTAGAGGACATTGAACACAAAGAAGTGGAAAAACTAGGAAGACACCATAAGGACATCTCACAAAGGGTTTAACATCAAACACTTCACACACATCTATGTGCTCTCCAGCACCAATATATATCACAGAACTCTTTGTTACGGCGACACTGCACATACAAAATATTGCTGCAAATCTCTAAAGCCAAGTGCCTTCCTTTACTTTTTCCTTCTTGCAATGTATAGCTTCAATACAACAGTTAAATCCATTTTGAGATCAATGAAAGCTAAACAATAGCAAAAGTGCTTATTTACGCACTAAGAGCAGCACCGCCCTTTGCATGACCATAACAATCTCGGCTCCAACTGAAACAGTTTGCTTAAATGCCTGATCAAAGCTTGACCGATAACTACTACCCATGACAAATATAGTAAGATCTGATTTCTGGAACATCAAAATATGAAAATGATAAAACGGTAAGTATTATCAACCGATGACAAGATTATAAGAGCACGCAAAATCAGCACAATACAATACCACTGCTTCAGAACTTGATACATTTCTTCCACAAGAGCAGCTTCCTGTCTATGGCGCCAACTGGTATCCAAAATTATGAGACCATGTTTGTCCTTCTTGAATTTTTCCACACCTTCCACTGCCATTCTGCATTTTCACCAGTATCTGACTCTGTATACCTGTAAATTGAAGCCAATAGATTGCTTAGTTGAAGTGACATAATTTTAACATAAGCGTAGGCTAAATTGACAATGCATCTCCAATTCCAATATCAAATCGTGAATCTCTGCTATCAAACATGGCATTTATGATATAAGTTATAGAATATCTTTTATTTTTTCCTTCGTAGTAAAGGGAAAGCAAAACTATCACTGAAGTACTTTTCATAATGTCTCCGTCCTCTATTTTGCTAATAGTGATTTTGCAAAAATTACTCACAAGTTCTACAATTACTTTTCTATAAACTAAAATAATATTTTGCACATTCGTAGTAAAAATAATAAAACTCATTCATTAATTGAATTCAATTAGTTATTTAATACCTTTCCATCAACAACTTTCATTTTAAAGTTATCCAGCAAGCAGACAGGATTTAAACAATGTTCTTACTTATGCATCTTAATTTCAACTCATACCTTATCTAGATTCCAAGCCAATAACTCTAATGAAGGCTGCTTAATTCATATGATTCCACCATGTTCGTGACTGCATTCAATCAAATATGCTGCACATGTTAATTGACCATGTAAAAACATCAATTATTATAACTTCCACTCCAACAAAACAAAGAGAAAGCCCTAGAAATTTTTAAAAAAAAAATATTAACAAGAATAAAAATCTTATACCTCCAACTCTATATATGTATTAGAAAAAAGTTATAATAGACAGAATTTTCCAGGGAAAACAGTAAGTTTTTCTTTCTAAATCTTTTAAAAAAAATGCTTCAGATACTAGGAAATGCTAATTACGTGTTGAAGTTTAAATGAGATTCATCTGCTCTGATTTATGCTATACATCAACCAAATATGAGCAAAGCGTGGAAAGAGAAGTTGCCAATTAGTTGGGCTTTGGAAATATTAACAATTGATTAAACACAAGAAACTCAAGAATTAATTTCATAAAAAATAGAACCCAGTTGGCAGTAGAAAATCGCAGTCATTACTTACCGTCCTGCCTTTCTAGGGTTTGAACCCACTAATTAGAAAAATTATCAAAGCAGTCAAGTCCTAAACAGTAATTAGACAAATAAAGTCAAAATTTAAACTGTCGTTTTTTTTTTTCAATTTAAAATGATCACAAGCAAAGAATAAATAATCAAATATGTAAATAATTAATTAAACCGAGATAAATTAAAAAAGACACCACAAGAACTTACCGACAAAAGTCCAACAAGACAAGAGTAATAAGCCACCCATGATTAGAGTTTCATAATTGTTGGTTGTACAACCAAAGTCCCACATTGCCTAGACATAAGGAAGATCATGAGTATGTAAGTATGGACAAACACTTTATTGGAATGAGGCCTTTTGGATAGAATCCAAAAGTACATCCATAAGGGCTTAGGCCCAAAGTAAACAATATCATACCAATGTGAAGTTTTGTGTGGTTCATAGTAATGAAAATTCTTCGATTCTTCGAGTATTAATGGAGAAAATTATGGGCATATAAGTATGAACAAACATAAGTATGGACAAACACTCCATTAAAAATAATTAAAGAGAGTTGATTTGATCTCTGCAAATTCTTTTAGGATGTGGTTCCACTCCCTTATTGTCTGAGCTACCATCTCCGCTTCCACCAAGGTTAGAGCTATCTTCTGGCATTGCATCCTCCAAATCTTCATCCATGGAAGCATCTTCTAACATTGTATCCTCTAAATCTTCACCTGTGGAATAATCTTCCGAGATCATATCCTCAAAATCTTCATCAATGGAAGCAAATCTCCTAGTAGAAGTTCTACGGTTGGCCATGTTGGGTTGTTCATATAATGGACATACCCCACAACAATCTATCATGCAGAGCTCTTCTATTTCATAACCAGCTTTATGTTTAATGTTGAATTCAAATGTGATTGTCGTATAGTGAAGCTTAAGTAGCCTCACATCTACAAAACCTATTACTGTCTGATCTAAGTCAGGAATAAAGCTGGCTTCCCAAAGATTGATTTTAAAACCATTAGTATGTTTACCATAAGACCAATTAATTTTGAGGTTGATCGCATAATGGAATGTACATTCATCATCATCATCAGCCTCCTCAAATGTTATAACAGTAGATAGAGCAAATCCAATCAGCCCTCTGTAATACCAATTTTCAGGTAGCTTAATAGTTATGGAAGACGAAGAGCTTTGAAGGAACCACTGAGGAATTTTCCACCCAGGTACAACATAAAAAAATCTAGGTATTTGTCCAGAATACGCATACGCCTGTGACATGAAATTCATAATATCTGATGTGAGATAAGAGAGAGAGGGTATAAGAGGAAAGGGAGAGTGAGAGACAAACCATTTTATGATGAAATCGAAATGCTGTTGCCATATTTTGTATTCTTTGTCGTGAAACATTCTCATTTAAATTAAAGCAGTTTGCAAATCTGAATTCGGTAGAAGGCTCCCATTTGAATTCACGATCTTGATCCAACTTTTCTCTATTTGATGGTGGCTCTGGCAATGACTGCAGTAGCTCGCAATCATTCGCTTCAACAATTCTTAGTGCCAATGGAAGCCGTGATATTGATTGAAGCCTCTGGCAACAGCTTAAGTAAAGGAATGTCAACTTAGAAAGCTGCTTGATACTTGTAGGAACACTCTCAATATCATTTCCTTCAAGCTTTAATACTTGCAATGTAGATAAAGAACAAATAACTTCAGGGAATTCTGTCAGACTGCAACATTTTAAATTTATTTCAGTAATTGCTTTCCAATTTGCAATACTGGATGGTAGCTGGCTTAAAGGACTTTTAGTTGCTTCAAAATATTCCAAATATGATAAATTACCAATGTTGCTTGGTATGGTCTCAAGATTATAACAACCTTCCAAATACAAATCACGAAGCCCAGTCAGATTTCCAATTGAACATGGTAGCTCTTTAATTCTTGCCTCGCTCAAATCTAGATTTTCCAAGCACTTCATTTCTTCCATAATTTCTGGGAAACTCTCAAGTTTCAAACAATCGGAGACATCAAGGATAGAAAGAGATCTCAATTTACAAATATTAATTGAAATCTGTCTGAGCCTTTTGCAAGAATTCAAACATAAAGTGTCCAAATATGTTAAACTCGAGATTGATGGAGGAACTTCTTCTATTGAGGTCCCCGTTAAATATAACTTTTTGACATTCCCTGAAATCTTCGAAAAATCTGTGAGATTAAAGCACTCGGAGAAATCAAGAGTGATAGGAGAAGTAAAATGAATATTCCTTGGAAAACCCCTAAGACTTGAACATTGACTCATATTTAAATACTGAAGGTTCTTGAAACATTGGATAGGTGAGGGAACCTTAACCATCCTTTTCCAACTTCGAAAGTTTATGAGGTCCTTAGAAAAATTGACAATTGATTTCAAATTGAAGGCATACTGTGGCCAAAATGAAAAAAGAAAATATTAGAATAAAAAGTGATAGCAAGTTACACAATTTTTATCCAATAAAGAAATACACGTAAATAATAAATTTTACCTTATTTTCTTTCAAGATTTCTTCAATATTGCTGTAAGGAAATTCAAGCGCAACGAGCTTCTCTGGATTAAATTGTGATGGCAATGCTTTTAAAGGATATCCATCCCAACGAATATATCTTAACTCATTTGGGAGATATTCTAAACCCTGAGGAAGACGTACTTTAGAGATATTCACATAGTCTCTAGAAGACCCACTTGGCAAATAGAGTTTAAGCAATCTAAGATTTGTCATCTTCACAAAGGCTTTGGCACTTAAATGTATTTCTCTACCTCTAGACATATCTAGCAATATGCTCTCAATTACATTAGTCCCCTTCAAAGTCAAAAGGAAATGAATCAACTTAAAAGACAGAAAAGCTTTATAAAATTTATAGTAATTGAAACAAGATATGAACAGTTGACTTTCTTAGAACATATTTTATATAATAAGAAACAAAATGAAATTAACTATACTCACCTCATTATATTGTAGTACATGGTAGACATCTGCGGGATCCCACAACCTACTACATTTTCCTGGATTTTTCTCAGATTCTTGGCAAACAATTCTTTGACCCATTTCTTGCAATAAATCATGCATTTGTAGTTGATCATATTTTGAAATCTTTAGGAGTGATTTATCGACAAGGACACTTAAAGAATATTCTGTACATTCATAACAAGACTTTTATATTTTTATTATGAGATCTTTCCTCTCCCATTTAAAGAAACAAGCGATGTCAAGAAATATACTCTTCTCTGTCTCGTTTAATCCATCATAACTAATTTTTAATACATCATGAATTTGGGTGCCACCAATAATCTTCAAGTTATGGATTACACTTTCCCACTCTTCTTTGTTCTTCCCACAAAGAGATGAACCCAGCACTTCGAGAGCTAAAGGATTCCCTTTAACATATGCTACTATCATGTTTGAGAGTTGTTGAAGATGTTTAGGGGGATATTTTAGTTTAAATGCACACTTGCAAAAGAGTGAAAGAGCATCATCATCCTTGAGTGCTTGAACCTCGTATATCTTATTCATTCCATAACTAGAAAGCACTTATTTATCCCTAGTGGTTACAATGATTCTACTTCCAGCACCCAATGGTTCAAGCTCTCTAATTAAAAGTTTTAATTGTTTATAATTATTCACATCATCAAGAACAATTAAAACTTTTTTGCGTTGAATCCTATCCTTAGTGAATTGATGAATAATATTGGAAACATCAATAATGAGATTTTCTTCCTCTAATATTCTAGAAATAATTTTCTGTTGTAAATCAACTAATCGGCCACCACATTTTTCCAATTCTTCCCTAACATTTTCAATAAAGCAACGACCTTCAAATTGTGTAGAAATTTGATTGAAAAGGGCTTTAGAAAGGGTTGTTTTGCCTATACCACCCATTCCCCAAATTCTTACAACTTTAAACTCTAACAACAATGACTTGATTTCCTCAATACGTGATTCTATTCCCACTAGGTCATCACAATTATCACTTAAGGGGGACATGTTATTCAGTCTCTTCATAACACCTTCGACAATTTCTTCAACAAGTTTGGGTTCGGACCTAGCAGGTACAAAAGTAACAAGTTAAACTTAGAAATTAATCACAACATTATTAAAATGTATTCATGCTTAATATAGCTTAGAGATAACAGGAACGACATTCAAGCTTTAGGAAATAATGAATTCGTTGTTACTGTACTTAATTAGCAGCTAGTGTAGCGAAGGCATGTACCAAAGAGTCTTGCATGATCAGTAACAGGTTTAATTACCTAATCGCAGACGAATCATATCCAGATAAATCAGCTGCTTCAGTCAAAGAAGCTCTCCACCTTTGCACTCTTTCTGGCATCTCTTTAAAACGGTCTTCATGCCTCCGAAAAGCATCCCCAAAACTTCCTATCTGGTGCCGCACATCAGATGGGCTAACATGATAGAAAACCGGAACAACCATTTGCCCATTTTTTCGCTTGCATTCCATAATTTTTGCAAGTTCATCCAAGCACCATCTGGAGGAAGAATAATCCTTTGAGAAAATGATTACAGACATCTTCGATTCTTCGATTGCTTTCAAAAGCACAGGTGAAATCTCATCTCCAATCTTAACATCGTCATCAATGAAGGCTGCAATTTTTTTTCGACACAAAGCCGCATAGAGATGGCCAGTAAAGTTGTTCCTGGTATCCTCCCCTCTGAAACTAAGGAAAACATCGTACTTGGATTGAAGGATAACAGAAGAAGAAGATGCTGAAGCCATAGAGGAAAATTGTGAAATTGTGAAAATAAACACGTAACAATGGACTGAAATATGCGGAAGTTCGCCTTATAAATAGAGATGAGGTTTCTAATTCTGCGTATTGCTTTCCTTGGGATTTTCGAACACATTGTTCAAATCGTAAATTTTTATCTTATTATATGTTAAGTGAAGCATATACCCGTAGGCCTTTCAATGGTTGTCTTGGAAGAATCTGCCATGTTTCTTGTCCTTTTTGATAAACTCCTCATGAGCTTAGGCGACTACGCAAAGCTTTATTATGGGTCATCAACATTCATCATAATGAAACCAAGGGCCACCAATAATTTTTTTTTTTTTTCTGTCAAATCTTAAAATTTCAAGTGCTTTATGCTCGTTGATATCCGTGTTAGCAAACTAAGTATTTGAATCTTTAATATGTATAATATAACATTTTTAATCAATAATTAAGTTATGAGTTCAACTTCGGTATAGCATAGCAGCTATACCATACAGCAGCCCCTTTTTTTGTGTAAAGACATATGAAAATGTTGGGAATAACTTGTAAATGAGATTTTAAAAAATTGTAAAAGTGGGCTGCTGTATGGTGCAGCTGCTGTGCCATAACAAAATCTTTAAAATTAATATACGTATACCTATAAGTTTAAGTTTTAGATGGCTAATTTTTTAAAATTAAGCCAATTACGAAGGTATCTGCCCTTATAACATCCAGTTTTTGAGAAAATACAACATATATGCAGGCGGATAAAGCAAAGCCAGGCTCACCACCACTCACAAGTTGTAATTAAAATATTTGTTTATATGTAACTAAAGATTTAAATATTTATTATTATTATCTATCACACAAATTGAATTATTTTATATTTTTATTATATATTTAAAATTATTTAGTTAAGTTTTAAATTTTCAACTACTTAATTCAACTATTTAATTAAATATTTTATTGTGTAACAAAACAAAAGGTTAAATAAATGCATTCAATTACCATATAAGAGAACTGCAATTAAAAAACTAAATTAAAAAAAAAATGGACATTCTTGGGCAAACTACCCCAAAATCAAACATTGATTTTTCTTCAACACAAAAAAAAAAATTTAAAAATTAAAAAGTAAGGTGTCTTTAAACTAGGCCTCCTTAATTAAGATAACATGGTGCAACAGCAGGTCACCAATTCTTTTTTACAGTTCGACCACCAGAACAGACAATAAAACCAAGAAAAATCCAATGATAAGAGAGCATAAATTCCAATTAAAAAAAAAAAAGCATTAAAATTGGGCACCCAAGCAGTCAAATAGCATCCCGTGTAAACAACATCATAGATGATCTCTTACATTACATTACATGGATATTGACGAAGGAAGACAAGCATAAACAACTAGCGAAGATCATTTAGAGTGCCTATACGATTCGTTTTCAACACCACATCCTGAGACCATTGGCAATTCCATCATCGGAATCGGCCCTTTGGGCTTTGAGGAGAGACATCACATACTCATGTCTTCCCTGGCTGCTAGAAACCTTAAAAATTAATTTTTGACTCGACCTTTAAATATTTTCAACTATTTCATATTTTTTAAGGACTTTATTTTTAGACTCGACCTTAGAGCCACGCTAACCAGGGCAACATAATTCTACCCCAAACTTGCTCCCAACTATTATTTGAGATGAGGCAAAGATTGGCCTCATCCCCACAAGTGCAATGAGGTTCTAGACTCAACAGAGTTAAATTGTCATCTCTACATTGATACCGTATGATGTCCAAAGTGACAAGTAATTATAATATAGCTTATTGACTCACTAGATTGGCAAACTCCTTTACTTAATAGCCTCATTTGATCGACAAGCTGAAAACTTAGCTCCTCATAGTCTTCAACCTCCAAACTTTGAGCTTCACATGGCTTCATTTACATCAAAAACCGTTCCATTTAATCCACTCCCAGCACCTTGATTATCCACTTTTAATACTTACAATTATTAAATAATCATCAAACACATGATTTTTTAATTGCATACCTCTATCATACTGTAAAGTATACTTGAAGTTGTTTTTTTAAATCGGTTAATATTTCTAACCTCCCTATGATTTGTTTTATTATTACTCGAAAAGCATATTCGAAAAATATATCAATATGGCCTTTTTATTTGTATTTTTGTATTATAGAGATGTATTTTAATAATAAAAAATAGACTTAGGATGATAAAAAATGCATTTTAATATCTAATTAGCTAATATATCCAAAATTTTAAAGGGATTTTCCCCTTCCCTTTGCTTGTTAACTTTGCAGAGTTTTCATCAAATTTAGGGGCTCGTTAGGCTTCTTATATTCTAGGGGTGGACCTTCGATTGGTTGGGGAGCTGTATGTTATTATCCCCAAAATTATGTGATTAGTGACAGCACCGGTGCTTGGGTAGTATTATTACTCTTACGAAACATAAGTAGATATTTTTATTAATGTTGCAAGAGCTTTAATTCTGGCCAATAAAATTATGAGGATAGCCAAGCCACCACTCTCTGCTCCACCACTGCTGACACATATGGCCACTGCGGCCACAAGCTCCGGAGGAGCACCGAAGCTCAGCCACAGAAGTCCAAGTCATCGTCGTTTAGACCCAATAAGGAAGCTCCATGGCTCCACTAAATTCCTCATCCACATCCCAGCTCACTCTTCCATGTCAAGGCCACCACAATTGTCCTTCACAGTCCAAGCCTCCAATGACCCCCAGATACAAGACCAAGATTCAACCAAAGACAACAACACTGCTGCTTCCACCTCTCAGGTCAGTTTACTATTTGTATGAGCTTTCATGTGGGTTTGATTCGTTTATTTGTTCTTTGTTGATATGGGTTTCATTGTGAAGCCACTGAAATGAATGCTTTAGATTATTCCACCATTGGTTGCATTAGAAGTAAAGAAAAGGATAAATTTTGCCATTGTTTTTCTTGATATCTTGCTCTGCTGTTCAAGGGATTGTTTACAAGTTAGGTTCTTGTTCCAATTATCTTGATATATATGAGCTCTGGAGTTCACGTCTCTTTAATTGTAGAAAATTTTGATATTATTTAATAAAGGAGATGATTGTTTTTCCTCTTTCTCTTGAGCTAAATACTACTTCTTTCTACATAATCTCTAGATTACAAGACTATTTAGAGATTTTTTAGGATTTAGTTAATGATTGCATATATAGATGCACCTAATTGATTTTCATAGTTCATAATTCATAAACAGTCTTCTTTTCTGTGTATATATTTACGTAATATAATCAAAATATCGAAACATGATGAAAATCCAAAATAAGTTCATAATTATTCTTAATTCAATTCTTAATCAATCAAGATATGCGAAAATCTATCAAAAGCTTGGAAAAGATTTTGAATTCTTATTCGATAAGTGATTGAATGGATGGGTGTTTTAAACACTAGAGACACTCTAAGCTTCATGCCTGTGTTTATTTCTAGGTGTAAGACAGAATACAAAGGTTAGCAGCATTCATTTGAATGGAAGTTTTATACAAAGGAGCTACTGTACGCTTGGATTCTTGCTTTGTTCATCTAGACATAATACTCCCTCAGAAAGGTTGGAATAGTCTGTATCAATGGAGGCTTTGTGACCCCAAACCCAATTTTCGATTATGAACATCCAGTTTCATCCATGTGGATGAGTGGAGGAACCAGAACCAAGGTTCTTAGCGATCATCTACCTAGCATAACAAAGGACTGTTATTTGTTGAACCTAATATATCCTGAACAGTTGAACACCATACAGCAGAGAACTTGACAATTTACTCTTGTGTGTCCCTTGTACTTCAAAAAACTGCTTAGTTGGACTAATGGATACATCTGCTTATTAATATGTTTCTTTGTACAAACAGGAAGACCTGAACTTTTTGTTGAAATTAGGAGCTGGTTCTTTTGTTGGTGCAGCTGTGATCAAGTATGGAAGCATCATTTTCCCAGAGATAACCAGGCCAAACCTCTTGCAGGCTCTAGTTATGATTTTAACTCCAGTTATCATAGCAGTGTGGCTTTTGATTAAGCAAAGTCGTGCAGAAAAACAAAGCTGAAAGCCTGGCTTCTAGATTATAATATGTGTCTGTTGGTTAAAATGAAATGTCATGACCCATCATGCGACTAGTTCCAAATGAGTGTGCAATCAAATCTGCTTGGTATGGTTGCTAGAGAGTGTACTACCAAGCATAACTTGAGAGTTAAATATGCACAGAAATTTGATTTCTAAAAGTATTAAAAAGAAATTCAATTGATCCTCAGTTTGTGATGATTTCTCTGCTAGTCAAGTTCCTTTCCTCAGAGAACACATCATGTCGAATGCCATGAACTCTTGTCAAATTGCAACTGTCGTGTCTACAAACTCAAGACATCTGTGAAACATGTAGCCGGTGGTGATGACTGATGGGACATGAATTCCAGAGGTGAAAAGCATTTGGATGAAAAGCTGTGTAGGCATTTGTTAATAAAGTTACTAGCCTCCCGTTGATGAGACTGGTATACATAGCATCTAAGAGTTGTCTATCCTTGGCTCCGATATCAAACTGTAGAATCGCGCAAGGTTTTGTATTTTTAATATTGTAATATATATAGGTATAAATAACACAGCTACTAATACAATTTCATTCCTGAAGTCGCTTCATTAAGCCAAGATCTCTAATACCAACGAAGTAGAAAGATTGACAAGAGTAGCCAAACGATTGCATTGAATTTGGAAGCACACAGCAAGCTTTAAATAAATACAGGTCTTCTGTAATGGCAATTCCGGATATGTCTTCACGTTACGTCTCTTATGTTAGTGATTGGTTTAGAAAAGGAAGTGTAAACATAAAGCTGACTGAAGGGTTTTATGATTATACATCAGAATCTTTCGTGACATTGCCGACATTAACTATCTTAGTTGTGAGTGATTGGGACAGAATAAATGGGTAGAAATTGACGTCCACCTTGCCAGAATTCTATTGCCCGAATTGATCATGTTCTTCCATAGAATTCAAATGTGCATTCTTTAAATGATCGTTGCATATAGTAGCTGTTGCAATCTCGTGCCTTAGCCGCTTATACAATGAAAATTGAAAATCAATACACTTAAAAGATGTAAATCTTTATTAATATCCAAAATACTAAAATTTACATGGGAGAACAAAAATAAAAGAATATCTACGAGTGTGTAACTTGATTTTGCCACCGCAATGCTGATTATTTCCAGTTAAAGTGGCCTCAGTAATGATTGCATGGACCTTCAGGAAAACTATCCATGTCCAAAATAGCAGAGAAACTTTGGGAAGGCAAGAACTAATGTGTAGACTTCACCTACTGAAACACCTGCTACAGGTTGTCTTTAAGCCACTTTACAGCCCCATTCGCAACAGACCTGCAAATTCAATAGTTTTTTCTTTGCTTTGGTCAAGCTATACAAGAAGATTACGAAAAAATTGGACAAAATTGATAGAGAGATTCGTCAATAGAACAGGTGACTAAATTGAGCATAAGAGCACAAGGGAAATTCCGCACAGAAGTTATCAATAAAGATTATCAAAATCAAGCCATAATAAATCAAATAGCTCTGATGCAAATCTAGTCTACAATTTCTTTAGGTTCAATGCATCCAATCAATTATCAGTAAAAGGTACAATTCCTCAAGTGTTGTTTGTGCAATCTAATCTAGTACAAATTAGGGGCATTCGGAAAGGTCAGAGATATTGGCATCCTCAGTTTAGGCCTTTTGAAATAATAATTTGCACTGCTTTTTTTTTTCACAGAGATAGATAAGAGGCGTGTTCTCAAGACAGATTTTCGAAGGTTGATTGGTGTTTATTCTTGGCAATATTTTTATATCAAAGCATATCTTCAAAACATGGGCTAAGTGAGTAAATAATCATGAGTAAAAGGAAGGATATCGAAACATCCAAGAATACATGTGTTAATGAGAAAAGGTATACCATATAAGACAATTGGAAATATGTCAAGGCAACTTAAAGATCAAATTGATAAAAAAAAAATGCAAAATGCAGTAAATAATTATGGAGTTCAAGATAGCCTGGATAAAATTGTAATACTTAGATTTGATGACGGTCCTTCTAAGGATATGAACTTGGATATTATTTCAGTAAATAATTGACAGATGCAAATTATGTTTATGCCAATGTAAAATAATCATAACATAGCTCAAATGACGAATGTGACAGATCATGTAATATCAGCATCTTGAAGCAAAATTTTAAGATCCCTTTATTGAAAAAATGTGAAACAAAAGATCATGAAAGGTGGTCTATTAAATCACATACTGAAACCGAGAAGCTTGTACTAGTACCCGACATATAATCCCATTACGTAAGCATTAATATTTAGTAGTTAAAAATGGTAAGGAGATCTTACCCAGCCAAATCTTTTAATGCCTTCCATACATCATTCTGCTCTTCAGATTTTTCATTTTTCTCTTCAACGGTACCCATTTGACTTTCTCTTGAACTTCTGATAGCTGAAGCAAAAATCATATTTCAGACTCATGACAGATATGCAGTCAAATTGACAGAACGCATTTTGCATGAGTAATGGACATTACTTCCCCAAAATCCACAATAAAGGACATTACTTCGCTTGCAACTTGACCTCATATATAAAGAAATATCTGTCTTTTTACTCATGTAAAGACACAAGTATTTGATGATACTCAATCAAGCTATAGATCCCTAAGAATATGTACTTGAATTAATTCAAACAATTTAGAACAATTTGCAAGTTCTACGCAGTTGCTTACTGGCTGGCTGAGTTTTGGGCTGCGTTTTGGTCCGAGTTCGTGAACGGCTGCTAGTAGTGTTACTTAGAGAAGTGTTGAGAGAGAGAGGGAGAAACGAATTTAAGGGAAATTTTGTATATATTTCATTGTAAAGAGGTGTACATATATGATGTTATTGTGACTCAAGCACAGCATGTCAACCAGCAATATGCTGTTGTTTTAGTTGCTGTCTGTCTGCAGCTGTCATGCTATCTTGTAGCAGCTGTCTTACTGTCTGTCTACAACTGTTCTGCTATATGTTTGTTGCTGTCTTGCTTCTATTTGCTGGCTGCTGTATTTCACTTTTGTCAGCCACTTAGAAAGGCTATTAATACTGATGTGCAGTAAATGTAAGTGAGATATGTCTTCACCTCACATCTCTTATGTTAGTGATTGGTTTAGAAAAGGAAGTGTAAACATAAAGCTGACTTAACGGTTTTATGATTACACATCTAGAATATTTCGTGACATTGCCGGCATTAACTATCTTAGTTTTGAGTGATTGGGACAGAATAAATGAATAGAGATCGACTTCCACCTTGCCAGAATTCTATTGCCCGAATTGATCATGTTCTTCCATAGAATTCAAATGTACATTCTTTAAATGATCGTTACATATAGTAGCTGTTGCTCTCTCGTGTCTTAGCCGCTTATACAATGAAAATTGAAAATCAATACACTTAAAAGATGTAAATCTTTATTAATATCCAAAATACTAAAATTTACATGGGAGAACAAAAATAAAAGAATATCTACGAGTGTGTAACTTGATTTTGCCACCGTAATGCTGATTATTTCCAGTTAAAAGTGGCCTCAGTAATGATTGCATTGACCTTCAGGAAAACTATCCATGTCCAAAATAGCAGAGAAACTTTGGAAAGGCAAGAAATAATGTGTAGACTTCACCTACTGAAACACCAGCTACAGGTTGTCTTTAAGCCACTTAAGAGCCCCATTCGCAACAGACCTGCAAATTCAATAGTTTTTTCTTTGCTTTGGTCAAGCTATACAAGAAGATTACGAAAAAATTGGACAAAATTGATAGAGAGATTCATCAATAGAACAGATGACTAAATTGAGCATAAGAGCACAAGGGAAATTCCGCAAAGAAGTTATCAATAAAGATCATCAAAATCAAGCCATAATAAATCAAATAGCTCTGATGCAAATCTAGTCTACAATTTCTTTAGGTTCAATGCATCCAATCAATTATCAGTAAAAGGTACAATTCCTCGAGTGTTGCTTGTGCAATCTAATCTAGTACAAATTAGGAGCATTCAGAGAGGTCAGAGATATTGGCATCCTCAGTTTAGGCCTTTTGAAATAATAATTTGCACTGCTTGTTATTTCACAGAGATAGATAAGAGGCATGTTCTCAAGACAGATTTTCAAAAGTTGATTGGTATTTATTCTTGCCAATACTTTTATATCAAAGCATATCTTCAAAACATGGGCTAAGTGTAGTAAATAATCATGAGTAAAATGAAGGATATCGAAACATCCAAGAATACAGGAGTTAATGAGAAAAGGCATACCATATAGGACAATTGGAAATATGTGAAGGCAACTTAAAGATCAAATTGATAAAAAAACATGCAAAATGCAGTAAATAATTATGGAGCTCAAGATAGCCTGTGATAAAATTGTAATACTTAGATTTGATGACGGTCCTTCTAAGGATATGAACTTGGATATTATTTCAGTAAATAATTGACAGATGCAAATTATGTTTATGGCAATGTAAAATAATCATAACATAGCTCAAATGACGAGTGTGACAGATCATGTAATATCAGCATCTTGAAGCAAAATTTTAAGATCCCTTTATTGAAAAAATGTGAAACAAAAGATCATGAAAGGTGGTCTAGTAAATCACATACTGAAACCGAGAAGCTTGTACTAGTACCCGACATATAATCACATTACGTAAGCATTAATATTTAGTAGTTAAAAATGGTAAAGAGATCTTACCCAGCCAAATCTTTTAATGCCTTCCATACATCATTCTGCTCTTCAGATTTTTCATTTTTCTCTTCAACAGTACCCATCTGACTTTCTCCTGAACTTCTGATAGCTGAGGCAAAAATCATATTTCAGACTCATGACAGATATGCAGTCAAATTGACAGAACGCATTTTGCATGAGTAATGGACATTACTTCCCCAAAATCCACAACAAAGGACATTACTTCACTTGCAACTTGACCTCATATATAAAGAAATATCTGTCTTTTTACCATGTAAAGACACAAGTATTTGATGATGCTCAATCAAGCTATAGATCCCTAAGAATAAGTACTTGAATTAATTCCAACAATTTAGAACAATTTGCAAGTTCTAAGCAGTTGCTTACTGGCTGGCTGAGTTTTGGGCTGCGTTTTGGTCCGAGTTCGTGAACGGCTGCTAGTAGTGTTACTTAGAGAAGCAAGTTCTTCAAGCAATTCACGCTCTTTCGCACTGCAAACAAATGCAAAACTCGTGGAATTAAGTGCAAACAGCTCTAATTAAGTTACTTGACACAGATGCATTTCAAGAGAACCAGCCAGTAGTTCATATGACAGTCTCTCTCTCTCTCTCTCTCTCTCTCTCTCTCTATATATATATATATATATATATATATTTTATATATATATATATAGAGCAGGATAACCATACTTTGCATGCATATTAAGAGGGTTTCAGTAAGTGGTCATGAAGAGTTTCCGAGATACTCTTTGCACAAAGAAAACATATATTTTAGAATGGTTCTGTGTAGTCAATCATTGGTGGCATCAATTGGTCCTGTTGAGCTGTTAAAGGTGAAGGAACTTCACACAAGGCTTGAAATATTCAACAATTCATTTAATTGACGCTACACAAAATCATGGATTCTCCCAGTTTACCCACTAAAAGAAGATGAACTAATTCAGCTTCATGTTGCCATATGGTTTTTCAAGGTTTTATCAAATGCTTTAGGGAAAAGAAATAAATGCAGTGTGAAGCAAGTAGTTGACGATGCCTTAGATAGCATTTGAATACATGAATTGTTATCAAGAATTCATAAAAAAACATGACAATCAACAAAATGAAATCCAAATGAGATCATTAATGTTATATAAGGCCTTACCGTCTCTTACCAAAATAATATTAAAAAAATATGAGGCATTATTTTCAGCTTAAATTTGACAGAATCTTTTCTGGTCTCTCAACAAATAGCAGCTATCAAAAAACAGATCTAACTAAAATTCTCAAACTATAAATAAAAAATAAATCACATTTTTAATATTGAAAACACCTGAATGGAGATGAAGAAGCTTCAAAATGCCAGTAAGCAACATAAGATGCACAATATTTGTTTTTCATGATAAAGTGAGGTAAGACTAGGCTGAGGAGTGCAGACCATAAACTAATGCACAAACTAAAGATAGATGGGACATCAAATCGAATAAGAATTTTAAGTTAATAATGACTCACTCAAAGTATATTACAGCTACAATAACGAACAGATTGAGAATATACTTCTTACCTAATTCGATTTGGTATAATCACTTTAACTTTAAATAAATGGTCACCACGGATAGAAGGTTTGTTCAGTTTCGGTGCACCTTTCTTTGCAAGTACTAGAACATCACCAGGTTGAGTACCAGGAGGAATCTGTAGTTCAGTAGTCCCTTCAACAGTCTTAACCTATTAAAGTCCCAAAGGATTAGTGGAGAAATAATGTACCAATTTCCAATAAGAGAAAATCCAAGTGCAATTGAAAAACTTTTTTCATATGTGTATTAAGAGAATACGTACTTTGGGATATAATTTAACAATGATAATTTATCACACAAGGAAATTTAGACATACTTTGAATGTGACAGTTAAAGGGTCGTATACTGATATTTAGGTGGATAGGTTGAACTTTTATTAATTTAAAAGACTTCACAGTTAATACTACCATAGACACTATGCCATGAACCGTATTGGTAGTTTTAAGTGATTTCAAAGATCAAAAAACTAATAACTTGTGATCATATATTTGTATTCTTTTACTTATATAAGAATCACTAGGTACAAAGACTTAAAGAGCCATGAATTTGAACATAAACAAGTTTAATCAACAGTATCAACTTGAAAAATAAATTTTACCTTAACCACAGCTCCCATTATGGCATCAAGATAGCTGACAGATATTGTTGAGCTAAGATCTATACCTTCTCTTTGGATTCCTGGAATCTCTTCAACATCCAGATATACATAAAGATCTCCTGGAGGGCCCCTGCAGAGACCAGAGAATAAACCAGTGCAGACCAACTAAATCAGCATGATATTTTCAATACATCCAAGCAAACGGCAATGACTAAAATTTCAGAAATCCCATATCCTATCATATGACCTATAGATTCATCAACATACATACATAAATAAATTTCATTGTTGATCGTGCATGACATGTGGGCAATTGCTCAGGATGAGTTTGAGGAAAGGAGAAATCCAAAGTCTAAAATACAACTGAAATTTTACATAATAAAAATGTGATCCCACTTCTAAGACCAATTTCCTCTTGACACCAACTGCTTCCTTCTTATCAGATGTAGGAAATTCACAAATGCTGAATATTAGAAGTATAATAATCGAAGGCAAGGTCAGTATTAAGAGAACCAAGAAAGAAACACTTTACATAACAAAGAAAAAACCTAATCATAAATCTTTTAGCATGAGCAAGAGAAGCAAAAATCCTAGCAACCAAAGAGAACATGTAACTGATAAATTAGTTCCACAAACACATTCTGTAAACATAATTCAACAGTGAAGATCTACCGAACATGAATAGTGAAACAGCTGAATTTCTATCAATATTATACCAAGGGACCTTGGTAAGCTTTGTGCTACTAAAAGCAAAATTCAAGCACATACCCTCTTGGTCCAGCATCCCCCTCCCCAGCAACCCTGAGAATGCTTCCTGCACTAACTCCAGGTGGAACTTTGACTTTGATATTCTTCTTTATACGTACTCGCCCTTCGCCCGAGCATTTCCGACAGTATTCAGATATTACTTCGCCATCCCCACCACAATTTGGACATATGGAAACCTAAAATTTGTAGAAATATGGCAACATAAAAACCATGACATAACGAATAGCAAGTTGAAGTAGACAGAGAAACTATGTGCAAGTGATGGAAACAGAGAAATATAATATAAAACATACCATTCCCGAAGATGCCAAATTTCATAGAACTTTATTTCATGATTCAACAATAATTTAATGTGTTGAACTATTGCACTCAAATAAGTTGCATGCTAAAATTTAAGATCAATAAAAGGATAGAACTTCAATATATATATATATATATATATATATATTATCAACCAAGAAAAAAAAAGATAGGAATTTGATGTCATTCTAAAATTGTTGCGAAATAGTTGATTTTTGCACATCTCTAACATTGTGTAAGTGCTATTGTTCATAAACCTCAGCATGGAAGCCAATGTGAATTCTACATTTGCTTGCAGCAGATATAAAATCTTAACCGTAACAAATTAGTTTGGTTGACAATGTGGGAATAGAAAATTGTAGTTCACTATATGTAGAAACAATGGTTTATAGATACAAGCCGAAAAAGGTTGATTTATCAACATATCTTTAACTTGAAACCCACGCGTTAACATTCTATATTCCAAATTCAACCATACAGCTCCATCCAGTTAAGGGCCAGAGAAATCTTTCCTTCATCGAATCTACTCTTCCACATATATGGCAACAACATCTCCAGTCATAAGTGAACTTTCCAGTATATATTCAAAAAGGTCCTATTATGCCTTGAGTAAACAAAAAGCTGAAAACATTCAAAAGATGTCCATTATCTGAACAATCACAAAAGTTCTAAAGCTTCTCCAATTTCAATACCCAGCACCTTATGCAATGTCCAGTGATCAAGAGTCCAAAGGATTACAAAGAAAAAGTGCCCAACTACCTGTGAGAACATGCCAAAGGGTGTTTGCTCAGTTCTCATAACTTGACCTCTACCTCCACAAGTTCCACATATCCTCATCTTGGAGCCAATCTTTGCACCGGTACCGGTACAAGCTTCACATGTTTCCAAGTGGGAAAGCTCAAATTCTTTTTCAGCTCCAAATATAGACTCAGAGAATTCCAATGTAATGTCATAACTGAGACACAATGAGCCAAGTAAAGATAACTATTCCATTAAAATTTAAAAAGTAACTGCAATATCAAATTTCAGAACTTCTGAACATAAGGAAGTACAGCTTTAGTTTGTCTGTGTTTTTTAGTTTTTATTTTCAAAATTTTGAAGGAATGTGTGGTTGGTTTTAAATTTCTTTTGAATTTTAAAAATGATATGTGGTTGATATTGATTTAAATGCATTTGAAAATATGCGTTTTCAAAAAAAAGAATTTTGGAAATGTAAACAAACAAAGCCTAAATATTTTCCAAATCAATTATTGTCAAGAAACATATGAAGTATAACCTACAGAGTTAAACACACGTCTTTTATCAAAGAGTGGCTAAAGCTTCACCAGAAAAGCTATCACGGCAGGTACTTTTGCATATCTGACACATTTAAAGCAATGATCTTATTTCGTACGAATGACCCACAACAGTTTTTCCCCTTCTTTTATGGATAACAAATTATTACATGTTACTGACATCCATAGGGTTAAAAAGTTATAGCAGTTAGCATTAAAAAAATTAATGATGAAAGGGAGACGAGAACAAAATTCTAACTCACCGAATATCATCACCCTTGGTAACAGTACTACGCTGGCGTGTTCTGAAGCCAGTTGGGTCCATACCAGAAAAACCACCCATACTTGGCCCAAAGAATGTCTCAAATAGATCAAAAGGATTAGTCTGCAGGAAGAAATAAAAATTGTGAGTCAGTTTAACAACCAAGCATTGCATTTATATGAGTCACATTACATTCATGCTTTTTTTCTCATATCGTACAGGCTCATTTCAACATTCTTTGTCCACTGCCAAGAAAGAAAATCCTTTTAGTTTCTTCTAATTGAAATTTGTGAAATTTAGTAAGAAGCATCTATTTCAAAATTGAGCAAAAGTTGGTACTTCCAGCTTTAACAACACCCCCTATATAAAGGAAACTATTTTTCATCTTTAACAAGATCAGATTTCAAAAGAAAATCACCAACCGCGTAGACAAACCACAAGCCTAATTAGCAATCAACATACTCAATGTATCAAATGTCACTAGGGCAACACATACATACAGATGCATACACAAATATGTCAACTCTAATCGTAAAAAATCTCAACGCATAGTTCTTTGACATCAGCCAGACTACATAAACAACGGAATCAGCTCCTGTATAAGAAAACAAAGGCATTAATTATGCTCTTGAAATACAATTAAGTCATGAAAGCCATAGAAGCAGCATATGCTTCATACATAAGAAGCCATGGGCCCAGTTAGTAACCCCAAAAATAACCCAAGAAGCATTTAATTACAATTAATAGCTGAGATAACTGCATCAACCTGAGGTGAGATCTAGCAAATGGTTAACCAGCTGTAGGCTATCATGCACCAGATAAGCTAAGACAAATACATGCTCAATGTCAATCAATAGTATAATTGATAAACAGGCTAATCTATTTTTCAGGGGTTAGCCATTTCGCCCCTATTCAATGTCAGCAAAATAAAATTAATATATGAGATACAAGTAGACGAAGTACCGTGTAAGCACTTGATCCTCCACCTACAGTACTTTTAACTCCAGCTTCTCCATACTGATCATACAAAGCCCTCTTTTTATCATCTGATAGGACCTGACAGTGTTGCACTTCAGAATTCAAAAGCCAATATAAGAAAAAACTTAAACGAGATTAGATACTCGAAAAAGAATTTATGGAAAGGTTTTTAAATACAGCCAACAAGGCGAAGAAACTTGAACACAACTTCGGATAATAAGACTGTCCTACAAATAATTCTACAAGGTGAATAGTTAAAATACTTCTGCACATAAAATTAGGGAAAAAAGATATTTGGAGCATCTTGTTTGAAAATGGTTCTAACAAAAGACTATATGACAGTTTCTAATTTAGGAAGGCAGTCAACTTTAAACAGAAAAAAGAAGTTTCATAGTGGCTCCACACAATTTACATACTTCGTAGCTCAAATCAAGCCTGTTCCAACTCAATCCAGTTCATCAATCCCAAACCTAGGCCATCAAAATAAAGGATCTAGCTCAATTTGTTATGGGCAGATATTTCGGCATTGTATCATAAAATAAAGGGAGAAATTTCAAAATGTCTCCAGACAGATAAATATTGCTTATATTGTACTTCATCTTTTTCACTCCTGAAGAAAAATGTCTACCTGAGATATGCACAAACGTGCAAACTAATCAAAATAAATACTTGACTCAAATCTTAAAGCCAACAAGGACAAAAAACTTGAACTCAGCCCAAAATTAAAAGATGGCATAAAAAATAGCATCACATATACAACAAAGATTCAATTAGGACTGATAATCAACCAACCCTAGTAAGCAAGAATAGTAGCTGGGTTACAACTTCTAGAAACATTAATGACACGTAAGTAAAACTTTCATCCTCCAATATCCAGGCATCCAGACTCATGTTTGTCTTGCGCTCCTGAACAGTTAAGTCTAATGCAGGTTGATTCAAAAACGTCCAACTACATTTGATCAACATTAAAACTACCCTCTCCATGTCCTACAGATACTACAAGTATGTTGTTTTAGAAAACTTAGTCCAGAAAAACACTGAAGACAAAAAATTTATACCTCATAAGCAGCACTAATCTCCTTAAACTTCTCTGTTGCTCCAGGTTCCTTGTTGACATCAGGGTGGTACTTGAAATTAACATAAGAATCAAGAAGTTAGAATCATGTACCAAAAAAGATAGAAGAATTAATAAAACACAGTCAGTTAAATTCATATAAAGAGTTTTATGGATGAGCACTGTCGGACTCATTCCAATTCACAATCTTCCGCTAAAATGCGAATGCAGAAACAATGTCAAACACCTTAATTCACAGAATTGGAATCCAATTAATCAATAAAGTTCCATATAACACAAATTATGCCATCCACAATCCCATCCAAAATCTCCCATATACTAACTAAAGTTCGACCGCACACCAACCCCGCCACCACACCCCCCACACCCCCCCACCCCCCCGGCCAAACCCCAAAAAAAAAAAAAAAGGTAATAACTTCTTGTCATTTTATGTTCGGTCCACGATAAACGGTACAAACAAAATAAATCCAAAAAGCATGGAAAATACTTATCATAGTTTACAAAAACCACACCTTATCTTAGCTTTTCCAAGACCCGCTTAAAATACTCATTTTAATTTCTTTTTCTTTCTCTACTTTCCGTTCGGTTACTGAGAAACCGATTGAATATATTCTATAGAAGTAACCCAAATATCAGAAAATCAAAATCTTTCACTTATAATTTAAACACCCACATAGCATTAACTTTTTTCCTTTCCTTTCTAGCACTTTTCTACTTTTTCTCAGGAACCAGACACTAAAAGCGAAAACTAAGTACAAGCCAATTCAATTAAGTACCTGACGAGCCAATTTCCGATAAGCCGCTTTAATCTCTTTGCTACTGGCGGATTTGGGGACGCCAAGAGTGGCATAATAATCCCCAGAAGCAGCAACCACGTGTAAACCAAAACGGCGCGTAGAGACCCTGGCATTACCGAACTTGGTAGCACCAGCAGTTATAGTAACCGAAGCAAAGCTCCTGTGGGACCTGAGGTGGGTCCCACCATTTAAAAAAGACGAATGAGAAGAAGCGGAATTGTTTGAACTCGAATGGAAGAAGCTGAGAGACGAAGGGAGGAAAGAAATAGCTGCTGCGGTTATAGCCATTCGGAAATGAAGCTGCGACTTGAAAGTGTTCGGTGAATTGTCTACGAGAAGAAGAAATGTTTAATTGTCGCCATGATTGTTAGAGGGAGTAGACGAAGGCTTTGGCTTTGGTTCATGGATGGAAGCTGTGCAGAGTGGGAGCCAAGAGAAGAAATGTGTGGTGTGATATTTCCACACATATATACTTCACGTTGTCAATACCCACCAGTACTTTTTTTTTTTTAATGTTTTTTAACTCTTTCTTGACCTAAAGGAGAAAAATGAAAAGAGAAGTGTTGGACATTTTAAAGAAAACCACAGTTACCTACCTTTAAGTTTAATTAAAATACAAATATCCCCTTTATTGGAAAAATATAAAGGAGTTCCCTCTGGTTGTTGTTTGCTTATTTAGTCAAAAATTATTGGGTCAATTTTAAAAATAATCAGAAACTATAGGAAGCTTTTACAAACAATCATCTTTTTAAAAATTTTGATGTTATAGTCACAGATTGATGGTTCAACAAAGAGATGGCTCCATTTAACTGTCAAATTTATAGCTCCTGATATAGTTAAGACACCCCCCTTTTGAGCTGTAGAATTTTAGCTATAAAGTGTTAGACTATTCAACAGCATCCCTTACAAGTTACATCTAAATTTTTTAATAACTCCTTTTTTTTTAGCTATTCGGTAGAAGCTTATCAGTGAATAAACTAGTTTACTTCATCAACAATATATATATGTGTGTGTGCGTGTGTGTATGTATGTATAATTTCCAATTTTGTTTCAATTTATAAACCATCATCCTTAAATCTGAAAATCCATAATATTATACTAAGATCTGAGAAGCCAAAACCTAATATATAAAACTTTCTTCTTTTTTAAAAAAAAAATTAAAAACAACTTCCAGAAGCTTTTACATTTTGTACGAACAAGGCACTAAATGCTGTGTCTGGAGTTGAATTTAAATAACACATCACTATATCACATTAAACCAATCTTCTTTCCTAGTTAACGGGAGAAAACAATCACAACACCATCAAATAACACAAATAAGGACAGTTTCAACTTTTATTCTTTCACAGCAAACTGGAAATTGATTGACATTTTATGTGTTTGCTCGAGTTACAGAATTTGAAGACGGCCCCAGATGGCCATCCAACCGAAACACATGAAATACAAACAATTTCCATAAGCTACTAGAGCTTTGGCCAACACAATGTGAAATCCCTATGACATTGCAGTTCATGTGTCGCAAATCCATTAAGATAGGCTAAGGGTCCATCACTCTATCAAGTCTATTCGGTCAGTCAACTATTTGTTAGAAGACATCGGGATGGAATCGTCCAGGTATGGAGCTGCCTTGCTGAGCCTGCCTCAAGTGCATTTGCAATGCATAGTTGTTCACCTCAAGGGTTCTCAACTGTTCCTGATACTGAGAAATTAACTGTTTCAATTGTTGCAACTCTTGGTTTCTACCCTCATACTCCTTTTGACGCTCATGCTGAATAGCCACTGCACGTTTGAGGATGGAATTCTCTCGGATCAATATCTCAATTTGTTCCTTCAGCATCATATTTTCCTGTCATATGAAAGATCATAATATAAGACAACAAAAACACATTTGTCATATTATGATGAATTTATATCCACACCAAAAATCAAGAATAAAATAGCATCATTAGTATACAGATTATCATAGTGTGGTATGGTATCTCAAATGTATGAAGCAAAAACTGCAGTATAGCAGTTTAAATTCATACAAATTATCATAATACTTGTCATATTATGATGAATTTATATCCACACCAAAAATCAAGAATAAAATAGCATCATTGTCTGCAGTATATCATAGTTCTCAAATGTATCAACCCTAAAGGCACACAAAAGTTATAGCAGTTTAAATTAATTAACAAAAAGATACACACCTTTTGAAAACTCTGTGATGCCTCATCAGCAGAACATGCTATGATAGATTTCTCTAAAATCTGCAGCACTCTTGAGGCACGGGCTTTAGCATCATCCATATTAGTAGCACTCATCATTTCTGTCACAAACAAGTCCACCCATTCTGCACCATCCACTGGAAGCTTGTTTGGAGTCGATTGACCATCAGATGCAGCAACATTTTCTTCAATGGTAATTGTACCTGCCAGTTATGCAAGCAGCTTTGAGACTTCATTTCCCCTTAAGGCACATCAAGAACTTTAAAACAGCAGCTTAAAGTGGACAGAGAACTGAGCCATTGGATTACATCATAAGTTCACAATGTCCTTGCCGTGATCATGTGTCCCATTAAAAGGACTAAGTTGAACTTCAGGTTACAATGACAAATTATCCAAAGTAACACTCCAAATAAACCATGAAAATACCAAAATTGAGTATGGCCATCATATCTTATCAGTTGTGAAGTAAAGACAGATATCAAATTACCTTCAAAGATTAAATTTATAGAAACAATCATTCCAATGAAGCAACTGAACAAAAAGGAAAGAAAATAATTTCTCCACACAAACAAACAAAATATACATATCTGTTCAATGCGAAACCAATGGATACAAATCTGACTTCACTAGATGGACAAAGTAGCAATGACAATAATGTGACAATGTATTACACTGTCAGCGGTGGATATCATCATAAGGGTCCATTACAACTAAGTCCTAGCTTTAATACTGTCTGCACCATGGATATGCACCAAATAAACAAGAATTCAATTCAAACATGCATAACACTGAAGCTAATCTAATTACTACTGAACATATATCAATTAAATGTTTACAAAAGTACTAGATTGTGAACTAGTTAAGAGATGTGAATGAGTAAATAGTTAATAGACATAGACAAATATGCACCTCAATTAGGTTTAAATACAAGGCAACATCATACCTTCATTAGCAGCCAGTTCTTCAACAGAACCCAAGTTTTCAACAGCTGATCCTGGACAAAACTCATTCAACTTCTCAATTGCAGAGTCTATATCATTATTACATTTTTCAAGTGCTTTCTCCAGAAGCTGCAAGGTAATACCAATAAAAATCACATCATAAAGATTGACCAAAAAACTTTTTCCTAACTATATAAACCTCAAAATCAAGCATAGAAAGAATCAGTAAGGATGCAACTTCTGCATACTCAAACTACCAATCAGCAAACCAAACCATCACACATCAAATTACATAAACACAAACATACAAATGGAAGAACTTCAAACTTTTTTGTTCAACAAAAATAGACAAAATCACTCAAGTTCTCATTGTCTTTGCCTTAGTTTCCTCACCATCCAAACCAACCCAAACCTTAATTTGAAATCAATAAACTGATACATAGATAAATATTTATACTATTCTAAATATCGACCACGAAAATCAAGCTATCATTTCCCTTATTTGATGTATGTATAAATATAAGTCTGTACAAATATAAGTCTATCTGTTCATATATTGACATTAAGTATACATATAAATACAACTATACAACAATAAACACTTTAATACGCATATCTACGACTACAAATACATCTAGAAACACATTCTAAATATCTAAAGCCGTTTTGGCTCGTGACCTAGAAACATTTTGCAGCTTATTTGAATGCAATTTCGATAAAAGCAAAAAGCCGGAAAAAAATACGCCTTAGTTTCAACTTTTTTAAACTAATTCTACAAGGAGCAAGATATAAAGAGATACCTGAGGGTCGAGGTGAGGAAAAACAGCTC
The DNA here is from genome assembly GCA_013180625.2 of Boswellia sacra. Taxonomy (NCBI): domain Eukaryota; kingdom Viridiplantae; phylum Streptophyta; class Magnoliopsida; order Sapindales; family Burseraceae; genus Boswellia; species Boswellia sacra. Next base: position 385,751 of record SNVD02013154.1, read on the forward strand.
GGAGCTGATCGAAAGGCGTCGACGACGTAGGTGGCGGAGTGAGCTTCGGCGGAGAAGTCGAATTCGACGCGGAGCCACACCGGAGGCGTTTGGACGACGGAGGCGAGGCTGGGAGATCCTCAAAAAACGATCGCTTGCTTCCACAAACAGCGGCGGCCATTGCTGGAGTCGAGAATCGAAAATCTTCAACTGATTGATAAATTAGAAGATGAGAACAACAGAAATCAAATACTAGAATTAAAACGATTCGTTTCGTTCAAGTAAAACGGTTCGTCTTCATTCCGTCACTGAATGGATTTGCTTTTGCTTGTTTCTTTGGCAAGAGGTTTTGATTTGTTGGAGGTTTGTGTGCATGGTTTTGCTTTCATATTTATACTCCAATAGAGAAGCCCAAGCGGTGGTTTTTTTGTCTTTTCACATTTTATTTTAAGATAATTTTTTGAAAAAATCAATTGATTGCCATTTGCCAACGGTCTAAAAAGATTTTATATTAAATATAAATTTTAATAACTATTCCATTAATATTGTAGAATAAATAAATTGTTGATTTAGACTTTAAGGGTTAAGCAATTACGCTTTTTAATAATTTGCTCTATAAATATCAGCATTTTAGAATATGTTTATGTTCAATTTATTTATTTTTAAGAATAAGTTTTTGTATGTAAACTATCTCTTCGATATTATTTTTGTTATTTGATTGTAATTTAATAAAAATATATGGAAAAAATTTGTATCGACATCTACAAATTTTACTAATTGGCTTAGTGAGAGATAAGCATTCAAATATGAAAATCAATTTTGACTTTATTTAACTGATTTAATTTGTGTTTATACTCCTTTCAAGAATTTCGGTGGGCCAAACAAATTACTGTTTTGGATTAGAGCTGGAAAGCCCAACATGGTTTTCGGGGCCATGGGCTTGCTCTGTCAGCCCAGAATTTTACTGTTTCACGGCGTAGGTGTTTTTTTTTTTTTTTTTTGGAAACAAGTTATAATTGTTATAATTTGAACTATTAATATGGACTTGAAATTTTTCCAAACATGGGGCCTAGCCCAGCCAATTCAGAGTTACGCCCCCCAAGCAAAAACTTTTATTAATAAAAGTTATACTAAAAAAATAAAATAATAGCAGTAAATAAAGTTGCTTAAACATAGATATTTTTAGATTGTTTGATTATTAGTCAGATGATGACTAATAACTACATTCAGAATCCAATACTTATTATTACATAGTCGGGTGTAACGTTTACTACTTTCATAAGATTAGAGTAAGGATTGTTTTATCCATTTCTAGTTTAAGAGTTAGAAAAAAAAAAAAAAAAGAGAGAAGCAACTTCAACATAAAAAGAGATAATAGATAATTCAACATTAATTCTTCATTTTCAACAAGAGAAGATTTTATATCATATTTCATGCTCAACTTCAGAATTCGAGACTAGTCTATTAGCTATCAACCTAAACCAAATAAATGATTTATTGTTTTGGTGGAATATCCCCTGCCATCATAACGATGGCCATTCATGTTTGGGCCGGTTCAGCTACACTAGGAGCAGGGAGAGGGGTCGGGGAAGAGGTTCTGTTCGTTTATGAATCTAAATTCTGTTTTTTGTGTTGCACATTTTTCAATACAATTTACATTCAATCTGAGCCACATATCCTTTTCAAAATTCAAAATAATTCAAAATCAACCACATATTCATAAATTCAATTGAAAACAAAAATACCGGATTCATAAACGAACACATAGTTTTTTTTGGAAATAATATATTAAATTATTAAATTAATCTTATATTTTTTTATACGTTCAAATTAAATTTTATTTAAATAATCAATTAAATTATTTTATAAATAATTAACAAAATAATCATAAATATAAATGTTTTCTTTTAAAAAATGCTTATAAGAACTCAATTCATTATTTTTAAATAGGAATGGAAAACCAAAGAAAAGAGTACCTGAGTATAAAAAAACTATCATCCCAGCCAATCGAATTGGGGCGCCCTGAATCTAACATGTCTCTTCTCTTGAGCTTTTATTGGAAGTATAGCATGGGTTACTTCAGCGTCGTAACTCTTGGTACTCGAACATTGGCTCGGGGCATTTTCTCTACCCCTTTTTACCCTGAAAAAGCAGAAGCACTTTACATCCTTGAACCGATAACCATCTTTCGGCTGACCTAGTCTTCTCCATCCCTCGAGACCAACAAAGGATAGTACAAGAATATTCACCTGTTGTCCATCGATTACGCCTTTCGGTCTAATTTTAGGCCCTGACTCACCCTCCGTGGACGAACCTTGATGAGGAACCTTTAAGTTTTCGGGACATTGGATTCTCACCAATGTTTGCGTTACTCAAGCCGACATTCTCGCTTCCGCTTCGTCTACCCTCGCTCGCGCAAGTGCTCCCCCCTGAGGTGGAACGCTCCCCTACCGATGCTTTTTTACATCCCACGGCTTCGAACTTAAAAAATTGTAAATTTTATTTCTTTCAAAAATTAAAAAAATGTAGAAACTGACAGCCACCGCTGGTAACTACCGACCACCACCTTGGGTGGGCGTATGTCTCACAGCCTACGCCAATGGCATCCCCAATTGGTGATCTATCAAACCATACAACTTTCATCGACTTAGGATCAACTAGTTTATCCTACGAAGCAAGCATGAAGACATCTATCAGCTAAATGACAGCATTTTTTGGCAACAAAATTGATCCTATGCCAACAAAAACTCAATGGTTCCATAGATCGCTGGTCAGCAATCCAATTGGTGTTGGTGGTGACTCATACGCGCGCCTTTGCTAGTGCTTTACGGTAGCTGCAGTATTTTGAATTTTTTGTAATTTTTTGAAAAACAAATAAATATGCATGTTATTATTAATTCATATCAGTAATTGAATTTATGAATGAATAATAAATAAAACATTCATTTAGTAATTTTTTTTGTTAATAAAATAAATGATTAATATTTTTTTATTGGTGTAATTTTATAATTCTTTTAAAATATTATAAACATTAAATATTAATTATTTATACTACAATAAATTTATTTGTAAATCAATTAAATTCCATTATTATAAATACAAGGTTTATTTGAATAAATATGATTTTAATTTAATATATAATTATTATGTTATTTATTTAATAAATACACAAAATTTAAAAAAATTATTAGTTATTTAATCTACAATCATATTATGAACTTAATGTATAATATAATTATTTTGGTAAACAATTTATAAAAATCTTCTCATCAGAAAGTGTCGCTAAGGAGTTTATTTAATTAATCAATATTTAATAACAGATATTATATAATTTAATAGTGAGATCATTTATGTTCAATTAATTTATAAGTAATTCAATTCTATCCATAATTTTATTTTCAAACGAAATAAAGAAAATATCCTCCTAGCTCTTTCCTTTCGTAATTTTTTCCTTTCATCCCATTTTTCATTTCTTCCCTTTTTTTTTCTTCTGCAAATGAGCGGCCCTAAAATATAATTCAATTAATTCATTCAAATTCCAGAAATTAATTTAACTATAGACAATAAATAAATAAATAAATGACAACCCTTTCATTATAATAAATATAAAAATAATGAATACGGTTTTGAATTTGCCAATAACTATGCATACAAAACGTTTATTAACAAAAGTTGCACTGGAAAAAAAATCAATAAAATAAGATATTTAAAAGAACCTTAGTTACATCCGGTGGGAAGTGTTGCATTACAGTGCCAATTACACTACTAGAGCAATTGCAACCATTAGATCAATTGATTAAAAATAAAAATAAAATTAAAATTAAAATCATCTCATCCAATAGTTGAATCAAAGCCATACCAATAATATATCCAATCAGTAAAATAAGGAGCTTCTAATACTATAACAATTTCAATTTTGATACAGTAAAAACTAAAGCTAAGACCAAAAGTTTTACTATTTATTTATTTAGTTATAGTATAATAATTCATAAAAATTCAATACAACTAATTAAATTGGTGTCGCATAGAGACGTCAATGTACAAATTATAATGGATAAGAATCGAGATAATATGGTGGGTTGAAAAATTAACAGGTTCATAAATGAAAAAAAAAATATTATAAAATTGTGGTTCAATATAGAAAACAATTTGTGGTAAGATGATAATTAAGTTAATAGTAGCTCGCATGTTTCAATAATTAAAAAGCTTTTTGTTCAAAAGTTATTGAAAAGTATTTTGAAAATACTATAAAATAGAATGAATAATATGAAATTCATATTACAGCAAATTTGTTTATATTTTAAAGAAAAAATTTAAAAATTAAAAATTGAATTTTGTTAAATTTTTTATTTTAAGGTCATTATTTGATTTGATACGTTAATGTTTCAATTTGTTTTCGATTTTGTTTCACAAACCCTTGTAACTTAATTAGTTGTGAAAAAACCCTCAAGGACTTGCGTTAATCTGGCCTTTATTTTTTTTTCCTGTTTTGTTTGTTATGAGGGCATTTTTGTAACTTCAGTAGACAATTTTTTTTGAGAGATTTTTATTCCCTTAAATGGCACATGATACACGACACGAGAAGGTTCTAGAAAAGCCACTCAAAAGTCTCTAAGCCACCAAAATTATCATCCCATGCATCGCGTAACCTTGTTTAATGATGCGCCTTAGCAAATTTAGCAAATCTGAGCACCTATTAACCGCCAGATTCACAAACATTCATTAAAAAAAAAAAAATCCTCTGATTCACACAACACGTGAATGACTACGTGTCGACATCTCATCCAATAATACGGTCGTTAACGCGAAAAATTTAACAGTGAATAAGATGTTCATAGAGAGTAATACACGCACTCGATCATCAAGTACTGACCGGTCGTCAAAACTTGGACGATTCACAAATTCCACGTGTCAATTTCATTCAATTCCCATCACTTTAATGTCGAAATGGGATCGGCTTAGTCACGCCCATCCCACTCCACCAAATCTGTCATATGTCGTTTTCTCGCTGGCTCACTCGGTCGATTCACTTTCACATTCTTTACTCTCCTTTCTCTCTCCCTCTCACTTGCTCTTCTCTATCTCGTTGTCTCCAGTGTATGGTGAAATAGAAGGGCTCCCAGTGTCCTTCTTGTTGGTTGGCCAAGTGTACCGGGAGCCCTTCTTTGTGCCGCCGATTTTTGCAACTGAGCGGGAGCTTGAATGACCAAGTATATCCGGGCACGGCAATTGCTGCAATTAAAGAAACTTAGCCGGTCCTCCCTGGTCACATACTTTTTTGTATTCCTGCCATGCTTTTCTCCACGCGATGGACAAGTAATGTCCGTTCGAAGTCCCATGCCTTGAGAGTTCGGGGGGAAGGAAACAACAATGGGGAAGAAAGAAAGTGAGGGAGGGAGAAAGACGGGGAAGAAAACAACAATGGTGAAGAAAGAAGGTGAGGGAGGAAGAAACACAGAAGAAGTAATATCTAGAAATTGTAAAACATGAATCAACTATATATATAGACACACGGGTGTGTGAAAATCATAATCTTAATCATAATATCTAGAAAAAAATTCAATTAAACAGTAAACTTAAATTATAATACTAATAAAGTTATAACAAATTCGACAACTATGTAAATTACATAGTTATAACAAAGCTTGGCTTGGAAAAGTCTAAATTAACCGCTTAAGAGTTCAAAAGTTTAACCTTTGAGTATCCTAAAAGTATATGTGGCCTACGACCATCAAAAAGTATGAATAACCTCCCATTATCTTTCCAATTCTGCTTTGAAGCTCAATCTCCTCCTCAATTTGATGCCTTTTTCAATTTCCGCATAATCATTAGTGTCAACAAGAGCCTTATAATAAACAGAAGAAGTATTAACAATAGGCGCAAAAAAGAAAACAGATAGTAGAGCATTTTAATTCGAAGATAAGAGTAAGACTACTCCACATTCATAAATTCTACTTGTGAATGTTTAATTAGTGGTGGAAAAAATCATTTTAAAAGGTCTAGACAGTAGAAGTATGTAGATCAACTCTCCAACTCCAATAGCACCCAAAAGAAAAATTGCAATGATGCAAACTTCTAGAAGGCTATGTATAATGAGCTAGGATTATTACTTGGGTGCTGAATTTAGGCCACAAAAGTCAAATTTAAAACACCAATGGACCATTGGAGTATTACTAGCAGCTCCAATTTTGCTAAAAAAACAAGCAGTTTCAAAATTTAATTTCACTATACGCGATGTTGGTAACATGTCAAAGTGGATGAGATTGAGAAGATAAGTGACAACCTTCGCTAGCATTTCCAAATTTGAACATGCCAAACCTCGAAACCATTTAATATGACAATCCTGCTAAGTAATCAAACCATATCCACTCTCACTCTTACAACAGTTGGCAATTCACGAAACTAAATGTAGCAAAATAATTGAAACAATATTACTCCCTAAAGTCACTAAATTTTGTACTTTCACAACACTTAAACTTCTCTAAACAATGCCACTCCGTAACATTCAAACCATGCCACCAGAGCGGAGAAGAGGCATTGATCAAACGTGATCACTCTTCAATCATCTGCAAATGAAAATAAAAATTGAGGTATTTGTTGGGTTTTGCAGCATATAGAAGTTACGAATAATATAACTGAAAACAGTAATGTAAATCGCAACAGGATTTTTACGTCATTCGATTATAACCAACCTACATCCACGGGCAACAAGAGTTGTAATCAACTATTTTGTATGTGTTTACACTCGACTTAGGACTCTTTACAGTAGTAGACACCCGCTCACTCACAAACCTAATCTATGTAAATTTGAACAACCTCGATCACAACCATAGTCCTTCACACACTCTTCTGATGCTACTTTTTTTCTGTCATGATTATCTTAATGACACACAGTTAAGAATAACATAACATCCGTAACTGGTATAGATACATGTGATTACTCAACTCCCTAAGCTCACACGATCTATAACAATTAACCAAAGTCTAAAGCTTTACACAAGACATAAGAAAAGTTTGGATAATAATCAAACATTATAGAAAGAGATAATTATATTCTCCTAAGTAAACTAGAATACTTAAATAATATCCTAATATAATAAGAGATAATTAATACAAATATAAAACCTCCTATTCAACTAGGATACCAAATCCAAACTTATTCCTATTCAGTTAGGATACCATATCAAAACTTATCCTCTTTTAATTAAAATTTTCCTAATACAAAACATCTATATAAAATAAATGAGATTAGAAAAATACCCATATATAATATTTTTATTACATGATGACAAATTACTCATATGTAATGCAAATGCCATGTGTGCCACCTCTAGAACCAACAATCCCCCCCTTTGGCATCTTGTGAAGAAAATATATAAAAGTTAAAAAAATGCATGAGTATATGTAATGCAACTAAATGAAACACATAAACAAAGACTATAATGACAAACTAAAAAAATAAAATAAATATCCATACTTCTCCCCCTTGTTTTCTAAACAAGTACCAAAGTATAAAAGAAAGTCAAAATAATAAACAAAACTCCCCCTGACTAAATAATATCCTCTTTAAATTGTCCATAATTGTGAAAATAAAAATTTAAAAAAACCAAGAAACTAATTAAATCAAGTACTTCTGCAACTGAACAAACTCCCCCTCAAATCAATCTCGCTGACCTGGAACTTTTGACACGTCAAAATACACTTAAGAGAATCAAACTGAGTCAGACATAAAGCACTAATCGTAAGTTATACAAACCATAACTGAAAATAGTCGAAATTCACGTAACAAAAATATATGGACACCATATAATCTTTTTATAACTAAGCATGCATTAGAGCTATGGATAAACATAAATAATTTTTCATTATTTTATCATTTAATCTAGTTGAGTGGTCAACTTGAACACGCTTCTTATACACACAAAAGTTTATCTCCATGCAAATTTTCTGAATGAATATAGTAGCTTTCACACATGTATTCCGATTTGTGGTATTTTGACAATAGTTGTTCCAGGCACATGACTGGAAATAAACAGTTTTTGAAAGATTTTGAAATATGCAGGGATGGAAATGTCACTTATGGAGATGAAGCAAAGAGTAAGATTATTAGTAAAGGCACTTTGAATGTCAAAAGCCTACCCAATTTTCAAAATGTCTTGCTTATTGAAGGTTTGAAAGCTAATTTAATTAGTATTAGTCAAATATGTGATGACAAGTATATTGTTAATTTCACACAAAATAAATGCATGGTCTTAGATGATTTTGGTAAATGCATTCTAGAAGGAAAGAGATCTTCGGATAATCGTTATTTCGTAAAAATTACAGAATAATCAAATTTGATTAATTCTAAATATGTCAAAATAATATTTTTGACATTGCAATTGATTGAAAAGATGAATGAAAAATAGCTTTCATGTGAAGATATTAAACAGCTCTGAAATATGCTTTCTTAGAATGATTCATATGATGTTCAGATATTGTTATTATGTTACGTTTAATTGTTTTTTGTTAGGTTTTTCATAACATACAATTCTCTTTGTGTCAATCTGAAATTTGATTATTCCTGTGTGTCTATGTATCAAAAATGTCATGTCAGCATTATTGAATTTAAGGATTTATTGGCGAGAATCCTAGCTCTATTAGAATTCCTTATGTTTATGGAAATCAAATTTTGAGTTCTTATTCATTAATGATATTTATTAAGCGATTTTGGAAAGAGTTTTAAAATTTATTTTTGTGGAAAACAAAAATATTTTGAAAATTTAGCCTAGTACAAAAACAGTTAGGGCTTCTCCTGTTCGTACCATACACATTCAATAGTTTCTCAACTCTCTCTCGTCTTGCTTCTCTCTCCCTGTTCTGAGAAATTTTTGCAGACTAAAAACCCTAACAATGGCGACCACCTCTGATTATTTGAAAACCACAAGTTCCTCATCTTCACAAAATGACTCCAGTTATACCAGTAGCAACAATGTTCCGTCATCTCAGTCGTAACAACCTTATACAGAGATCCCAATTGATCCTGCTATGAGTGAAGACGAGTTGGTTCCGTCAAGAAAATGAAATACAAGGTGAAACCAAAGTTCAACAGGTTCCTCACAGCAGCCGTCAAGCAGAAATTCTTGAAAGTACACTTCAAAAAGGAAGTTACAGATGGAAAGACCAGTGAAGCTAACCGACTTCAACAACTATGATTTGAGTGATCTTCTTGAGTCTATATATTGGACTCGTATGATAAACAACTTTCTACCCCCTGTGAAGTCTTTAATTCAAGAATTATATTCCAATATCTCTACTTCCATTGATGATCCGAAAAGCTTTCATTATCATAGAGTATATTGTAGAGGAAAGTTTGTGAAATTCTCTCCGAATGTCATAAACACATTCTTGGATATTCCAATATGCAATTTGCACTCTTTGGATGAAAATTTTGATATGGCAGTCGTGATTAAAGAGTTGACTGGTAGAGGAGATATAACTTGGAACTCAAGGGATGGAATAGATCAACAATACCTTAGAAAGAAGTACAAGGTACTTCATAAAATTGCACAATTTAATTGGTTTTCATCCTCACATCAGAATCAGGTCCGGGAAGATAGAGTGAAATTTTTGTTCTGTTTGGGCACCAACAGACCTATTAATTTTGGTTTAGTGGCTTATAAAATGATTGTTTAGATTGGTCCATATAAATCTGACTATCACTTGCTTGTCTTTCCTTGTTTAATTCAAGGAATTTTAGCCCAAAATGGTATTCCCATTAGCCCAAAAGAACATACTGAAATTTTGTCTAAATCAATCACAAAAGGCTTTCTACATCAGTTGCATGATAAGACTGATTTACCAGCACCTGAACCAAAACCAAATAGAGTCAGGAAAAATCACATGAGCAATATAGAAGAACAACTTGTTTTGATAAATTCTGCCTTGACTGAAATTGTGCAGGATCTCAAAGACATTAAAGCAAAACAATCTATTTTAGAGGCAAAGATTGCAGGACACTCTGGTGCTACAGAAGAACCACAGCCTATGAAAACTGAAAATGTGGTTCCTGAGAAGCCAGCTGAGCACATACTAGAATCTGTCGTACCAATGCCTAAAGCAGCTGAGCCAATGCCTGCAGCAGATCAAGCTAAACAACCTGTTGTTGGGACATACATAACAGCAAACAAGAGGAAGGAACTAAATTAAAGGGAAAGAAGAAGGTTGAAACGGTGAAGAAACCATTTGACAAGAGGAAGAAGAAAAATGAATCAACTGCTCCAGCACTGAAAGATGAATCCTTGTCAGATGAACCAAGACAAGAAGAACCCGTAATGGAAGAGCCTTCACCACCTGTTGAGGTAGAACCTGATCTTGCTCCATCGACTTAAGCAGAGCATCATGCATCTTCACCATCAACACAGTCACCCCCACATGTCACATACACCACACCAGAGGCAGAACACACTCAGGCACCCATTCCTGGAGGAGATACACCAACACAAGCCACGGTAATGCCACCTCAACTTGGAGCAGAATCACTGGTACCTCCTCAACATTCTACTGTTGAGTTGCAAACAACAGAAACCAGTGCTGAACAACTTGACAAAGAGATTCACAAGATTGTAGTTAAAGTTACTACCACTTCATCTGACACAGCTGAAGAACAGCTTACTCTTGTGGCTTCTGAACAACCAACACCTACCATTCCTAAGAAGTGATACAAAATAAAAGTTGGTAGATACAAGAAGCACCCTGGAAGTTCCTCTTCCCCGCTTGTTCGCAAGTCTCCAAGACTTCGTTAGTGCTTTTGGCACTTGTGCTGAAATCAAGGGGGAGAAGGAGTTTCTGATATGTTTATGTTTTTGATAATGCTGTTTGATATTTTGTTTGTTTTGATATTTTATTTTGTTATTTTTTGTTGCTTCTTCTTCTCAAGGGTTGTAAGTAAAGAGTAAGGGGGAGTAAGGATTTCTTATGCTTGTGTGCATTTGAACTATTTTATGCTGTGTATTTTTACCTTATTTCTTTACTGAGTGATGTGTTACTGTCTGCTTATTTCATTTGCTAGATGTTTTTATTTGCTCTGATTTGTTTGACAGGATTGCCAACTTCACTTTGTTTTGTTTTGTTTTTGCTAGATATACACATTTAGACAGTATTCTGATATGTGTTTTATAACAGTACTTGTTATTTCTTTCAGCATGTTATTTTCTGTTTGCTATGACATGATCATTGTGTGATTTTTATTTGATCAGAAACAGTTTGGTATTTTCTCGATACATTCTGTCTTGTCTGTCACAGCAGCTTCCAGTTTTATGATTTTTTTTCATCTGCAGATGCTATTTCGTTCTTGAGCACTTCTTGTTCATTCTAAAGAGTTTTGATCTGTACTTTCTGCTTCTCCCACATCTCATAAAGTGCATTATACGCCTCCTGAAGTTCTCCATAGTATTCAGCATCTGACTCATCAATATCTGATCTGTTCAATTCTGTTACATTAGACATAACATCATCAAGTATGTCAGACACAACTGTTTGCTCCTTATCTGAAATAGTCTCATTGAATGCAAAAAAAAATTGTAGGAGTCATCTTCATCTGTCTGAGTCATCATCACTCCATGTTGCATACAAACTCTTTTTCTTCTTGTAACTAGGACACTCAGCTTGAATGTGCTCAAATCCCTTGCATTCATAACATTGAATTTGACCTTTTTTCTCAATATTCTCTTGATTTTTCTTTGCAGGCTCTTTAACAAAATTTTCTAACATTAAAGTTCTCTGAATTTTTCTTCTTGAGATTTTTCTTCATAAATTTGATAAAATTCTTTGTCAGATGAGCAAGTTCATCATCTGAATCATCAAGATATCTATCATCTTTTTCTCCTTTTTCTAAAGAATTAATAAGGGCAATACTTTTTTCCTCCTTCTTGTCTTTAAACCCATCTCATATGCTTGAAGAGACCCAATCAACTCATCAATTCGTAATGATTTCACATTATTGCTTTCTTCAATAGCTGTGACCTTATACTGAAATTTTTCTGGTAAAGATCTAAGTATCTTGGCAACAATTTTAGCCTCAGTATATTCCTCACCAAGCATATAAGCAAAGTTAGTAATTTCACAAAGTCTAGTATAAAATTCACTAATGATTTCTTCTTCATGCGTAACTAAGTTTTCAAATTTAGAAGCCAAAGTAAGCAACTTAGATTCTTTAACCGTTTGAGTACCTTCATTCTTTACCTCAAGGATATCCCAAGCTTCTTTTCCAATGGTGCACTTTGAAACTAATCCGAACTGTTGAAGGTTGAAAGCATTAAAAATAGCATTCATGCCGCTAGAATTCCATCCAACTAATCAATATTCATCTTCGCTCCACTCATTCTGTGGTTTCTCAATTTGCTTCCTAGCGTCATTGGTTTTTGTTGGGGGCCAGCTATGAACAATGCTCGTCCACAATCTTTCATCAATTAATTTGATAAAAGCTCTCATCTTGACTTTTCAAAAAGCATAGTTTGCATCTTCAAGTAACGGTGGTTAAGTGACTGATCCTCGTGTCCGAAATCCTTCCATACCTATAAACAAAATTCTGATCTATACTAGTATGTTAATGTACCTGCTCTGACACTAATTGTTAGTTCTGGAAGTATGTAGTTATAAGTAATAAAACAGTAAACTATAAAGTAAATCGACACATGAGTATCTTACATGGTTCGGTTATAAAACCTACATCCACGAATAGCTATAGAGCTGTAATTTATTAAGTTCTTGTTTATATAATCTTTAGGATCGTTTACACTGCTGACTTACTCACAAACACTAACCTAATCTTTGTAAAACAAAAATCTTAACAAGACCTAAAACTCTAGTGACATTGCTCACTCTCTGCCGCAGATAACTTAACAACACACTGTTAAGTTATACGTAACTACGATGTCTGACACTGAATTACATAAACACTTAACTCGCAAGTTCTCTCAAGTGTCTACTAACTCAATCAGACCTAATCAAATAGTCATGTACGATTTCGACCTCATATACATGAATAAAACACTCATAAAATTAAATCAAAGAAGCATCTCAATTTGCGTTGAAGCTTTCCTCTTAATTCTTGGAATGTCGTGACATAGACTCTCCCAAACTCAACCAATTAACCCACTAATCAGCCAACTAATCAGCCAACTAAGTTATGTAAAAATAACTTTGTATATATAGTGGGAAGCCTGAACGAGATCTCCTAGATTTCCTGTAAAAATCATAATCAAAATCGCATTAGAATAAGGAGAAATAAAATAGAAAGTGATATAAGTAAAACCCCTAAAGGAATTAGGACACAAATAAATATTCTCTTATTTTAATTAGGATACAAGATACTATATCCTAATCTAAGGAGATATTTATTCTAAATCAAATACTTCCTAAAATATACTTCTAAAAATTGTGAAATAAGAAACAAAATAGTATTCTATTTTTATCACAAGTTGGACAAAAACATCATGTGCATGGCACATGTACGTTGACACCAACAATTTATTGATGGTTTTTGCAGTGTATGGTAGTTACGAATAATGTAACTGAAAACAGTAATGTAAATTGGAACAGGATTTTTACGTGGTTCGGTTATAACCAACCTACATCCATAAGCAACAAGAGTTGCAATCCCCTATATTGCATATATTTACACTCGACTTAGGACTCTTTACAGTGGTAGACACCCGCTCACTCACTAACCTAATCTATGTAAACTTGATCAACCCTGATCGTAACTATAGTCCTTCACACACTCTTCTACTGCTGCTCTTTTTCTGTCAGGATTATCTTAACTACACACAGTTAAGAATAACATAACACCCGTAACTGGTACAGACCCGTAACTGGTATAAACACATGTGATTACTCAACTTCCTTAAGCTCACACGATCGATGACAATTAACCAAAGCCTAAAGCTTTATACAAAACATAAAAACAAAAAAAAACGCACTTAAACTTGCTCTTACTTGCTCTCTCTCAATTTGTCTTGAATGCGTTGAATGTTTTGAATCCCTTCCACGAAAAGCTATGAATACAGCTTTTATATAGTATTTGATATCAATTGCAATTCTTATCATGATCATGTAGAATCTCAATAAAACTCATAAGGAAAGTTTGGATAATAATCAAACATTATAGGAGGAGATAATTATATTCTTCTAAGTAAACTAGAATACTTAAATAATATCCTAATCTAATAAGAGATAATTAATACAAATATAAAACTTTCTATTCAATTAGGATACAAAATCCAAACTTATTCCTATTCAGCTAGGATACCATATCAAAACTTATCTTATTTTAATTAAAATTCTCATAATACAAAACATCTATATAAAATAAATGATATTAGAAAAATACCCATATTTAATATTTTTATCACATGATAACAAATTACTCATGTGTAATGCACAAGCCATGTGTGCTACCTCTAAAACCAACAATTTCTCCCTTTGGCATCTTGTGAAGAAAATATATAAAAGTTAAAAAAAATGCATTAGCACATGTAATGCAACTAAATGAAACACATAAACAAGGACTATAATGACAAACTAAAAAAATAAAACAACCAAATAACACTATAAATATCCATACTTCTCCCCTTTGTTTTCTAAACAAGTGCCAAAGTATAATAAAAAAAAATCAAAATAATAAACAAAACTCCCCCTGACTAAATGATCTCCTCTTTAAATTGTTCATAAATGTGAAAATAAAAATTTAAAAAAACCAAGAAACTAATTAAATCAAGTACTTCTGCAACTGAACAAACTCTCCCTCAAATCAATCTCGCTGACCTTGAACTTTTGACACGTCAAAATACACTTAAGAGAATCAAACTGAGTCAGACATAAAGCACTAATCCTAAGTTATACAAACTATAACTAAAAACAGTCGAAATTCACGTAACAAAAATATATGGACACCATATAATCTTTTTATAACCAAACATGCATTAGAGCTATGGATAAACATAAATAATTTTTCATTATTTTATCATTTAATCCAGTTAAGTGGTCAACTTGAACATGCTTCTTACACAAGCAAAAGTTAATCTCAATGCGAATTTTCTGAATAAATACAGTAACTTTCACACATGTATTCCGATTTATGGTATTTTGACAGTAGTTGTTCCAGGCACATGACTGGAAATAAACAGTTTTTGAAATATTTTGAAATATGCAAGGATAGAAATGTCACTTATGGAGATGAAGTAAAGAGTAAGACTATTGGTAAAGGCACTTTGAATGTCCAAGGCTTACCCAATTTTCAAAATGTCTTGCTTATTGAAGGTTTGAAAGCTAATTTAATTAGTATTAGTCAGATATATGATGACAAGTATATTGTTAATTTCACACAAAACAAATGCATGGTCTTAGATGATTTTGATAAATGCATTCTAGAAGGAAAGAGATCTTCGGATAATCGTTATTTGATAAAAATTGCACAATAATCAAATTTGATTAATTCTAAATATGTCAAAATAATATTTTTAACATTGCAATTGATTGAAAAGATGAATGAAAAATAGCTTTCATGTGAAGATATTAAACAGCTCTGAAATATGCTTTCTTAGAATGATTCATATGATGTTCAGATATTGTTATTATGTTACATTTAATTGTTTTCTGTTATGTTTTTCATAACACACAATCCTCTTTGTGCCAATCTGAAATTTGATTGTTCTTGTGTGTCTATGTGTCAAAAATTTCATGTCAGCATTATTGAATTTAGGGATTCACTGGCGAGAATCCTAACTCTATTAGAATTCCTTATGTTTATGGAAATCAAATTTTGAGTTCTTATTCATTAATGATATTTATTAAGCGATTTTGGAAAGAGTTTTAAAATTTATTTTCGTGGAAAACAAAAATATTTTGAAAATTCAGCCCAGTATATTACGAAAACAGTTAGGGCTTCTCCTGTTCATACCATACCCATTTAATAGTTTCTCCACTCTCTCTCGTCTTGCTTCTCTCTCCCTGTTATGAGAAATTTTTGCAAACTGAAAACCCTAACAATGGCGACCACCTCTGATTCTTCGAAAACCACCAATTCCTCATCTTCACAAAATGACTCTAGTTACACCAGTAGAGACAGTGTTCCGTCATCTCAGTCGTAACAACCTTATACAGAGATCCCCGATTGATCCTGCTATGAGTGAAGACGAGTTGGTTCCAGTCAAGAAAATGAAATACAAGGTGAAACCAAAGTGCTACAGGTTCCTCACAGTAGCCGTCAAGCAGAAATTCTTGAAATACACTTCAAAAAGGAAGTTACAGATGGAAAGACCAGTAAAGCTAACCGACTTCAACAACTATGGTTTGAGTGATTTTCTTGAGTCTATATATTGGACTCCCATGATAAACAACTTCGTACCCCATGTGAGGTTTTTAATTCAAGAATTCTATTGCAAAATCTCTACTTCCATTGATGATCCGAAAAACTTTCATTATCATAGAGTATATTGTAGAGGAAAGTTTGCGAAATTCTCTCCGAATGTCATAAACACATTCTTGGACATTCCAATAGGCAGTTTGCACTTTTTAGATGAAAATTTTGATATGGCAGTCGTGATTAAAGAGTTGACTGGTAGAGGAGATTAACTTGGAACTCAAGGGATGGAATAGATCAACAATACCTTAGAAAGAAGTACAAGGTACTTCATAAAATTGCACAATTTAACTGGTTTTCATCCTCACATCAGAATCAGGTCCGGGAAGATAGAGTGAAATTTTTGTTCTGTTTGGACACCAATAGGCATATTAATTTTAGTTTACTGGCTTATAGAATGATTGTTTAGATTGGTCCATATAAATCTGACTACCACTTGCTGATCTTTCCTGGTTTAATTCAAGAAATTTTAGCCCAAAATGGTATTCCCATTAGCCCAAAAGAACATACTGAAATTCTGTCTAAATCGATCACAAAAGGCTTTCTACATCAGTTACATGATAAGACTGATTTACCAGCACTTGAACCAAAACCAAATAAAGTCAAAAAAATCACATTAGCAATATAGAAGAACAACCTGTTTTGATAAATTCTGCCTTGACTGAGATTGTGCAGGATCTGAAAGACATTAAAGCAAAACAATCTATTATAGAGGCAAAGATTGTGGGACACTCTAGTGCTACAGAAGAACCACAGCCCATGGAAACTGAAAATGTGGTTCCTGAGAAGCCAGCTAAGCACATACCAGAATCTGTCGTACCAATGCCTGAAGCAGCTAAGCCAATGCCTGCAGCAGATCAAGCTCAACAACCTATTATTGGGACAGACATAACAGCAGACAAGAGGAAGGAACTAAATTAAAGGGAAAGAAGAAGGTTGAAACGGTAAAGAAACCATCTAATAAGAGGAAGAAGAAAAATGAATCAACAGCTCCAGCACTGAAAGATGAATCCTTGTAAGATGAACCAAGACAAGAAGAACCCGTAATGGAATAGCCTTCACCACCTGCTGCGGTGGAACCTGATCTTTCTCCATCGACTAAAGCAGAGCACCATGCATCTTCACCATCAACACAGTCACCCCCACATTTCACATACACCACACCAAAGGCAGAACACACTCAGGCACCCATTCCTGGAGGAGATACACCAGCACAAGCCACGCAATGCCACCCCAACTTGTAGCAGAATCACTGGTACCTCCTCAACATCCTACTGTTGAGTTGCAGACAACAAAAACCAGTGATGAACGTCTTGACAAAGAGATTCGTAAAATTGTGGCTGAAGTTACTACCACTTCATCTAACATAGCTGAAGAACAGTCTGCTCCTGTAACTTTTGAACAGCCAACACCTACCATTCCTAAGAAGTGATACAAAATAAAAGTTGGCGGATACAAGAAGCGCTCTAGAAGTTCCTCTTCCCCCCTGTTCGCAAGTCTCCAAGATTTTGTTAGTACTTTTGCCACTTGTGCTGAAATCAAGAGGGAGAATGAGTTTCTGATATGTTTATGTTTTTGATAATGCTGTTTGATATTTTGTTTGTTTTGATATTTTCTATTATTATTTTTTTGTTGCTTCTTCTTCTCAAGGGTTGTAAGTAAGGAGTAAGGGGGAGTAAGGATTTCTTATGCTTGTATGCATTTGAATTATTTTATGCTGCGTGTTTTCACCTTATTTCTTTACTGAGTGATGTGTTACTGTCTACTTATTTCATTTGCTAGATGTTTTTATTTGCTCTAATTTGTTTGGCAGGATTGCCAACTTCACTTTGTTTTGTTTTGTTTTTGCTACATATACACATTTAGACAGTATTCTGATGTGTTTTATAACAGTACTTGTTATTTCTTTCAGCATGTTATTTTCTGTTTGCTATGACATGATCATTGTGTGATTTTTATTTGATCAGAAACAGTTTGGTATTTTCATCACATGATATTATTTGATTTATAATATGCTTATCCTCTTAAGTAAATCTTAGAGGAAAAAAAAAAGCTCAAAATGTAAAAAAAAAAAAAAATATATATATATATATATATATATATATATATATATATATATATATATATATTGTCATATATTATATTTCATCTTTTTCATCACATAAAATCTTTCCTTTTTTGCGTCTTTATATCATTTTTTTCTCTAAAATTATCAAAATTTCGAAATTGATTTGTCTTTAGCTCTTGTTCTTCTTGTAGATTTTTTGGTTCACTTAGGAGGCATGAAGAGAGAGCTGATTCTAAGGAAGGCATGTATGCTAATCATCACTTTGAATATTTACCTTTTGGTTAGATTAATGCTTCGAATGTGTCTAATAAAATTTTAAAAAAAAAATCAATATCATTTGCACTACTTTTTTGTTTTCTTTAAAGATCTAAAATAAAAAAGACATTTTATGTCATCAAATGATAAGAAGAAAAGCAGTTTTAATACAAAAAGAGATTTATATATAACTCATTTTTAATGCAAACGATCTTACGGCAGTATAAATTTTATGCTTAAATTTAAAGTTGGAAGTTGGAAATAGTAAATTGAAGTATAGGAACCAAAAAAATCTGCTTCATGCTAATATTAAATGAGTATTAGTTTTATACACCTAGTGTTATACTTATTCTTACATTAATACATGCATATTTCTATGTTTGATATGGTCTACACTACGCATGATCAAATGACACATTAGAGCTGTAACTTTAATACATTACAGCAAAATATTTACCATATATAGGGTTTTGGGACCTTTGCTGAGATCTACTATAATGGGATTGAAATCCAAAATACGAAAATAGTTTAAGAAGGGTTGGGATCATTTAGTTTCATTAATTTTATTTCTTTAAATCAACATTAATTGACGAGAGAAAATGACAGGCAACTAGGGGTGACAGGTCGTGTTCGCAGGTCGTGTTCGTATCGTGTCGAGCTGTGACACGATAAAGATTGACCCAACACGAACATGACCCGTTTATTATTCGTGTCATTATAACACGATACGATTATTAAACAGGTAACACGACACGACATGCTAACACGAATAATAAACGAGTCATAATCGTGTTAGACACGAACACGACCCATCTAACACGATTAAGACACGTTTACATTATTAACACGACCCGATTGACACGATTATGAGCTGTTAACACGATTATGACACGCTACAGAATTAGGTTTCCAACTTTTGTTAAATGACAAAAATATCCTAAGTTTTAAAATTTATTAGGTTTTTAAAATTCTATTTTTATTTTAAAATTTGGATATATGTAGGGACTAAAATATCTAAAAAGTTTAGTATTTTTAAATTTAATATGTAATCGTGTCAATATTAGTGTTAATCGTGTTATCATGTCAATTGTGTATAATATGCATTTGTGTTATTCATGTCATAATCGTGTTCGTGTCAATATTCGACGTGTATAATATGTATTCGTGTTATTCGTGTCACTCGTGTCATAATCGTGTTCGCATAATAATCGTGTTCGCGTGTTGAAGACTCTCAACCCGAACACGACACGATTATTAAACGGGTTGATTTTTTCGACACGAACACGAATATGCCAAAACCCAAACCCGCTTAAACCCGTGTCATGTCAAATCGTATTCGCGTGTCGTGTAAAAAATTGTCACACCTACAGGCAACTACTAACTACTGATGACACGGTTTTGCATCTCTCAAAGAAGGGATTATTAAATTTGACATTAAGCCTCAATTCGTTTCGTTCCTGTCTTTTCAGAAATTTATAGTTCACTCCCTGAGATCTGATTTCATCATTAACTTGAACTATTACTATGTTTGGTTGCACATAAGAATCTTGTCATTCATTACTGTAGGGATCAAATTACTATATTTAGTTGTACAAAGGAATGTGCCAATTTTGTTCAATTACTATATAATGAAAAAAAATTTTCCAACATGTCAAAAATACTTATGCTAATTTTCATGCTCTAGTATACAATAAACAATATTAAAAATATAAGAAATTAATAATTTTGAAGATTTTTAAATATATATACATATTATCTTAACAGAAGATAAGATATTATTTTTCATGATATTATATTATATTATATATATATTATAAAAATAAAAATAAAAATAAGAACATTTAATTTAAATTCAGTTTCCATACAAATTTAGTTTTTATATATTATATTATATTATTTACACTTATTTATTTATAAATAAATTAAATATAATTTAATTATTTAATTTAATTATATTTAATTTATATGTATTTAATTTTTTATATACTATATTTTATATAATTTTTTTAAATTTAAATTTATTTATAAATAAATACATAAATATTTATTCATTGATATTATTATATTTATATAAATATATCTCTCTTAAATATTTATATTGTATTGTTTTATTATTTATATAATTTAATTTACACATACATCATTTTTTATATATTATATTTTTATTTGTTAAATTTAATTTTTAAATTTAAATTTATTTATAAATAAATATATTTATTTACATATTTATAATTTGTATATTATATATAAATATATTTATCTGAATTAATTTATATCATATTATTTAATAATTTAATAAATAATATTTTTATTTATATAAATTTATATAAGTTTATTTATTATATGTATATAAGTTCATACAAATATATATAATTTAGTAGTCTTTTTTAAATTTACTATAATCATACATATTAAATAAATAAATTTATATAAAGGTGGGTCTAGGATTCTTGGGAATATGAAACTCAAGTGTTGAAAGGGTTTCACATTACCTCAATAGAAGGGCATTTGAAACCCATGGGAAAGCTCAATTCTAGGATTTAAAATGCTAAATAAGCCAACCAAACAAGAGTTAGGCTTCAGATTCCCATTTCCATCCTCAGAAACCCCGATACCAAACGGCCCCTAATAGTTCAAGTTAACGATGAAATCGAATCTCAATCTCAGGGGGTGAACTATAAATTTCTGAAAGGACAGGAACGAAACGAATTTAGGCCTAATGTCAAATTTGATAATCCCTTCTTTGAAAGATACAAAACCGTGTCATCAGTAGTTAGTAGTTGCCTGTCATTTTCTCTCGTCAATTAATCTTGATTTAAAGAAATAAAATTAATGAAACTAAATGACCCCTACCCTCCCTGAACCATTTTCGTATTTTTGATTTCAACCTCATTTTAGCAGATCTCAGCAAAGGTCCCAAACTCCTATATATAGTAACTATTTTGCTTTAATGTATTAAAGTTATAGCTCTAATGTGCCATTTGATCATGTGTAATGTAGACCATATCAAACATGAAAATATTAGGAAAAATGTAAGAATAAGTACTAGGTGTATAACTAGTATTCATTTAATATTAGCATGAAGCAGATTTTTTGGTTCATATACTTCAATTAACCATTTCCAACTTCCAGCTTTGAATTTAAGCATAAAATTCATACTGCCGTAAGATCCTTTGCATTAACAATGAGTTATATATAAATCCCTTTTTGTATTAAAACTGCTTCTTTTCTCATCATTTGATGACACAAAATGTCTTCTTTATTTTAGATCTATAAAGAAAACAAAAAAGTAGTGCAAATGATTTTTTTTTTTAAATTCTATTAGACACATTTGAAGCATTAATCTAACCAAAAAGTAAATATTCAAAGTGAGGATTAGCATACGTGCCTTCCTTAGAATCAGCTCTCTCTTCATGCCTCCTAAGTGAACCAAAAAATCTACAAGAAGAACAAGAGATAAAGACAAATCAATTTCGAAATTCCGATAATTTTAGAGAGAAAAAAAAGGATATAAAGACGCAAAAAAGGAAAGATTTTATGTGACGAAAAAAATTAAATATAATATATGACAATTTTTTTTTACATTTTGAGCTTTTTTTTTCTCTAAGATTTACTTAAGAGGATAAGCATATTATAAATCCATAAAAAATGGCAATAATACTATAGAAAAATCCATAATATTTATTAAATTAGGTAATCTATACAAATAAGATTCCTCTCTTATGGTGAGATAAACAAGTTGACTTTAAGATGTATTCAAGCTTACTTCTTGCGCATAAAATGCTAATTATGAAGATCATCTAAGTTGATTAAGTGACACTTTTCTGGAATTATCTTACTTTTTGTTACTTGAAAAACTAATAACTATTCGGGAAGCTATTGGAATATTAGGCAAACACTGTTTTCTTTGCTCTGAGATTCTAAGTAGTGTCGGATCTAGTAGCTTTCACATGATATTATGAATATTAGAGAACCATAAAGCATAATTCTGCCCATTCATATAAATTTACCGAAAATTCCATTCATTTATAAAGATGTGAAACTCTTGATATATCAATCCATTAAATCAAGGAAAATCGGGAAAAACATAAAGTTCCTAGAATCTACATTAACTTGATTGGACTATGGTAACTAAAAATAGTGATTTCATGGATTTTAAATGCACTTTTAACATTATCTGCCAAAGCATAAACACAACTCTAAAACATGCATCGCATTTTTGTAACTTTTTAATATTGCTGCTAAAAATATATTTTTGCTACAATGCTTAAAATGGGTTTTCTTCCCGGTTTTATTATTATTATTATTATCATTTAAAAATTTCAGTAAATTAGTCTAATCTATCTCCTTTAGAGTTTCTTTTGCTCTCTTGTTGTTGGTTATCTTGTTTTTCGCAGTTTTTTTAATTCACTGTCTATTCTTCTTGTATGAGTCAACTGAACAAAAAGGAAAGAAAATAATTTCTCCGCAAAAACAAACAAAATATACATATCTGTTCAATGCGAAACCAATGGATACAAATCTGACTTCACTAGATGGACAAAGTAGCAATGACAATAATGTGATATCATCTTAAGGGTCCATTACAACTAAGTCCTAGCTGTAATACTGTCTGCACCATGGATATGCACCAAGTAAACAAGAATTCAATTCAAACATGCATAACACTGAAGCTAATCTAATTACTACTGAACATATATCAGTCAAATGTTTACAAAAGTACTAGATTGTGAACTAGTTAAGAGATGTGAATGAGGAAATAATTAATAGACATAGACAAATATGCACCTCAATTAGGTTTATATACAATGCAACATCATACCTTCATTAGCATTTGCAGCCAGTTCTTCAACAGAACCCAAGTTTTCAACAGCTGATCCTGGACAAAACTCATTCAACTTCTCAATTGCAGAGTCTATATCATTGTTACATTTTTCAAGTGCTTTCTCCAGAAGCTGCAAGGTAATACCAATAAAAATCAGATCATAAAGATTGACCAAAAAACTTTTTCCTAACTATATAAACCTCAAAATCAAGCATAGAAAGAATCAGTAAAGATGCAACTTCTGCATAATCAAACTACCAATCAGCAAACCAAACCATCACACATCAAATTACATAAACACAAACATACAAATGGAAGAACTTTAAACTTTTTTGTTCAACAAAAATAGACAAAATCGCTCAAGTTCTCATTGTCTTTGCCTTACTTTCCTCACAATCCAAACCATCCCAAACCTTAATTTGAAATCAATAAACTGATACATAGATAAATATTTATACTATTCTAAATATCGACCATGAAGATCAAGCTATCATTTCCCTTATTTGATGTATGTATACATATAAGTCTATCTGTTCATATATTAACATTAAGTATACATATAAATACAACTACACAACAATAACACTTTAATACGTATATATACGACTACAAATACATCTAGAAACACATTCTAAATATCTAAAGCCGTTTTGGCTCGTGACCTAGAAACATTTTGCAGCTTATTTGAATGCAATTTCGATAAAAGCAAAAAGCCGAAAAAAATACGCCTTAGTTTCAACTTTTTTAAACTAATTCTACAAGGAGCAAGATATATAGAGATACCTGAGCGTCGAGGTGAGGAAAAACAGCTCGGACCTGATCGAGAGGTGTCGAAGACGACGGCAGCGGAGGCGGAGTGAGCTTCGGCGGAGAAGTCGAATTCGATGCGGAGCCACACCGGAGGCGCTTGGACGACGGAGGCGAGGCTGGTAGATCCTCGAAAAACGATCGCTTGCTTCCACAAACAGCGGCGGCCATCGCTGGAGTCGAGAATCGAAAATCTTCAACTGATTGATAAATTAGAAGATGAGAACAACAGAAATCAAATACTATAATTAAAACGATTCGTTTCGTTCAAGTAAAACAGTTCGTCTTCATTCCGTCACTGAATGGATTTGCTTTTGCTTGTTTCTTTGGCAAGAGGTTTTGATTTGTTGGAGGTTTGTGTGCATGGTTTTGCTTTCATATTTATACTCCAATAGAGAAGCCAAAGCGGTGGTTTTCTTGTCTTTTCACATTTTATTTTAAGATAATTTTTTGAAAAAATCAATTGATTGCCATTTGCCAACGGTCTAGAAAGATTTTATATTAAATATAAATTTTAATGACTATTCCATTAATATTGTAGAATAAATAAATTGTTTATTTAGACTTTGAGGGTTGGAGCAATTACGCTTTTTAATAATTTGCTCTATAAATATCAGCATTTTAGAATATGTTTATGTTCAATTCATTTATTTTTAAAAATAAGTTTTTATATGTAAACTATCTCTTCAATATTATTTTTGTTATTTGATTGTAATTTAATAAAAATATATGGAAAAAATTTGTATCGACATCTACAAATTATACGAATTGGCTTATTGAGAGATAAGCATTCAAATATAAAAATCAATTTTGACTTTATTTAACTGATTTAATTTGTTTTTATACTCCTTTCAAGATTTGGGTGGGCCAACAAATTACTGTTTTAGATTAGAGCTGTAAAGCCCAACATGGTTTTTCGGGGCCATGGGCTTGCTCTTTCAGCCCAGAATTTTACTGTTTCATGGCATAGGTCTTTTTTTTTTTTTTAAGCCTATGCTTTCTATCTCTTAAACCCCCGATAAATTATAGATATATCAAATTAAAAATTCTAAACCCTACTATCTTTCTTATTAGACCCTATCTAATTTTCTAAATATCCTTTCAATCTATAACTAAAATTTTTCATTGCTCCTATATTTATTTCACGGTTCCTCCAAATTATATCATGAACTATAGAATAACAAATAAAAGGGATAATATCATAAACCACCCTCAGAGTTTAGTCAATTATTATATGGAAAGCCTCTTATGTAACTATATAAACGCAGTCCTTAACGTTTGTATTTAAGCTTCGTCTAAGTCTAGCTAACAGATTCCGTTTGTATATAAACTAAGAAAAAAATTAAAAATACCAATTTGCCCCTCCTTTTATAACCTTTCTTCTTTCTTTTTTTTGGCCATCAAAAATCTAATC
Organism: Boswellia sacra; assembly: GCA_013180625.2. Taxonomy (NCBI): domain Eukaryota; kingdom Viridiplantae; phylum Streptophyta; class Magnoliopsida; order Sapindales; family Burseraceae; genus Boswellia; species Boswellia sacra. Next base: position 411,501 of record SNVD02013154.1, read on the forward strand.
CATTTTCAAACCCACAGCTCCCTTTCTCACCCCAACCTCTCAATCTTCAAACACAGCACCCAGCCTCCTTTCACGGCTTTGCTACATCAGCAAGCTTCGCAGTGGTAAAACTTCAAAATCTTCCTCCATATGCTGGTGCTACTTCTCCTTGTTCCTCTCATTCAGGCTGGCGTGGTTTGCGTTGTAGAGCACAGAGGCCGAGGACCATGCCAAGCTTACGGCCTGCAAGGGTGGTAGAACTGGATGTGGAGGCAGATACGGTGGAGAGGGTGGTGGATATTGATGGTGGGAAGGGGGGATTGATCGGAATCGGGTGGGGTTTTGTCTACTGCTCCTTGTTCCTCTCATCCGGGCTGGCGTGGTTTACATCGTAGAGCACAGAGGTCGAAGAGCATGCTGAGCTTGCGGCCTTCGATGGTGGTCGAGGCGGGTGTGGAGGAGGAGGCGGAGGCGGTGGAGAGGGTTGTAGAAATTGATGGTGGGAAGGTGGAGTTGATCAGAATCAGGTGGGGTTTTGTTAAGGATTCATTTTTTTTTTTTGTTTTGAGAAAAATGAAGAAGAAATTGAAAAGATTGTTAAGGGTTATTGAGTTGCATTGAAGATGTTTGATTTGCTGCTCCATTGAAAACGATTTGGGTTTGCGGTTGATTTATAAATCATAATGGCCAGCCACTGGTTCTTTATAAAATTTCAGTTTGGGAATTTTTTTTTTGTCTTTATTTTTGTTACTTCATTTCAATACATAGTTTCTGTGAATGTTTTCTTAGGTTGAGAAAATTTTTAAATAAGAAGCTAGTGAGAAAGAGTGTACTAGTTTTGGGTTTTAGAGTTTCTGCATAATTTTTTTTTTAAACATAATTGTTGAAATAATCTGGATTTAATTTTGAATATTTGATTCTTTTTTATTTTTAATCGCTTTGTGATTGAGTTGAGATGGTAGGTGTTGATAATGGAGGAAAATTCGGTGCTGTGATGGTGGAGTCTTATGACGTACACTTTTTTATTTAAGTTGAATTTGATGGTGGTGATAGTAGCTATGGTAGTTATGGATGGTAATGCTTGTTTGATATGAAATGAAGTTTTTAGAAGAGATAACTCAAGGATTAGTTTTACGTTTACTGATATGAAATTATGTCATTTGACTAAAATACCCCAAAACGTTAATTCGAAAACTAACGGAATTCATTAGCTGGACCTGGATAAAGTGAAAACGTAAACGTTAGGGACCGCTCTGATATATTAGTATAAGAGGCTTTTCGTATGATAATTAGTTAAACTTCAATGGTGGTTTGTGATATTATCCCACAAATAAAAGCACTTTAATCTCAAATTTAGCATGAAAGTTAAGGCTAAATGACAATAATCTAAAACCTCAGCCTTTGCGCACACTCTTTTGCTCCCAGTAAAGAATATAATAGTGGAAGAAACAAAAAGCATTAGATTAGACTGGTTGAAAAAAATAATAATAAATTACATTTGTTTTCTTTTCTTTTTGATTCATCAATGTTTTAATGTTTAGACATAGAAGTACTCTTTGTGATCAGCCTCAACATCATGCCTCCATCTCTTTCCTTATTCAAGGAGAATATCACTACCGAAGGACAGGAGTCACAGAACCAGATCCTCTTCTATTTAGCAAGGCAAAGGGAAACTTGCCGCTTAAGCCGCTAAAAAGAACGACTAACTTAGCAACTGCTAAGGAGGAATCGAACCCTTGGACAAGAAGCTTTTGCGCAGATATATCAAAGAAGCTGTGGCGAGCAAGGAGCGCTAATGCATTGATCTTGATATAGTCGCTGGATTAAATTGTTCAAATTGGGTAATCAGTTATCTATCGATATAGAAAAGGGACTCGTACACCAAAGGGCTTGACCGAGTAGAGCTTGCCGATTAGGAGATTCCCTTGCTCGCCTTCATTCAAAAAAAAAAAATCTCATTCCAATTTAGGATTGACCTAACTAGATCTCCCATTGAATTTCACTTTGTCCACTCCTCGATTGGACTTCCTAATTAGCTCTTCAAGCCTGAGACAAAGAGTCATGTTGAGAGTTAAAACCTGACTAAACCAGACACCTGTTTTTATCAATGGATTTGTGTCGTATTAATGGATTGTAAAAAAATTTGTTAGATTATTATTAAACATTGGTAGACACTGTCAGATATTATTAAATACTGTTCGACGCACTTGTCAGATGTCAGATAAGGTCATGGTATGTGAATTTTAAAAAATGTGATCATTTGTCATAAAAGTCCTAATTTGAAACATTTTTTTTCAATTTTCCCCTATAAATAGAAATTTGGTTTGGAAATAATGCTATAATTGTTATAATTTGAACTATTAATATGGACTTGAAATTTTTCCAAACATGTGGCCCAGCCCAGCCAATTCAGAGTTACGCCCTGCAAACAAAACGTTCATTAATAAAAGTTACGCTAGAAAAATAAAATAATAGCAGTAAATAAAGTTGCTTAAACATATAAATTTTTAGATTGTTATGATTATTAGTCAGATGATGACTAATAACTACATTTAGAATTCAATACTTATTATTACATATTCGGGCGTAGCGTTTATTACTTTCATAAGATTAGAGTAAGGATTGTTTTATCCATTTCTAGTTTAAGAGTTAGAAAAAAAAAAAAAAAAAGAAGCAACTTCAACATAAAAAGAGATAATAGATAATTCAACATCAATTCTTCATTTTAAACAAGAGAAGATTTTATATCATATTTCATGCTCAACTTCAGAATTCGAGACTAGTCTATTAGCTATCAACCTAAACCAAATAAATGATTTATTGTTTTGGTGGAATATCCACCTGCCATCACAACGATGGCCATTAATGTCTGGGCCCATTCAGCTGCATTAGGGGTAGGGCGAGGGGTCTCGGGAAGAAAACCTAGTTTTTTTATTTTTGAAAATAATATATTAAATTATTAAATTAATCTTATATTTTTTCATACGTTTAAATTAAATTTTATTTAAATAATTGATTAAATTATTTTATAAATAATTAACAAAATAATCATAAATGTAAATGATTTCTTTTCAAAAACTTAAAAAATTGTAAATTTTATTTCTTTCAAAACTTAAAAAATTATAAAATTAAAAAAATGTAGAAACTGACAGCCACGGCTGGTCACTACCGACCACCACCTAGGGTGGGCGTGTGTCTTGCAGCCTACACCAATGGGATCCCCAATTGGTGATCTATCAAACCAAACAACTCTCATCGACTTAGGATCAACTGTTTTATCCTACGAAGCAAGCTTGACACAACATTTTTTAGCAACAAAATTGATCCTACGCCAACGAAAACTCAATGGTTCCATAGATTGGTGACTTTTACGCGCGCCTTTGCTAGTGCTTGACGGTAGCTGCCGTATTTTGAATTTTTTTTATTTTTTTTAAAAACAAATAAATATGCATGTTATTATTAATTCATATCTGTAATTGAATTTAGGAATGAATAATAAATAAAACATTCATTTAGTAAATTTGTTGTTAATAAAACAAATTATTTATAATTTTTTATTGGTGTAATTTTATAATTCTTTTAAAATATTATATACATTAAATATTAATTATTTATACTACAATAAATCAATTAAATTCCATTATTATAAATACAAGGTTTATTTGAACAAATATGATTTTAATTTAATATATAATTATTATGTTATTTATTTAAGGAATACACAAATTTTAAAAAATTTATTATTTATTTAATCTACAATCATATTATTAACTTAATGCATAATATAATTATTTTGGTAAACAATTTATAAAAATCTTCTCATTAGAAAGTGTTCCTAAGGAGTTTATTTAATTAATTAATATTTCATAATAGATATTATATAATTTAATATTGAGGACATTTATGTTCAATTAATTTATAAGTGATTCATTTCAGTCTATAATTTTATTTTTAAACGAAAGAAAGAAAAACATCCTCCAAGCTCTTTCCTTTGGCTATTTTTTTCCTATCATCCCATTTTTTCTTTCTTCCCTTTTTTTCTTTTGCAAATGATCGGCCCTAAAATATAATTCAATTAATTCATTCAAATTCCAGAAGATTAATTTAACTCCAGACAAAAAATAAAAAATAAATAAATCACAATGCTTTCATTGTAATAAATATAAAAATAATGAATACCGTTTTGATTCTTTTGAATTTGCCAATAACTATGCATACAAAACGTTTATTAACAAAAGTTATACTGGAAAAAAAAATCAATAAGATAAGATACTTAAAAGAACCTTAATTACATCTTGTGGGAAGTGTTGCGTTACAGTGCCAATTCCATTACTAGAGCAATTGCAACCATTAGATCAATTGATTAAAAATAAAAATAAAATTAAAATAATCTCATCCAATAGTTGAATCAAAGCCATACCAATAATATATCCAATCAGTAAAATAAGTATAGCTTCTAATACTATAACAATTTCAATTTTGATACAGTAAAAACTAAAGCTAAGACCAAAAGTTTTACTATTTATTTATTTAGTTATAGTATAATAATTCATATATATTCAATACAACTAATTAAATTGGTGTCTTATAGATACGTTAATGTATAAATTATAATGGATAAGAATCGAGATAATATGGTGGGTTGAAAAATTAACAGGTTCATAAATGAAAAAAATTATTATAAAATTGTGATTCAATATATAATACAATTTGTGGTAAGATGATAATTAAGTTAATAGTAGCTCGCATGTTTCAATAATTAAAAAGCCTTTTGTTCAAAAGTTATTGAAATGTATTTTGAAAATACTATAAAATAGAATGAATAATATGAAATTCATATTACAGCAAATTTGTTTATATTTTAAAGAAAAAATTTTAAAATTAAAAATTGAATTTTGTTAAATTTTTTTTAAGGTCATTATTTGATTTGATATTTTAATGTTTCAATTTGCTTTCGATTTTGTTTCACAAAACCCTTGAAACTTAATTAGTAGTGAAAAAACCCTCAAGGACTGGCCTTTATTTTATTTTATTTTTTGTTTGCTATGAGGGCATTTTTGTAACTTCCGTAGACAATATTTTTTTTGAGAGATTTTCATTCCCTTAAATGGCTCATGATTCACGACACGAGAAAGTTCTAGAAAAGCAACTCAAAAGTCTCCAAGCCACCAAAATTATCATCCCATGCATCGCGTAACCTTGTTTTATACCAATTTTCACCTTACTTATATCCGTATATATTTACGATATACAGATATTTACCGAAAAGATGAATTAACTAATAATATTAAAGTTTGAAGGTGACAGATATGAACCTCAAGGTAGTCACAGGAAGGGAATCCGGTATAACAGCAATGCCTGCAACATAAATAAAATCAATAAATATAATTGAGTGTCTAAGAAATTAAAAAAAAATCTTTAAGTGCCGTGAAAAAAAATTTCAGAAGTGAGAGAATGAGATTGAAGAAGAGAACTAACTATGTATTGTGTCAATAAGAAATATAGTGAAGAAAAGAATCCGTAGTGGACAGTAAGTTAATAATAATTAATTTAAATTTAAATAACACTGCACTTACATCTATCCATCTATAATTTGACTCTATAATTTGAGTCAGTAAAATGCTATTATGAATATTTACAAAAGTGGGCAACAACTTTGTTTTGAGGGATTACTATATTTGTCCCATGAGGTTATTAGGTTAGGCTTAAATTTGGTTTCATCTGTATATTTTGGTATGAGAGTTTCGTTTTATGGGAATGGGGTTCACATTCCTCGAAAAGTGAAATATAAGAATCTAATTCCTAGAAAAGAAATATTATGGACCATTTGGTATGAGGGTTTCTGAGGATAATAGAGCATTTTAATTCGAATATAAGAGTAAGACTACTCCACATTCGAAACTTCTACTTGTGAATGTTTAATTAGTGGTGGAAAAAATCTGTTTAAAAGGTCTAGACAGTAGAAGAATGTAGACCAACTCTCCAACTACAATAGCACCCAAAAGAAAAATTGCAATGATGCAAACTTCTAGAAGGCTATGTATAATGAGCTAGGATTATTACTTGGGTGTTGAATTTAGGCCACAAAAGTCAAATTTAAACGGACAATGGACCATTGGAGTATTACTAGCAGCTCCAGTTTTGCTAAAAAAACAAGCAGTTTCAAAATTTAATTTCACAATGCGCGATGTTGGTAACATGTCAAAGTAGATGAGATTGAGAAGATAAGTGATAACCTTCACTAGAATTTCCAAATTTGAACATGCCAAGCCTTAAAACCATTTAATATGACAATCCTGCTAAGTAATCAAACCATATCCACTCTCACAACGGTTGGCAATTCACGAAGCTAAATGTAGCAAAAGAATTCAAACAATATTACTCCCTAAAGTCACAAAATTCAGTGCTTTCACAACACTTTAACTTCTCTAAGCAATGTCACTCCCTAACATTCAAACCATGCCACCAAAGAGAGGAAGAGACATTGATCAAATGTGATCACTTTTCAATCATCTGCAAATGAAAATAAAAATTGAGGCATTTATTCAAAAAGAATAGACAGTGAATTAAAAAAACTGCGAAAAACAAGATAACCAACAACAAGAGAGCAAAAGAAACTCTAGAGGAGATAGATTAGACTAACTTACCGAAATTTTGAAAAGATAATAATAATAATAAAACAGGGAAGAAAACCCATATTAAGCATTGTGGCAGAAATATATTTTTAGCAGCAATATTAAAAAGTTACAATAATGCAATGCATGTTTTAGAGTTGTGTTTATGCTTCGACAGATAATAATAAAAGTGCACTTAAAGTCCATGAAATCACTATTTTTAATTACCATAGTCCAATCAAGTTAATGTAGATTCTAGAAACTTTATGTTTTTCCAGATTTTCCTTGATTTAATGGATTGATATATCAAGAGTTTCACATCTTTATAAATGAATTGAATTTTCATAAATTTATATGCATTGGCAGAATTCTGCTTTATGTTTCTCTAATATTCATAATATCATGTGAAAAGCTACTAGATCCGATACTGCTTAAAATCTCAGAGCAAAGAGAATAGTGTCTGCCTAATATTCCAATAGCTTCCCAAATTATTAGTTTTTCAAGTAACAAAAAGTAAGATAATTCTAGAAAAGTGTCACTTAATCAACTTAGATGATCTTCATAATTAGCACTTTATGCACAAGAGGTAAGCTTGAATACATCTTAAAATCAACTTGTTTATCACACCATAAGAGAGGGATCTTATTTATATAGATTACCTAATTTAATAAATATTATGGGTTTTCCTATAGTACTATTGCTATTTTTTATGGACTTATAATATGTTTATACTCTTAAGTAAATCTTAGAGGAAAAAAAAAAGCTCAAAATGTAAAAAAAAAAAAAATTTGTCATGTATTATATTTCATTTTTTTCATCATATAAAATCTTTTTGTGACTTTATATCCTTTTTTTCACTCTAAAATTATCGGAATTTCGAAATTGATTTGTCTTTATCTCTTGTTCAAAGGCGCAACGAATGGGCATGCTGTTCTGGAAGTTTCCGGAAGGTTCCACGACATTCCAGTTCCAGAAGGATCCGGAAGAATCCGAAAGGTATGAGAAGCATGCCGAAGATTCTAAAGGGCCCTAGAAGACTCCGAAAGGTTCTGGATGGTGATGGAAGAGAGCGGAAGACTACGGAAGCTTCTAGAAGATCATGTCGCTCTCTAGTGTCTAGGGTTCTCTAGAAAAGTCTAAGGTAGTGTAGAGTAGTCTAGTGTTATCTAGGCTCATATGGATGTATCTAGAATTACTTGGCCAACAAGTAAGTTTGTAAATATCTAGGAAGGGTCTAGAATATGAATATTCTAGGTACTTGGTTGACCAATAAGGTTATGAGATGTGGCGCAATGTTAGCCACACATTGAGGAGGTGTTTGCCTATAAATAGGGGTGAGCCCCTCATTTATAAAGTGATTCATGCTAAACTCAAGTGCTCAAGAGTCTTACAAGCCTTATAAACTACCTTATGTATAGTAAATATTTTCTCACCCAAATCTCTCGTGTCCTTGTTCTCTTTCACTTGAACCTCTTTTATAGCGGTTTAAGGCTTACTTAGGTGTACTTTGGGTTGTATTTACGCCTAAGGCTGCACGGTCTCCGCTTATAAAACAATAAGGCCGTGACAAAATGCTGTAACCAATCACTGGCATTGTAAAATAAAGGCAAATCAAAGGTATGTATATATTTATATACGTACTTGATTTCGTGTATGTGGTTAATTGGTTGTTTGTTGATTTGGCTCCATTTGATTTTGTCTTTTGAATTTTATATGCATTTTTAAAACTTTAGAATACAAAACATAGTGTTGCCCCATTATGAGCACAAAAGGTAGCATACCAACTTGAAAAAGACATATTATCTAATATAATGACGATACTAGTATTAACAACTAATCTCAACCGGTTAAGCAGAAACGTTTAAGTAGATCATTATTTGCTTTTTGTAAAAAAAAAAAAAAAGTAATTCAAATACATTCATTTGTAACTTGAGTCCTCTCAATGCACATTGAGCTATGTTTGAATGTTTCATAGTCTCCTTTAAACATTTTCGAAAATAATATCATTTATATATATATATATATATATATATATATGTGTGTGTGTGTGTGTGTGTGTGTGTGTGTGTGTGTGTGTGTGTGTGTATGCATATTAAAGGAGAGAAAGGAAAATAAAAAATGGAGACAAAGTTTTGAAGTATAATTGCTGAGGAAATTACTTTAGCTTGGCTGATAATGTAAGACATAAATAAAATTAACTAAATAAACTTCAAACCTAACCACGCAAAAAATAAACAGTGCCATCAACAGCACAAGGCAAAACTCTTACCTGTTAAGAAATTCCATGAATAAGGTAAAATCATAGACTTTTAATTGAAGTCACCTTCTTTACAATGCCAATGTAACCCACAGAAATGGCAGCTCTTATAGAATTATGTTAAAATCAGTCATTCACTAACTCACAGTGATTATTTTTTGCTTGGTTGCTGATAAATGGAAGTGGGTGGGAGTAAAGTTTGCTATTGCGTAATTGATTTTCTAGTTAGAACATTATTTTGGAGTTCATTGAGATTTAAAAACTATTTTTAGATTGCAAATCAAGCCTCTGATTCTCAATTTGGGCATTCTAAGGAAATAGATAGTCAAGGGAAATAATATAATGCAAGTACATAAAATTGGTAACCTGATTCTTCGGTTGTAATTTTGTTGGCCGCATGATTTGAAAAATCAGCAATCGGTATAAAACCATTCTTAATGTATATGCAAATGAAGATGATAAAGATTTTATCTTCTTCGAAATTTTCTATCCATTAAGTACTTCTTCCTAATACTCATATGCTTGAATATTGTGTTCTCATCTTGTGATAAATGCCTAAGAGAGACATGAGTAATCTGTTATAAACTTTTTATAGTAATTTGCATTCTGTATCGCAATGCATTTTTGAAAATTATTTTTATGTTCATTTGAACTTTTTTCCAAGTTATTAGTCTATTTACTGAAAATGATTGAATTAAATGTGATTACAGGAAATTATAAGGCGTGGAGGAAATTAAATGAATATGATCTTTGCTCTCTATTAAGAATTAATCCTCTATTTCTAGTTCTAAATGGAAATATAGTTCTAGCTCAGAAGTCACAATTAGAACCCATTTTTATTACAGGTCTGGACAAGAGAAGAAATCTATTACTTTTCTTACTAGTCTATTCATTTCTCTCTTGTACACTAACTTCGCTGAGTTGAGTTTTGTAGACTGTCATCGAATCAATGGCTGAAAATCTGCCCCAACCTTCATCTCTGCCTTTTCCCCTCCACCTCCTCCCTCTAATTCCCTCCCCCCTCAACCTTTCATTCCCACTTGCCCTCCTGCTGCTTTGGCTCCCTCTACAGGTAATCGTTGTTTAATATATATTGTTTTCACTTTCATTTTATTATTACAAAGAAATCTATGTGCTTTTTTATTCTACTTTAGGCTCTTTGATGTAGTGCATGGTAACAGCCATGTAATCTTTGGTGCTAATGACAATGGCATGCATGTTGTTTGAGAAGTCTAAAAGTTATGTCATATGCATGCTTCACTAGATATCATTTAGTGATTGTATATTATATACCATATAGCAACTGATGGTGGTGTTTGATGATGTATTTAATATGATAGATAGTTGTTGTCATGGATGGAGGCAAGGGATTTGAAAAGATTTTTAACCCCTCTTGGATTTGAGGAAGTTTTTAAACACGTGTTATCTCTTTTATTGATCTTATATTCTAAAACTTAATTAAAGTTGACTCTCTTTTTTATTGTTTTCTTCCTTCATAGCAGTACACTTAGCAAATTTTAATTCATAATTTACTTTTATGGTCCTCCGTTTGCACACAACAAGGAATCATATCTTCTTTACTATTTATTTACATAAAATTATCTTCTTCTTCTTCACTTCACTCAGCAGTAGCACCTTCATGTGAAGTAAATCTTCTTTTTTTTTTTTTTTTGGGGGTCATATTCAATGATAAAAATCTTCTTCTCTCCTATTTTGTTTATTGGTTTTTATTATATCAGGCAAATATAATATGTTTTAATATTGTTGAAGATCACTTTTCTTATTCTTCACCTTGGTTTCTAAGTTATGGCTATTTATTTATTATCATTCTATTATACATAAAAATGAGACAATTGTTCCACGTAATGTAATTGCTTTATTTTTGGTCCCATGGCTTGCTAGTTATTGTCATTGTTATTGTGTATTATAATTTCAATTTATAGAATCTTTTTATCTCTCTCTCTCTCTATATTTATAATATTTTTTTTGAAACTATGTTATGAGTCATGATATTGAATATTTGAGATTTGTTATAATATGAATAAAATAAGCATGGATACTATGGGCTTCACCTATTATTTTTTTGCATCATAGATTAAGAATTGTGACTTTGTTAGATTTATTGAATTATTTAAAGTTGTCAAGATTAGATAATTTTAATTTTATTACTCAAATCCACTATTTATTTGCATCATAAATTACCGATTTGACTCCTCTTTATATTAAAATTTTCAAATTTCAATATTCACGAAATGTACGCCACTGCATCCTCACGCCACCCAGCCCCTTATGGACTTTTTGGCTCTGTACATGTTTGTAGTCCTAAAAGAATTGGAGGCGGGAAAAATAGTGAGCATAATCAATTTATCATGAAATCATCCACTTGGATTTTGATATTATCAAGATTTTTTTAATCCCCTTTGAAATTCCTTCATCTCGATAAGTCTAGTCCCTCACTACCTAACAATGTTTTGGTTTCTTTTTAACGACACTAGCTATTGAAAAAAATATCGTTATATTATTTAAAGTGATTCTTGTTGTCCAGGGAGTTTTGGGTCCTTAATGTTCAAGAATTGGTTGCAAGAGTTTACACAAAGATTGTCTATCCCACTTCCAACATATGAAACCTCCAATGAAGGGAACCCACATGCCCCACAATTTAGATCAACAAGTAGTTGTCGATGGAAAAACTTATGCTTCCACAAAGACTATCTCTCATCGAAAAGCTGCAGAACAAGATGCAGAAAAAATTGCCCTTGATGATATATTGAAGAAAACCAAGGATGGAGGTTGTTCTCCCGTTCATGTTGCATCACTTATGTCAAGTTATATTGCATGCATAATGTTAGTTTCCTATTTTAGAGCATCCATGTTTTTTAATATAGAAACCTGGCCGTGTCAACACATAGAATGTATTGTTACTTCATAGATTGCATCTATCAAAATTGCAATGAGGTAGTTGAGAAATGTGAGATTCAAAAAATATACTCACAAGTTGTCTTTTATTTTTCTTCTTCATGCGTTCTTGCAATCCAATTTGTTGTTTACCTAAAAAAATTTTTTTTTCTTTTGTTTTATGAGATATAGACACGTTTAGTTTCACATGGATTGAGGACTTCTACATCTTCTTCGCATTTTAATATATGTTCTCTTAGATGTGGTTATACTAATGTTATTGTTTCGCTACAGGCAAGTGAGCCTCCTTCGGTGTCAGTCTCTTGGATACAATTCGAGTTGAGTTAGCTGCTAGTAACTCTGAGTTACTAGAGATAATATTGGGTAGAAGTTTGAGGCCCAAGCAAAGCGAATGCAAGGGTTGGAAGCGAAGGTCCAAGAGCTACAAACTGAGATCTGGAAGATTAGAGAGGCGCCCATTCTAGAGGCCGAGAACTTGGAGGTAGTACATTAGTTTATTGAATTCCATGGTTTATTGTTTGTGTTGTCCAATTATTTCAATTCATGAATCTCATGTTTTAAAGCAGGAAAAAGCTTACCACTCCACGCCTACTCCACAAAATCAGGGACAGCCTTTTCCAACTGCATTTCTTGTTACAACTGCTCCAGCTTTAGGCAAGCCTTTAGGACATTCTTCGAAGAAGAGGCGGAAGAAAAAAAGGAAGGCGAATAGGAAATTCCAGACAGATTCTTAAGGCGGAAGAAAAAAAGAAAGGCGAATAGGAAATTCCAGACAGATTCTTAGTAAGTTTTGATTTCATATTTTATATTTTTCAATTTCTTTTGCTCCTTTGTTTGGTGTGAAATTCATATGCAAAAAATCAGGTTAGTTGTGGTCCCGTAACTTATTGACATGTACGTTCTTGCCAGTGACTAGAGTCAAGTGAAACAATTAGTGATTGGAAATGTATTTGCTTTTAGTTGCAGAACACTGTACTTTTTTCAATTGAAAAATTGATTAGATTATTTCCTAATAAGCTTTAACTTCACATTAATTGAAAAATTGATTAGATTATTTCCTAATAAGCTTTAACTTCACATTAATTGAAAAATTGATTAGATTATTTTCTAATAAGCTTTAACTTCACATTACATGTAGTTGAATTTTCGTGGCCCTTCCCATTAGGCACTGTCTTTTTTATGGTGGTTTCTTAGTTATTTGTCATGTTCAATATTTTATCTTATCTAAAGCAGTTAATCAATGTCTTGCTTTATCTTCGTAAGGCACAATCTTGCTTTTTTAGCATAACAGGTTTTTAATGCAAAGAACATCTGTGTTTGAGTTCATTAATGGTAAGCATTCTAAATAGTTCTCCCTTGTGTTGCTTGCTTGCTTGGATAAATAGTCTCATTTGAAATTTTGTGTCTTCCGAGGCTGGTTTGGAGGTTTGCAATTACTGGTTTGTCTGTAACTCTTGAACTGGAGCATGAAAGTTTTTTCTTTTCATTTTTGGCTAAAAGCTTATAGATTTCTTTACCTTTTTAGAAGTACTTGGAAGTAGCAAAACTTTGAGATTCAGTGAAACAATAATTGAAGACAACCTAATAATGATTAATATTATCAAACATAGTATAATCTAAAAACATAATTTTTAGGGAAAAAATGAAGTGTTGGTAGTAAGATTAATATAACTTCAAAACTGGTGAAAAAAATCACCAATTCTTGTTTGTGAATGGATAAATGCTTCTGCTACAAATAATGAAGGGTATAGAGTTCTAGCATGAGGTTCTAGGTAATGGATTGTGTTAGGGGATGTCTTTGGATTGTGTTCTTTGAATTACTTGTTGAAACTGTGGTTGTATTCAATGTTAGTTATTCTTCATTTTTATGGTCTTAAGTGTTATTTTTATGGGATTCTGAGTAATTTCTCTCAGGAGATGATTTGCTTTCGGATAACTTTAGTTCTTGACTTTTGTCCCCTCTCGCAAACTAAATGAATCCAAGTACTGTTCACTCTATTTAGGTACGTGAACTAGAGAATTTTTTTTTTGTAACAAGAAAACAGAATGTGATGGACAAGGCAGTAATGAATATGACTTCCTTGCCATGTTGCCTGATGAGCTGTTCTTTTACTATGTAAGCAGGCATAATTGCAATGTGGCAAATGCTAGGCTACACAACATATTGAAAGACGAATGGCAAATGACCTGCTCATAAGTTATGTGTCATCTTGTTCCAATCAATGATAATACCAGAGATTTTAAGGGAAGTAATGTTGCCCCTTGTTAAATAAACATTGTAGTCAGACTGTCAGAGACTCAAAGGAGCACTCAAAGGCTCAAAGTTATGGTTATCATATTCTAGATCACTATTACATTTTTGGCTTGCATTGGATGTATTTGCAACCTTTTATGGTATTTAACAAAAGTCTAATATTTATAAAGGAAGATGTCAGAATTTAATTAATTCCATTTTCCATTTTCGTTTACAGTATGAAATTTGTATTTATATTTGCAATAAAAAAAGGTTTTCTTGAAGGAGGTCTGATCTTGCGGACCCATGAATTTGTCAAAGGGGGGGCACCTTAATATTTCTAAATTTATATAATTTTTTTATTAAACAATACAAAAGAGAAAATTTATTGAAAATTGAAAAAAAAATACACATGGATAGGGGATATAATGAACTTTACCCCTTAAAATAAATCCTAACACAATAAAACAAAATGTAAAATATTAAAATTTGATAGTTCGACAATTCAACAAAAACAAAGTCATAACTGTCCTCTATGATTTTTCGTATTTTGAAAACGTTGCATGATTACCTCATTTTCAATGCTATCAAAAATATCTTTCTCAATATATGCAAGTAAGCTATCGTTCATCCATTCATCTCCCATTCGATTGCATGATTCAATCTTTACAATATTCATAGCAGAGAATGTCCTCTCAGCTGTAGCAGTTGCAACCAGTAGAATTAGTGCCAATGTCAAAAGAAAATATACCAATAGATAAATTTTGTCTTTCTTTGTTTTAACCATTTTTTGGGCCAGATTAGAAATGTCTTCCAACTCTGAGTCTTGTATAACTGTGTTCAATTACATTTGCTATAAAATTGGTATATGATTGGCTACAAAATAAAAGCAACATACTGAGAACAATGAACCTACAAAACTACATGAGAAGAACACCAAAAATTTGATTAAAATTTCATGTATAAAATAAAATAATAAATATAATAAAATATAATAAAATATAAACTAACTTGGCTATTGATTGTGCTTGTTTTTGTACCAATTCGGCGGCTGTAAGAGCAAAAAAGTGAAAAAAGTTGTGTAAAGAGAAAAGTCAAATTAGGTTTTTTTTTTTTAATAAAGGGGTGTATTGTAACTATTAAAATTTGAGAGACTATAAAGAGATTTTAATATTTCAGGAGGGGCTCGGACCCCTTTGGGTCCCAATGTCGGTCCGCCTCTTGATGCAATGGTTTAGCCATTGAGTAGTCGTCTTGGACGACACAACTTGGGAATGATCGGTGAGTGGAGTTTGTGTTGTGCATTGTGGCTCATTTGCAATGGGAGGAATCCCACATTGATTAAAGAACAAAAATTGAGTCTCATATGGGCTTATAAAAGGAGGCCTTATGGGAGAAGTTATGTGTTCCAATTGAAAATTTTCCTCCACCCTCTCTATTTGTAAGGTATCACATATAAGACCCCATAGTTTAAAGGCTTTTCATTAAGGATCTTAAAGTTTGTAATATTTGTTTTTCCCTCATTATTTTGGGTATTTATAGTATTATCCAATTGTTTGGGTAATTACAGTTTGACCCAACTATTTGGGTAATTACAATTTGGCCCAATAGTTGTGGTGTTTGTATTGTGCCCCAAAAGTTTGTAATTCTCTTTGAAGATAGTGGAAAGTTTCTTCAGTGGCGCCCGAGGACGTAGGTATTTATACCGAACCTCGTTAAATCTTGGTGTTCTTTCTCTTTTGCATTGTTGGTTGATTGGTTACCTCTTTAGTTGGTATTACATTCAATTATCTGGCATAGTTTGTGTTGTGCATTTGGGTTATTCTGTTGGTTAAAGTTCCCGCTGTGCATAACAATTGGTATCAGAGCCTAAGGTTTTGGGTAGTGAGTGGCTATTTCATTGAAGCATTTAGTACTATTCTAGGCTGTTGAATTTGGATTGCCAGTTATTGAATATTATAGTTTGTTTGGAGCTTGATTATTGGTGATTTGTGTATCAAACTTATTTGTGAGAGGTAATAATGGCATCATCGTTGACTGTATTAGAGAAGACAGTGACTGTGAAAAATGCAAAAATAGATGCATTGATTGTGAGAGGGCATAGTCGAAGTAGGAAACCAGGAAAAATGGGAAAATCTTAGTCGAGGGGTAGATTAGGAAAAGATGAGTGTGCCTTTTGTCGTAAGAAAGGGCATTGGAAGAAAGATTGTCCTAAGTTGAAAAAGAAAGATAAGGCCAATACTATTTCTGATGCATGTGTTATTGAGCGTGAGTATGATAGTGATTTTGATATAAGTCTAGTTGGTCATCCATCCACTTTTGGTTCTGATGAGTGGATTATGGATTCGGGTTGTCCTTATCATATGTGTCCACATAGGGAATGGTTCTTTCAGTTTGAAGAGCTTGATTGTGGAGTTGTGTATATAGACAATGATGATATTTGCCATACTGCTGGGATAGGTTCGATCCGATTGAGGAATCATGATGGACTGACTAGAGTTCTGACAGATGTTCGGTATGTACCGAAGTTGAAAAAGAATCTCATCTCTTTGGGAGGCTTAGAATCTAAAGGCTGTGTTGTATCTATTCGAGATGGTATTCTGAGGATCACTTCAGGCGCTCTTGTGGTATTGAAAGGTACTAGGAGGAACAACTTGTATCACTATAATGGTAGTACGGTTATTGGATCAGCGGCTATGATTTCTGATAATGATGCAGATTCAGAGATCACTAGACTGTGGCATATGCGATTGGGACATGCAGGTGAGAAAGCCTTATTCAGTTTGGTGAAACGAGGCTTATTGAAAGGTGCAAAGACCTGCAAGCTGGATTTTTGTGAGCATTGTATTCTGGGAAAGCAGAAGAGAGTGAAATTTGACACCGCTATTCATAATACCAAGGGTATTCTTGATTATGTTCATTCAGATGTGTGGGGACCTATTAAAACCGCATCGATGGGACGTAGGCACTACTTTGTTACTTTTGTTGATGACTTTTCCAGAAGAACTTGGGTGTACTGTTTGAAATCAAAAGATGATGTATTTGGTACTTTTCTTAAGTGAAAAAGATGATTGAGACACAAATTGACAAGAAAATCAAACATCTCAGAACAGATAATGGTGATGAGTACTGCAGTGATCAGTTTTTGAAATTGTGTCGAGATGAAGGTATTGTACATCATTTTATTGTTAGAGGTACAACACAACAGAATGGGGTGGTAGAACGCATGAACCGGATATTGCTGAAGAAAGTTTGGTTTATGTTATCCAATGCTGGGTTAGGCAAGGAATTTTGGGCTGAGGCTGTGACTTATGCGTGTCATCTCATTAATCGTCTACCTTCAGCTACTATTGGTGATAAAACTTTGGAGGTATGGTCTGGACAACATGTTTTTTATTATGATTCTTTACATGTTTTTGGTTCTACTGCATATTATCATGTGAAAGAATCTAAGCTAGATCCTAGAGCCAAGAAAGCGATTTTCTTAGGGTTTGCTTCAGGAGTAAAAGGATATAGTCTTTGGTGTCCTAGTTCGAGGAAGATTGTATCCAGCAGAGATATGACATTTGATGAGTCTTCAATATTGAAGAAATTAGAAAACCAGACAAAGGTGAATGGTACTCCACAGCAGGTGGAGCATACTCAGTAGCAGGTGGAGTTTGAAACGACGACATTGAACCCAGTTAGATCTGTTGAGACAGATGATGGTACTCCTATGACAGAGGAGGATTTGCGAGATGATAGAATGGGTTCTACACAGGAACCTCAACAGCAATAAGAATCTATTGCAGTTAATAGGCCAAGACGTGAGATTCGCAGACCTGCTCGATTTGCTGATATGGTGGCCTATGCACTTCCAATTGTAGATGATGATGTTCCGTCCATTTATAGAGAGGCAGTCAGATGCTCTGAAGTTGATAAGTGGAAGACAGCTATGAGTGAAGAGATACAGTCTTTTCAGAAGAATGAAACTTGGGAGCTAGCTCAACTATCGAAGGGTAAAAAGGTAATTTGGTGCAAATGGGTATATGCAAAGAAAGATGGATTTCTTGATAAGGATGACGTCCGCTACAAGGCAAGATTGGTAGCTAAAGGCTACGCTCAGAGGGAAGGAATTGACTACAATGAGGTATTTTCTCCAATTGTGAAACATTCTTCCATTAGAATTTGTTTGGTCTTGGTAGCTCAGATGAATATGGGAATAGTTCAACTTGATGTAAAAACTGTATTTTTACATGTTGACTTGGAAGAGGAAATCTATATGACTCAGACAGAGGGATTCAAAGTTGCTGGTAAGGAAAATTTGGTATGCAAACTGAAAAGATCGCTTTATGGTTTGAAACAATCTCTGAGACAGTGGTACAAGCGACTTGATCGGTTTATGATGGATCAGAGGTACACAAGAAGCAAATTTGATAATTGTGTGTATTTTTGGAGGCTACGTGATGGTTCTTTCATTTATCTACTCTTGTATGTTGATGATATGTTGATAGCTTCGACGAATGTCGAAGAAATTGCAAAGTTGAAGACTCAGTTGAATCGAGAGTTTGAGATGAAAGATTTGGGTGAAGCTAAGAAGATTCTAGGCATGGAGATTAGCAGAGATAAAGGGAGAAGCAAGATTTGTTTGACTCAGAAACAGTATCTGAAGAAGGTATTACAGCGGTTTGGCATTACAGAGCAGTCAAAACCTGTAAGTACCCCACTTGCTCCTCATATGACGCTCATTGCATCTTTATCGCCTAGTACAGATGAGGAACGAGAGTATATGTCTCGTGTTCCATATGCTAATGCGGTTGGTAGCCTGATGTATGCTATGGTGTTTACAAGACCTGACATTTCACATGCAGTTGGAGTTGTGAGCAGGTACATGCATGATCCTGGTAAAGGACATTGGCAAGCAGTGAAATGGATTCTACGGTATTTGCTGAGAATCGTAGATGTTGACTTAGTCTTTGAGAGAAATGATACATGTGGTCAGTATGCTATTGGTTATGTTGATTTTGATTATGCTGGTGATTTGGATAAACGTCGGTCGATAACCGGTTATGTGTTTACTCTTGCAAGAGCACCAGTGAGTTGGAAGTCTACTTTACAATCTACAGTGGCTTTGTCTACTATAGAGGCAGAGTATATGGCAATGACAGAGGCTGTGAAGGAAGCTATTTGGTTACAAGAATTGCTGGATGAATTAGGATTTGGGCAGAAGAAGATTACTCTTTATTCTGACAGTCAGAGTGCTATCCACTTAGCGAAGAATCCAGTGTTTCATGTTCGTACGAAGCATATTGATGTTCAGTATCATTTTGTGCGGGAGATTATTGATGAAGGGAGAATCTTACTTCAGAAGATTGGGACTGCCGAGAATCTCGCAGATATGTTGACTAAGGTTGTGACAGCGATCAAGTGTAGTCATTGTTTGGACTTGATCAACATTGTGCGAGTTTGATCGCACCATTAGGCGCATTTGGAGGCGTTGCAGTTGTGATAAAGAATGTGAAAAAAAGGAAGAGTTTTGTGGTGGGTCGGCATATTCGCCAAGGTGGAGATTTGTTGGGCATTGTGCCTCATATGCAATGGGAGGAATCCCACATTGATTAAAGAACAAAAATTGAGTCTCATATGGGCTTATAAAAGGAGGCCTTATGGGAGAAGTTATGTGTTCCAATTGGAAATTTTCCTCCACCCTCTCTATTTGTAAGGTCTCACATATAAGACCCCATAGTTTAAGGGCCTTTCATTAAGGACCTTAAAGTTTGTAATATTTGTTTTTTCCTCTTTATTTTGGGTATTTTTAGTATCACCTAATTGTTTGGATAATTACAGTTTAGCCCAACTATTTGGATAATTACGTTTGGCCCAATAGTTGTGGTATTTGTATTGTGGTCCAAAAGTTTGTAATTCTCTTTGAAGATAGTGGAAAGTTTCTTCAGCGGCGTCCGAGGACGTAGGTATTTATACCGAACCTCATTAAATCTTGGTGTTCTTTCTATTTTGCATTGTTGGTTGATTGGTTGCCTCTTTAGTTGGTATTATAATCAATTATCTGACATAATTTGTGTTGTGCATTTGGATTGTTTTGTTGGTTATAGTTTCCGCTGTGTATAACAGTTTGGAGGAGAGGTGAAAATATTGGACATGATTTGTACAGAGTAAAATGGAGGGCTTTGAATTTGCAATCAGCGCATGAGAGAAAAAATAAAGAGTGTAAGGCTAAGTTGTGGTGGGGTTTTAAAATGCTTTAGGTTTCTAAGTGTGGATCCGAAATTTTGGAGTAAGGATTCAATTTTGGCAAAAAAATTTAGATTGTCATTTGTCACTAGGCCCACCACTCACCGCTCCTTCAATTATTTTAACAAAATCAATTATTCTTATTAATCCAAATAATATTTATATATTTTACTATTCAAGCGGACGTTATTTATTTTTATAATTCAACTGACATAAGATAATTTCTTATTAAACCTGTAAATGTTTTAAGTACAATAATTTATTAATAATTATTTATTAGTATTAATCATTAATTAAAAGTTAATAACCTTCCATATCACGTTATTATTGTTTTATCTGAGATTAAGAAAGTAATTAATATATAGCATATCCACTACTTACCTATTTGCACTTTTTATGCGGAAAAGTATAATTGTACAACTACCTAATTTGAACTCAATCTAATCTCACGAGATTGTGTGACGTTATAGCTTATTATCATGATTACTAATCAATATTTAAAACAATTTAATTTATATTATATATTTGCTAATATTGTTTTAATTGAAATTAAATATAAAAGACATTAGAGGAAAATTAATATTGACCTTACAATAAATGCAATTCGAATTGAGAAATTTTTAATTAATAATAATCAACAAGTGCATGCCGTACACTACAAGAAATTT
This sequence comes from Boswellia sacra, assembly GCA_013180625.2. Classification (NCBI taxonomy): domain Eukaryota; kingdom Viridiplantae; phylum Streptophyta; class Magnoliopsida; order Sapindales; family Burseraceae; genus Boswellia; species Boswellia sacra. Next base: position 432,399 of record SNVD02013154.1, read on the forward strand.
CACTTTGGTGACAAAATTTTCTACAACCAAAAACAATTTTGTTGCAAAAAGCCATATTTTGCAATGAATACGTCATTTCGTTGCCTAATGTACCATACATAGTCCACAAGTTATTTTCAAGAAATAAGATTCATTTTGAGACACAAATTTTGGCTGCAAAATAGCCTGACTAGAAACGAAATATGATTTTGGTGCAAAATATATATTACTAGTTTTGTTCATATCTCTCAAAATTTTTAGCAAAGAAATAAATTATTCTAAGACAAATTATTTTGTGTCTTAATGGTATGATTGGCAACAAAACAATTTAGTTATGGAAAAATAGTCATTAATTTTGGAAAACAATTTTGCCACAAAATTTACACAATCACCAACAAAAGAAAAATGTTTGTAAAAATATTGATTTGCAACAAAACATTTTTATTGCATATTATTAAAAAATTAATTTGTCTATTTTTTGTTAAATAGGAAACTTTAAGAAACAAAAGCAAATATGTGAGGAGACAAAACTTTTTTGTTTGTAAATTATTTAATAGGCAACAAAACTGATTTTGTTGCAAAAAAAAAAAGTTGTTGTTGGGTCAAATTTTTAGTGCCTTTCCTCTCGCCGAAATAAAATATTTTGGGAGCAAAATCATGAATAGATATGAAAAACAAAATTCTTGATAATTGTTAAAAAATTGTGCCTAGAGCGGCAACTCCCTAGGTATGCCTTAGAAAATTCTCTAAAAAATTTATCCTTGTTGGAGGCCTAGAATTCCCCAAGCTTGCAATTATTTATGCCTTTGACTTTTTATTTGTACTATTTTTCCTATCAAGATTAGGGATGACAAAAAAATCGGGTAGTCCGGGTACCCGAATTTTCTGGAGACAAATTTATCCAGATTTGCGGGGTTTAAGTACGGGGGCGGACAAAAAATTTATGTTTATATCTGGGTGCGGTCTGTGTGCGGTATAAACCTTCCCCGCCCCGCACCTGTACCGAAAAATAGATTAAATTTTAACAAATTAAAATTATTTACATAATATAATAGTAATGTCTTATAATATTATTATCATGGGATAGAAATTCAAATCCCTAATTCATCTCTGAACTTTGAACTCATGCCTCTACCTCTCTCAGTCTCTCAGCCAGTCAGCCTGCGATCGTTGTGCTCTCTCTGCGGCCACCTCATCCTCTAGCTGGTCACGCCTCTCAGCCTCCGGTCGTCGTTCTCTCACTGGTCACGAGTCATAACTCTCAGCCTCTGAAAGCCCTTCCGTCCTTCTCCATCAGTGCAGCTAGACGGCCACCTCGTCCTCTCCCTGTTGCTTGTCAATCATCGGCAGACGGCCAGACAGATCGGTGCTTAGATTTGCAGCAAGTTAGTCCGTTGATTTAAGAATCCACATTGAGTTTGGAATTTAAAAAAGATTAATTAATTGAACATATATCATGCCTCATATATTCAGTCTTATTTTAGTTTTTTAAAATGGAGATCGGAGATGTGATTTGATCTGCAAATGTGATCTGTTGTTGGGATTTTTTTAATAGATATTTTTATTTTTAAATATTCCTGCATCTCTTAGTTGTGAGGGACCGATGTTCTAAAAAGTCACAACATCAACCAGGGGCAATCTTGAGACATTGACACTGTTGCTCATAACGAAACTAGAGGCAACTCCATACAGGAATGCTTCAAAATCTCTTTCTTGTACCTCCTCAAATTCCACCACTCACTGCCACCAAAATCAACCACTAATATCTTTTTTTGTAGCTCCACCAACTCAAAATCAGAAACTTTCCGTTTATCACCATCATCTTGGAGAATTTTGTAGCTTCAAATTATTTATTTGTGAATTCAGGTTATCATCTAAAGGAATAATATTTATCCTATCCATTTCATTCGTCATTTGCCAAATAATAATTAGAGACAGAATTCTAAATTATCCTATCAGGCAGGCTTCATCTGTAAGTGCCTTGTAGCCTACGGATCTTATTCATTCATTCATTCAGGTTTAAGCTCTGGTAGAGGAATAAACAAATTGGGGAAATCCGGAGAATTTTTCTTCGTAAAATCCGGGTGCAGGGAGAGAAATAACATATTCGGGTAAACCCGTACCCGCACCACATGCAAAATTTCTGGGGAAAATCCGGTGTTTGAGGAATAAAAATATAATGCGGCTCAGGTGCGGAAATCCGAAACCCGCACCCACACCCGGATTTTGCCATCCCTAGTCAAGATACTTTATTCCTCACGTTTATATAAAGTTATTAATTGATTTCCCTAAATAGGGTAAATAGTTTTAATAAACCAATCATTTCATGTCTAAGATTATACTTTACTTACAAATCAATCTCAACGTAGTAAAGATTAATTAAGTATTACCATATAATAATAATAATAATTAATTTGATTATGTTAAATTAATTTCTTCCCATCTAAGATGGTACAATATTAAATTAATCACTAAGTAATTAAATTATGTATAGCAATAGTTAATTCCATGTATAATTGATTATTTCTCTCCACGTTATAATAAAAGCACGTAATCATATCAAATTATTAATTGATTGTGCTAATTATAAGCGTTAAAAACTAATTCATTTTTATAAAATATGATGTTAATTGAGTTAATTACAAGTCAATCATATTATATATATGGGGCGTTTGGTATGGGTGTTTAGTTTCATGGGAATAGGTTTCACATTTCTGGAAAAATGAAACATGAAAATGTGATTCCTGAGAAAGAAACATTACTGTGTTTGGTTGTCCGTGGGAATCTTATTCCTGATTCCTATAGGAATCAGATTACTGTGTTTGGTTACACACAGGATTGTAATAGACTTGATCAAAAAATGAGTAGAAATAAAATTTTTGTAATATATAAAATTTTTTTTTCATGTTCTAGTATGCAATAAAAAAATAAAAAAATTATGAGAATAATAATTTTGAATATTTTAAAATTAAATATAAATGACTAATTTTTGTAAAATAATTTTAAATTTATTATAAAATATTTTTAATAAATCTCTTTAAGCTATATAAACATTATTGCATGTATATATAAACATTTTCAGCCAACTCCCTCGCAGCAATACTGATGAAATAATTACCAAATCTTTGTTACATATAAGAAGGCAGCTATTAATTCTTTTCAATAATTGAGCAATTCCAACATCCCATCACTAGAAAGTGCTTATAATTTTGACAAATTACAAACTAAGGCCAAACAGGACACTCGGCCACTTCCTAGCGTGAGTAAAACAAGTTTCCAAAACAAACAATCTCCACTCTTTGGTTTCATCGACCTAAAACACACAAAACAAACACTCTCAGGTCCGAGTTTGGCAAGAAGCTCTTTGTAGACCCGTAAAGTGGGTGTGAAATTGGGCTGCTGTGAGGCCGAACTAAACAAGTGAAGCGCAAATTATAGAGAGAGAAATTGGGAGCTGGGACGAAGTGAAATTGGGAGGAAGTTCATGAGAGGAAGTAGAGAGAGAGGGTGAAGATTGAGCTGCTGTGTTGAGGGGCTGTTGGTCATGGTACTGAGTGGTGGCAAAACATACGGTGGGATTGTGAGAGAAGGAGAGAAGTGGCTGTGGATGAGGAAAAAAGTACCATTCGAGACATCAAGAGAGGGACATTTTTGGCTATTTTAACAAACCCAGAACATGATAGAGAAAAGAAACCTTTTTAAAGCTCAAAATTGTATCTGATAGGGGTGAACAAGGTCGTACTCAGCAAGTGAGTGGGTCGAAGGATCTGTAGTACCCAAAGCACTGGAGTGATCCAGAAATATAATAGTTGACTTGTGAGAGAACCTTATTCAAGCTTCTTCTGCGTCTCTTGGTTATGAATGAGAGAGAGAGGGGTTGAGCAATATCTGTAGAGATAGAGGAAAAAGGATCTGTCAAATTATTTCATTTGTAAAAAATAAAGTAGATCGAAGTTGAAACAAGACGAACCTGTAGAGACGGAGCTCGATTTGTGTTGTTGTCGAGGAAGAGGAACGGAGTGATTAGGGATTTCACGTTTCTGCAGAGGAGTGGACTTTCCCAGTAATCTTAAACTCTCGTGTTTGACGGGTTTTAGATTAACCTCATAAAATGGGCATTTGAAACCCATACGTTATTAACATGCCAGGGATAAAAAAATTTATTAGTTAAACCAAACATGGGTTCACTTTCACATTCCCATTCCCAAACAACCAAACCACCATTCCAAACACGCCCCTTGTAAAGATCAATTTCGAACCTGAGTATATATCTACCACTATAATTTTAGATGAAATAATAATAATAATAATAATAATTCTTTTTTTATATTAGATTACATATAAAAAGCATAAATTTATTATTTCGCCTCTTACCATTTTAGTCATGAATCTTTCAAGTTGAATAGTTATATTATAATAAAATCACATATATTTTATTTTTTAAAAAATTTTTAAATTTTCTTAGATGATAATTTTCAATTATAAAAAAATTTGGAATATATAAACCAATTAAATTTCATCAACAATAATTTTTTAAAATCTATGAATTTTTTAATAACCTCATACTAATAATTATTTAATAAAAAGATCATATGATTGAATGATTAAAGATTAATACCAAATACAACAATTATTTTTTAAATTAATAGGCTTATAAAGTATCGTAATAATTATTTAAGCATAAAATAAAGTAAAATTTTTATAAATATCATAGAAATAAATATCATAATTATTTAGGTATTACATTCGGTTCCATATTTATATGTAAAAGAAGTTGTAATTTATAACTCAATGACAGCTCAATCAAATAACAAGTGACGATTTTTTTGATTTTGGATCAGACTAACTTCAAGTAAGGTATATATAAATAAGCTATATAAGTTAATACACATTATGATGAAATTGGATGAAAATAAACTAAATATAGAAGTTATTTAATTGTTTTACTATATTTAAAGTATAATTACGTAAATTAATGCCAGATAAAATTTAATTTTTTAATTTTATTAAAATGTTGGTTATGTTAAATTAATTCCTTCCAGTCTAGATAACGTGTCTTAAATCAGTAACTAAATTGGGAACAATATTACAATAATAGTCCATCATTTATTAATTGATTATGTTAAATATAAGGTTAACAAACTTATTTTTTCCAATCTAAGATTAATTTAATTACTAATCTAGTAATAATATATATAATAATATGATTACTAATCTAAAATACTATGTATTTGCCATATGGCAAAAATTAATTCCTTGTAAAAATTTTCTATTAATTCAATTGGTAATGGAATCGAATATACATAATTAGAAAGCTATTGTGTGGGATTAGATTGATTTCAAAAAAGATAGTTATACTATTCTATATAAAAGGTATAAATGAATTATAATCCATCTAATATCGAATATATATATATATATATATATATATATATGTGAGTATTGGATTTATTGATTGATTGATTGAGTTCTTTTAATTTTATAGCAGGTAAATGTTAATTTCTCTTTTAATTTTAGATACAATTATAGTAGTGTGTGATTATATATATATATATATATATATATGTTGGTTGATTGATTATTAATCAAAGTAATATAATATATAAACTTTTAGTTTGGAAAGAATAAACATTAATTGGTGTCAATCTCATTATATTACATGAAATTGGACTGAGTATTATTGATACGTGTAGAATCTTTATAATTAACATTGCTAATATTGAAGATTATATACTTAATAAAATTAACATTAATTAGATTGAGGGTTATATGCTTAACAATTGGAGATTTTTAAAGATTCGACTAATATATTTAATGAGAAATAGAGATGTAATTAAATTTTCATGAGTTGAACAATAGAGATTAAAATGCATAATAAATTAATTTAGGTAATTAAGTAATAATTATTCATTATAAAAATTAATCATTAATAAATTTAATTTCAAGACGCTAAGACAACCTAGCTACAGGAGCGCCTAAACCCCCAAAAATTTTGAAGAGTTTCTTGTAAACCAAAATTTTGAAACCGCCTAAAACCATGAAATTTATCAAGTCCAAGACATTGTATAAGGGCCCCCCAACAGAGAATCGACCGCATCTCTCAGATCCCCTTTCTTGTTTCTCATAATTTCTTCATTTTCTCAGCCGACTATACCCAATCGACCAAGCCAAATCCTCCATTATGAAAGCTTCAGATCTGATTGTTTTACTTTAGTTTCCTTTTCTTGTTTTCGTTGAAACGTTGGGTTTGATTTTTTTTTTTATTTAGATTCTAGTTGAATGCAGTGTGGTTGAATGCAGGAGTGGTGATGTGTGGCTTCGCACAGCTCTCGCACATACGTCACTACTACAAAATAGATTTTTTACTGTAATTATTTACTACGGGCTTTCAAAAATACAGTAAAAGCTTCAATTCAATTCTATTCTGCGGCGGGTTACCACACTTACAATAAAAATGACGAACTTTTACTGTATTTACTAAGACCTGCAGTAAAAAGCCCATTTAATAAATAAATCTATTTTTTTAATTCATTTTTTTGGCACCCTTCTCCGCCCCTCCCTCGTCCTTCCCTCTCAAATCCTTAACGTAAATCTCTCAAATTCCCTCTCCAATCTCACACCTCAAAATCTCCATAATCAATCGACACCCTTGGTGTTCAGCTCGACGAACTCCTTGAAGTCAATGAAGCCATCGCTGTCGGAGTCGATTTCCCGCATCATCTTGTCGAGCTCCTCGTCGATGCCCTTGTGACCCAGGCTGGACATGATGGACCCGAGCTTTGAGGCAGAGATCTTGCCGTCGCCGTTGACATCGAAGCGCCTGAAGACCTGCTCGAGCTCGTGGACCTGGGGGATGGTGGCGGAGATGGTGAGGTTCTGAAATGGCGTCGTGGGCTTGTTGTCGGTGGAACTAGATTTGATTCTTGAATTGAAACTCAGTGGATGGCTGATCCTCTTCGCTGATTACCTGATATGATGGAGCTTCCATCATATCTCTTTCACATAACTGCAATTTCTCTTAGCATTTCCACTATTACTGCTTCGTATCTACATATCTATTTCCATTTTCCTTTCCTTGTTCACATCATGGATTCCTCGCAGCTACCCCAAAGGTTATTTCTTTAACTTATTTTCTCCATCAAGTTCCTTTTTTTAATTTTCTTCTCTTGTTGATTTCTACATCTGGATCTTCCATTTCTTTTTTTTTCTTATTTTATTCTTTCCCATTATATGTATTTTCATCCTATGTTTTGTGTCGCTTTAGTTTAAGTCAGCTAATAAGGACAAATCTAACAGCAAAGCAAGTCAACAATTAGTTATGTTCAGCTCCTTTCAAATGGGATATTTTTTTCAATGCTAGAGTGATACATTAAAGTGTTAGCTTTCGCTTTAGTGAGTGTAAGTGGGTCGTTAAGAAATTGGTTAGTAATGGCTCTCTTGGGAAATAAAAATGAAATATTTTCTCGGTTTGAACGAGTTTTTTTTTGAATTTTTTCTTCTTTTCTTTTTGTCGTTAATTGCTTTCTGAAGTTCATTAATGGCTGCATAGTTAAAGAAGATAACAGTTTTTGCACTTTCTTTGCATGCGCTGCTCTGATACGGTAAGTTCATAGACTTGGAGAATTTTTTGTATGATTTAATCTGCTGAGTTAATTAGGTTACATTTCTAACTGTAGGGGGAGCAAATCCAGATTTTGTTTGGATAAATTTTTTGTTTGACGCAATGATAATTTTGTACATTTGTTATTTCTTTGCAGCTTTTAAAATGTGATGAGATCTACATTTTTTTCTTCTTATTTATAGGTTGATGGGTAGATATATCTATTCATGTATATCTACGTTGTCTGCTTCGACATCAGGGCTCTAATGTCTTTTTGTGCTCCGTAGGTGAGCAATTAATTTTCCATCAAGTTGAGAAGGTGAGTTTCAAAGGGGCGATTTCGGCGTTCGGTTATAGCTGATGGCTTCTGTAAGCGTAGTCCCTGCTTCTGGAAATACAGTAGGAGTTGATAGCTTGCCTGAGGAGATGAATGACATGAAAATTAGGGATGATAAGGTAATTGATGCTTTTTTTTTTTTGAAAAATGATAATAAGAAGATAAGTCCTCTTTACCATTTGCTTGTGACATTTCGATATGAGCTTTATGAAACCTATTGAATATATACAGGAAATGGAAGCAACTGTGGTTGATGGCAATGGGACAGAGACAGGTCATATAATTGTCACCACTATCGGCCAAAAAAATGGCCAGCCAAAGCAGGTTGGAAAATAAACTTTTGAGAAAATTTTATGGTTCCTTCTGGATGATTAATATAATTTTTTATTTTTAATTTTTGTGGGTATTGCGAGAAGGGTGTGGAGGCCTCGGTTGGCTTTGGAAACACTGATGAACTCAATATAAAAGCCAGCGAAGCTTTTCTCCAAACCCTTTTCTTAGAACGCTTTCCCACTGCTGCAAGAACTCAGCAGCTTGTTGCTCTTGGTAATCAAATTATTTTGTAGAGTTCTCTTACGTTTGCTGTGCTTAGGGATAGTTAATGCGCCAAGTTCTGTTCACTCTTTGTTGACTTTCTACTTGCTGGTCGAGGTTTTTTTAACTTAGGATATCAGTTTCTGGTTAAGCTTTACTTATCCTGATGATTAATTAAGTTAAAATGTAGAATTTGCATCTGCTTATGAATTGGCAATAAGACCTTGTTCATTATCATCTATGCTATTGCAGATCGTGGTTCTGGTATTGGGAGGATCACCAAGAATCTTCTAGTAAGTATTTCAATAAGGTAAACTCTCTTTTTCTTTACTATTTTTTCCCTGTGCATTCTTAGATTTCCCACTAATGTGATATGTCATCATCGTCATTATTGTTACAGCTAGTACTAATTTTCATACTGAGTTTGTGAGTGGCATAACAGCACAAGAATTCTTTTTTTTTTTTTTCCATTTTATACAAAGGAAGGACATCATATGGTTGCACATATATAAAATGCAGTCTTCTAGTATAATTTGTACTAATGTCACTTATCATGCAATAGCTAAATTGCATGCAACCTATTCCTACTAATAACATTCATATATAATGGAGGACGGAGCGCTGATTGCATACAGTCCCCCTTTAATCATAAAAGCTTCAATTTAAAAAATAATTTCGCTATGTGGTTCATGGACTGAGCGGATGTTAGTAATAAGCCAGAGCACTGTGTGCCCTAGGACCATTAAATTCAATTTCTTGCCACATATATCTGATCTCATTGTGTACCCAAAGCCAAAAAAGAAACCACGTAAACATATATAAACAACGTAACAACCCATAACCCATGAAATTTTCAATAAACAAGATATGTTTATTCATTAACTTTACAGGAATTTTAATTAAAACTCATTTAGATTTCTATCAAGTATTCTATTTAGATCTTTGACTGACAGCAACTAGACAAAGGTCACAGGAAAGTTTGGTCCCAACATTTGTTGCCAACATGATAGAGAATTTGTACTTGTTACCAGTCAGGGAGGTCTGCCAATACTAAACTGGTGAATCATAATGCATTCAGTACAAGCCTCAAATGGCAAACTTCATGTTGGATTCTACTTCTGTTCATGGTCTCAACAATTGCCTCCTCTGTTGGATTATTTTGCCAACTGTTAGATGCCAGAATTGCTGCTTGTGTGCTATGTAAATCATTGTCCCGTGATTCAGTTATCGGAGGTTGCCACGGTTCTATCAGTATCAGATTTTGTGGCTCAAATATGTTCTAGATGTTATATCTTAATAACATGGCATTTAAGTAGGATTAATTTACGCTGAATTGCTGCTCGAAATTCAAACTTTCTGTTTTGGCTCTCTTATCCACTCATATTATAATATTTCCCCTTGGTTCCAGGTTGATCTTCTTGAGCCTGTCTCTCATTTCTTAGATGTAGCCCGTGAAAGTTTAGCTCCTGAAAACAATGTCGAGTCTGATATGCACAAGGCTTTTAATTTTTTTTGTGTCCCACTTCAGGTAATTGACCGAATTCGAGAGTAATGCTATCCATACCATTCGTCAGTTCAAACCTATCAAATTTTAAGTGGAAGATAATGCAAATTACCACAAATTGACTTTGTTCTGATCATCATGTGCAGAAATCACGGGTATAACCTACGGCGGGCTGAAAAACCGTTGTAAATAAGTCAGACCACAACACAATATTCTTTTACAGCGGGTTGACAAACTGTGGTAAATAAGTTTTTATGGCGGGCGGTTAGCGCGTTGTTAATAAATTAGACTATACCACAACCATTTACAGCCGGCGAGGTAACCGCGGTAAAAAATCGAATTGCTTTTTACGACGTCATTTTACATGGCAGGTCAAAATCGTCGTTGGACCGCCGTAAAAGATATTTTATCACGGTTTTGATCCGCTAAAAGGTTTATTTTCTTATGGTGGGTGAAGGCACGCCTTTATAAAGGTTTTCTTTTTTCTTCTTTGTTAGTTTTATTATATTTATTGTTTGATGATGATTTTGTTGTAGTCCGTTTGTGCCATTTTATGTTTTAGGGTTGATTGTAATTGGGTTTTGTTTGATTCTTTTGGGAAGTTGGGTTTTAGGCAATTCAATTTTATATCTTATATTTTGTGTGTTTCACCAGTGAATTACTATTATAATAATTGTCGGAGATTGAATTTGTGATGCAATTGTTCCTTTTTTCTTTTCTAATAATTAATTTACACATAAAAAGAAAATTCTGCTATCTAAATTCTATTAGATGAAAGATTTTATATGTTTTTGTTTTTGCCATGGATTATGGTGCTTCGCCCTTTAATTTAATGAAATCCATTGATTTGCGTATACAGAATTTTTTGTTCTTCATTTGGCTCAATTAGTTGATTAAGAATGGGATTAGAGTTGCTTACCCCATAGGAAACTAGGCCTAATGCTTGTATTATATAAAGAGTAGCGTGTTTAACAACTCTTTATGCCTTAAATTCTGGAAACTAAGGAAAGCCACGGGAAGAGAAAGAAAAAGGGAGAGAAGAGAAAAGAGGAGAAAGATTGGGTGATTTTTAACCAGCTTTGGATGAGAGGTAAGGAGCTTTTTAACCTCACTCTCTTTTATGCATCTTTTGTTTGTTTACTTGATTAATCTGGTTTGATAACGTTTTAGCTTGCATTTTGTAAAATTTTAGTACATAATTCATGATACTTTGATCAAAATTTGATTGCGGGGGTGCGCGTTGGTGTGGTTGTGGAATTGCTTACTTGAGCTTCATGTGAATATTGATTTTTGAGTCAGCTCTTAATGTGTTTGTACTAGTATTTATTGACTAGCAGTGAGGCAATATCTCTTTTGTTTAAGAAAATAGATATGTTGAGCTTTGTTTTGCCATTGGTTTAACTTAATTTTTGTGTTGAAATGGATTTTTGGTGAATTTTTGAAAAAATATGTTATGTCCTGATTCCATTAGTTGAGGAAATTGTTTGCTGATTTTATGGGATTCAAAAGAGGATGCAGCAGCAAACCTGACTTGATTTTAAACCAGTACACCTGAAAAAAGATGCTCAAAACTAGTTTGAAATGAGGATGAATAAATATTATTTTTATTTGCATCTACTAACAACTTGGGAACTCTATAGGGAAGTTGGTTCTCCAACAGTAACAAATCCATTGTAAATTCGATGCCTCCAGTGACACCTTCTATAATTTCTAATTCCTTTGACTTGAGAATTTTCATTTCGGGAAACCTGCCACGATAGATGTAAAGCAGCACTACACATCCATCTATGAGAAACATCCAGGCAAGCTCATCGTCATTATAGCATTATGTTGCATCCAACCCATAGCACTTTGTCAAATCCTCTATCGCCTCTAAAATATCGAGATATAGCTGTTCCTTATTGATGCCATGTATTTTTATGAACTTGGCAGCTAATTTAAGCTTCATCTCTTGCGTCACTTTCATATTTGTATTTTTATGGTGGTAAGGACCAATTGAAACCACCTTTGTGTCAAAGTACTTGCTAAAATTCTGATAGTTGCGCATTGCATCAAAAACCTTTGGTATACTTGGTTTGATATTTGACTTTTCATCACCTGCCTTATCATCTGTTGACAGATTCTCCAAAGATTTGATATTCTCCTTAGCTTTATTGCCTAGCTCTTTGCTCTTTTTAGCAATTATTTGGTCAATTCCTTTGCTTGTTTCACCTTCAATTCTAATCTTTTTTGCTCGTCCCTCCTTCATGGCAACCGTTTCGAGATCATTTTCAGACATCTTCGAATCTGCGTTTTTAAATAATTGTCTATATGAATATTGTTTTACAACAATATTTGATAATTTATATATTCATCACATATTAATTTAGATAGCTTTTGTAGGAAGATTTAATAATTAGTCATTATATTAGGAAAAGATAATCGGCTATATTCCGAACCACTATAAAATATTTTTGATTTCTAGAAACTTAAACTAGCTTATTTATTAGCTTGTAACAATATAGTCATCTTTTCAACTAGTTTGGTGTAGCCATACAAAAGAAACTATACGTCTTAGATAAAAGAATTCACATTTGATAATAATAATAACCACAACACCAATAACAATAACAATAAAGAAAATTATATTTAAAGGATCATATTATAAAACAAAAAAAAAAGACTTTCTGTAACTTATCAAAGTGTTGTAAATAATTAACCCAATAGGTCTAGGGTGCTTATTTTATTTCATTTATCACTTAATCTAATTAGGTGAAGATTTAAGTCCTCTCTTTTTCTTTTTTAAAAAGAAGACTTAATTTAAGCATTATTTGGAAAATGCAAATTTATCACTTATTTTGAATCAATATGATCTCAATTAAATTTTTATTTCATGTATAACCTTACATATATTTTAAATAACAGAAATTAAGAATTATATAAGTTCGCGAGTAAAGAAAATTATATTCATATTAATAATTAAAATAAATAAATAGTCGTTGTAGTTATAATGATTAAATATTTTTCTATTTTTAAATTATTAAAGCCATTAATATTAAAAAAAAAAGAATAAAAAGGGAAACCAAGAATCAAATGTGAAATTTCCTCGGAGGTTAACTTATGTTAGCTAAAAAACTTTAACACATAATAAAATACCGATTAATTATACAATTCTATAGTGGGCTAAAACGGAAATGAGGAAGGATGAGTAAATTCCATGCATAGCCTTGGGATCTTTGAATTCTTCAAATGGGAAATTGAAAAATTCATCTCCATTTGGTGTTCCAAAAGGTACAAGAGGTGGCTGAGCAATATGTATTAGTGCTTGTGAAGATAGTCAAGTGGCTTCAGATACTTTTGTAAGAAATTATTTTTTTAAAATTTTTTTTCATAGAAATGAAAGGTGATACATTAGAACATATCATCTTTTTTTATAAAAAAAAATTTTAATTTTACCTAGAGAACGACTCTTGTTAAATGTTTTTGTCTTATATCCCTATGTTAGGGTATACATCTTAAAGCATTATTTTATACTGATTTTCACCTGACTTATATCCATATATATTTACGATATGCAAGCATTCACAGGAAAGATGAATTAACTAACAATATTAAAGTTTGAAGGTGATAGATATGAACCTCAAGGTAGTCCCAGGAAGGGAATCCGATATAACAGCAATGCCTGCAACATAAATAAAATCAATAAATATAATTGAGTGTCTAAGAAATTAAAAAAAAAATCTTAAGTGTCGTGAAAATCTATCAAGCAATCTATTTAAAAACAAAATATAAATATAAAAAATCCCAGAAGTGAGAGAATGAGATTGAAGAAGAGAACTAACTATGTAGTGTGTCAATAAGAAAGATAGTGAAGAAAAGAATCAGTAGTGGACAGTAAGTTAATAATAATTAATTTAAATTTAAATAACACTGCATTTACATCTATCCCTCTATAATTTAACTCTATAATTTGAGTCAATAAAATGCTATTATGAATATTTGCAAAAGTTGGCAACATCTAAGAATAAGTATAACACTAGGTGTATAACTAGTATTCATTTATTATTAGTATGAAACAGATTTTTTTCAATCCCTTCAAACAAAGATGTTGCCTACTTTTACAAATATTCATAATAGCATTTCACTGACTCAAATTATAGAGTTAAATTATAGAGGGATAGATGTAAGTATAGTATTATTTAAATTTAAATTAATTATTATTAACTTACTATCCACTACTGATTCTTTTCTTTACTATCTTTCTTATTGACATACTACATAGTTAGTTCTCTTCTTCAATCTCACTCTCTCACTTCTGGGATTTTTTATATTTATATTTTGTTTTTAAATAAATTGCTTGATAGATTTTCACGACACTTAAGATTTTTTTTTTTTAATTTCTTAGACACTCAATTATATTTATTGATTTTATTTATGTTGCAAGCGTTGCTGTTATATTGAATTCCCTTCCTGTGACTACCTTAAGGTTCATATCTATCACCTTCAAACTTTAATATTATTAGTTAATTCATCTTTCCTGTGAATGCCTGCATATCGTAAATATATATGGATATAAGTCAGGTGAAAATTAGTTTTAAATAATACTTTAAAATATATACCCTAACATAGGGATATGAGCCAAAAACATTTAACAAGAGTAGTTCTCTAAGTAAAATTAAAAAATATATTTTTTTTTATAAAAAAAAAAAAGATGATATGTTCTAATGTATCACCTTTCATTTCTATGAAAAAAAATTTTATAAAAATAATTTCTTACAGAAGTATCTGAAGCCAGTTGACTATCTTCACAAGCATTGATACATATTGCTCAGCCACCTCTTATGCCTTTTGGAACACCAAATGGAGATGAATGTTTCAATTTCCCATTTGAAGAATTCAAAGATCCCAAGGCTATGCATGGAATTTACTCATCCTTCCTCATTTCCATTTTAGCCCACTATAGAATTGTATAATTAATCGGTATTTTATTATGGGTTAAAGTTTTTTAGCTAACATAAGTTAACCTCCGAGGAAATTTCACATTTGATTCATGGTTTCCCTTTTTATTCTTTTTTTTAATATTAATGACTTTAATAAATTTAAAAATAGAAAAATATTTAATCATTATAACTACAACAACTATTTATTTATTTTAATTATTAATATGAATATAATTTTCTTTACTCGCGAACTTATATAATTCTTAATTTCTGTTATTTAAAATATATGTAAGGTTATTTATGAAATAAAAATTTAAAATTTAATTGAGATCATATTGATTCAGAATAAGTGATAAATTTGCATTTTCCAGATAATGCTTAAATTAAGTCTTCTTTAAAAAAAAAAAGAAAAAGAAAAAAAAAAGAGGACTTAAATCTTCATCTAATTAGATTTAAGTGATAAATGAAATAAAATAAGCACCCTATACCTATTGGGCTAATTATTTATAACACTTTGATAAGTTACGGAAAGTCTTCTTTTTTTTTTTTTTTTATAATATGATCTTTTAAATATAATTTTCTTTATTGTTATTGTTATTGGTGTTGTGGTTATTATATTTATCAAATGTGAATTCTTTTATCTAAGATATATAGTTTCTTCTGTATGGCTACACCAAACTAGTTGAAAAGACGACTATATTGTTACAAGCTAATAAATAAGCTAGTTTAAGTTTCTAGAAATCAAAAATATTTTATAGTGGCCCGGAATATAGACGAATATCTTTTCCTAATATAATGACTAATTATTAGATCTTCCTACAAAAGCTATCTAAATTAATATGTGATGAATCTATAAATTATCAAATATTATTATAAAACAATATTCATATAGACAATTATTTGAAAACGCAGATTCGAAGATGTCTGAAAATGATCTCGAAACGGTTGCCATGAAGGAGGGACGAGCAGAAAAGATTAGAATTGAAGAACAAGCTGGTGAAACAAGCAAAGGAATTGACCAAATAATTGCTAAAAAGAGCAAAGAGCTAAGCAATAAAGCTAAAGAGAATATCAAATCTTTGGAGAATCTGTCATCAGATGATAAGGCAGGTGATGAAAAGTCAAATATCAAACCAAGTATACCAAAGGTTTTTGATGCAATACGCAACTATCAGAATTTTAGCAAGTACTTTGACACAGGTGGTTTCAATTGGTCCTTACCACCATAAAAATACAAATCTGAAAGTGACGCAAGAGATGAAGCTTAAATTAGCTGTCAAGTTCATAAAAATACATGGCATCAATAAGGATCAGCTATATCTCGATATTTTAGAGGCGATAGAGGATTTGACAAAATGCTATGGGTTGGATGCAACACAATGCTATAATGACGATGAGCTTGCCTGGATGTTTCTCATAGATGGATGTGTAGTGCTGCTTTACATCTATCGTGGTAGGTTTCCCGAAATGAAAATTCTCAAGTCAAAGGAATTAGAAATTATAGAAGGTGTCGCTGGAGGCATCGAATTTACAATGGATTTGTTACTGTTGGAGAACCAACTTCCCTATAGAGTTCTCAAGTTGTTAGTAGATGCAAATAAAAATAATATTCATTCATCCTCATTTTAAACTAGTTTTGAGCATCTTTTTTCAGGTGTACTGGTTTAAAATCAATTCAGGTTTGCTGCTGCATCCTCTTTTGAATCCTATAAAATCAGCAATTAATTTCCTCAACTAATGGAATCAGGACATAACATATTTTTTCAAAAATTCACCAAAAATCCATTTCAACACGAAAATCAAGTTAAACCAATGGCAAAACAAAGCTCAACATGTCTATTTTCTTAAACAAAAGAGATATTGCCTCACTGCTAGTCAATAAATACTAGTACAAACACATTAAGAGCTGACTCAAAAATCAATATTCACATGAAGCTCAAGTAAGCAATTCCACAACCACACCAACGCGCACCCCCGCAATCAAATTTTGATCAAAGTATCATGAATTATGAACTAAAATTTTACAAAATGCAAGCTAAAACGTTATCAAACCAGATTAATCAAGTAAACAAACCAAAGATGCATGAAAGAGATTAAGGTTAAAAAGCTCCTTACCTCTCATCCAAAGCTGGTTAAAAATCACCCAATCTTTCTCCTCTTTTCTCTTCTCTCCCTTTTTCTTTCTCTTCCCGTGGCTTTCCTTAGTTTCTAGAATTTAAGGCATAAAGAGATGTTAAACACGCTAATCTTTATATAATACAAGCATTTAGGCCTAGTTTCCTATGGGGTAAGCAACTCTAATCCCATTCTTAATCAACTAATTGGGCCAAATGAAGCACAAAAAATTCTGTATACGCAAATCAATGGATTTCACAAAATTAAAGGGCGAAGCACCATAATCCATGGCAAAAACGAAAACATATAGAATCTTTCATCTAATAGAATTTAGATAGCAGAATTTTCTTTTTATGTGTAAATTAATTATTAGAAAAGAAAAAAGGAATAATTGCATCACAAATTCAATCTCCGACAATTATTATAATAGTAATTCACTGGTGAAACACACAAAATATAAGATATAACATTGAATTGCCTAAAACCCAACTTCCCAAAAGAATCAAACAAAACCCAATTACAATCAACCCTAAAACATAAAATGGCACAAACGGACTTCAACAAAATCATCATCACACAATAAATATAATAAAACTAACAAAGAAGAAAAAAGAAAACCTTTATAAGGGCGTGCCTTCACGTATGTGCGAGAGCTGCGCGAAGCCACACATCACCACTCCTGCATCCAACCACACTGCATTCAACTAGAATCTAAATAAAAAAAATCAAACCCAACGTTTCAACGAAAACAAGAAAAGGAAACTAAAGTAAAACAATCAGATCTGAAGCTTTCATAATGGAGGATTTGGCTTGGTCGATTGGGTATAGTCGGCTGAGAAAATGAAGAAATTATGAGAAACAAGAAAGGGGATCTGAGAGATGCGGTCGATTCTCTGTTGGGGGGCCCTTATACAATGTCTTGGACTTGATAAATTTCATGGTTTTAGGCGGTTTCAAAATTTTGGTTTACAAGAAACTCTTCAAAATTTTTGGGGGTTTAGGCGCTCCTGTAGCTAGGTTGTCTTAGCGTCTTGAAATTAAATTTATTAATGATTAATTTTTATAATGAATAATTATTACGTAATTACCTAAATTAATTTATTATGCATTTTAATCTCTATTGTTCAACTCATGAAAATTTAATTACATCTTTATTTCTCATTAAATATATTAGTCGAATCTTTAAAAATCTCCAATTGTTAAGATATAACCCTCAATCTAATTAATGTTAATTTTATTAAGTATATAATCTTCAATATTAGCAATGTTAATTATAAAGATTCTACAAGTATCAATAATACTCAGTCCAATTTCATGTAATATAATGAGATTGACACCAATTAATGTTTATTCTTTCCAAACTAAAAGTTTATATATTATATTGCTTTAATTAATAATCAATCAACCAACATATATATATAATCACACAATACTATAATTGTATCTAAAATTAAAAGAGAAATTAACATTTACCTGCTATAAAATTAAAAGAACTCAATCAATCAATCAATATATCCAATACTTATTAGATGGATTATAATTCATTTATACCTTTTATGTAGAATAGTATAACTCTCTTATTTGAAATCAATCTAATCCCACACAATAGCTTTCTAATTACGTATATTCGATTCAATTACTAATTGAATTAATAGACAATTTTATACAAGGAATTAATTTTTGCCATATGGTATATACATAGTATTTTAGATTAGTAATCATATTATTATATATATTATTACTAGATTAGTAATTAAATTAATCTTAGATTGGAAAAAATTAAGTTTGTTAACCTTATATTTGACATAATCAATTAATAAATGATCGAATATTATTGTAATATTGTTCCCAATTTAGTTACTGATTTAAGACACATTATCTAGATTGGAAGGAATTAATTTAACATAACCAACGTTTTAATAAAATTAAAAAATTAAATTATATCTGGCATTAATTTACATAATTATACTTTAAATATAGTAAAACAATTAAATAACTTCTATATTTAGTTTATTTTCATCCAATTTCATCATAATGTGTATTAACTTATATAGCTTATTTATATATACCTTACTTGAAGTTAGTCTGATCCAAAATCAAAAAAATCGTCGCTTGTTATTTGATTGAGCTGTCATTGAGTTATAAATTACAACTTTTTTTACATATAAATATGGAAACGAATGTAATACCTAAATAATTATGATATTTATTTCTATGATATTTATAAAAATTTTACTTTATTTTATACTTAAATAATTATTACGATACTTTATAAGCCTATTAATTTAAAAAAAAAATTGTTGTATTTGGTATTAATCTTTAATCATTCAATCATTCGATCTTTTTATTAAGTAATTATTAGTATGAGGTTATTAAAAAATTCATAGATTTTAAAAAATTATTGTTGATGAAATTTAATTGGTTTATATATTCCAAAGTTTTTTATAATTGAAAATTATCATCTAAGAAAATTTAAAAATTTTTAAAAAAATAAAATATATGTGATTTTATTATAATATAACTATTCAACTTGAAAGATTCATGACTAAAATGGTAAGAGGCGAAATAATAAATTTATGCTTTTTATATGTAATCTAATATAAAAAAAGAATTATTATTATTATTATTATTATTATTATTATTATTATTTCATCTAAAATTATAGTGGTAGATATATACTCAGGTTCGAAATTGATCTTTACTATATATAATATGATTGACTTGTAATTAACTCAATTAACATCATATTATATAAGAATGAATTAGTTTTTAACCCTTATAATTAGCACAATCAATTAATAATTTGATATGATTACGTGCTTTTATTATAACGTGGGGAGAAATAATCAATTATACATGGAATTAACTATTGCTATACATAATTTAATTACTTAGTGATTAATTTAATATTGTACCATCTTAGATGGGAGGAATTAATTTAACATAATCAAATTAATTATTATTATTATTATATGGTAATACTTAATTAATCTTTACTACATTGAGATTGATTTGTAAGTAAAGTATAATCTTAGACATGAAATGATTGGTTTATTAAAACTATTTACCCTATTTAGGGAAATCAATTAATAACTTTATATAAACGTGAGGAATAAACTATCTTAACTAGGGATGGCAAAATCCAGGTGCGGGTGTTGGTTTCGCATTTTCGCACCCGGATTTTACCTGAAAAAATTTCTCGGATTTCCCCAGTTTGTATATACTTCTACAACAGCTTAAACCCGATTGAATGAATGAATAAGATCCGTAGGCTGCAAGGCACTTACAGAAGAAGCCTGCCTGATAGGATAATTTAGAATTCTGTCTCTAATTATTATTTGGCAAATGACAGATGAAATGGATAGGATAAATATCATTCCTTTAGATGATAACCTGAATTCACAAATAAATAACTTGAAGCTACAAAATTCTCCAAGATGATGGTAATAAACGGAAAGTTTCTGATTTTGAGTTGGTGGAGCTACAAAACAATATATTGGTGGTTGATTTTGGTAGCAGTGATTGGTGGAATTTGAGGAGGTACAAGAAGGAGATTTTGAAGCATTCCTGTATGGAGTTGCCTCTAGTTTCGTTATGAGCAACAGTGTTAATGTCTCAAGATTGCCCTTGGTTGATGTTGTGACTTTTTAGAACATCGGTCCCTCACAACTAAGAGATGCAAGAATATTTAAAAATAAAACTATCTATTAAAAAAATCCCAACAACAGATCACATCTGCCGATCAAATCACATCTCCGATCTTCATTTAAAAAAAAACTAAAATAAGATTAAATATATGAGGCATGATATATGTTCAATTAATTAATCTTTTTTAAATTCCAAACTCAACGTGGATTCTTAAATCAACGGGCTAACTTGTTGCAAATCTAAGCACCGATCTGTCTAGCCGTATGTCGGTGACTGACAAGTAACAGGGAGAGGACGAGGTGGTCGACTGGCTACACTGATGGAGAATGACGAAAGGGCTTTCAGAGGCTGAGAGTCGTGACTCATGACCAGCGAGGGAACGACGACCAGAGGCTGAGAGGCGTGACCATCCAGAGGATGAGGTGGCCGCAGAGAGAGCACAACGATCGCAGGCTGACTAGCTGAGAGACTAAGAGAGGCAGAGGCGTGAGTTCAAAGTTCAGAGATGAATTAGGGATTTGAAATTTCTATCCCATGATAATAATATTATAAGACATTATTATTATATTATATAAATAATTTTAATTTGTTAAAATTTAATCTATTTTCCGGTACGGGTACGGGGCGGGGAGGGTGTATACCGCACCCGGATATAAACATAAATTTTTTTATCAGCCCCTGTACTTAAACCCTGCAAATCCGAATAAATTTGTCCCTGGAAAATTCGGGTAAAATCCGGGTACCCTAACTACCCGGTTTTTTTTGTTATCCTTAATCTTAACGGGAAAAATAATACTAATAAAAAGTCAAAGGCATAAATAATTGCAAGCTTGGGGAATTCTGGGCCTCCAACGAGGATAAATTTTTTAGAGAATTTTCTAAGGCATACCTAGGGAGTTGCTGCTCGAGGCACAATTTTTTAACAATTATCAAGAATTTTGGTTTTCATATCTATTCATGATTTTGCTCCCAAAATATTTTATTTTGGCGAGAGGAAAGGTACTAAAAATTTGACCCAACAAAATCAGTTTTGTTGCCTATTAAATAATTTACAAACAAAAAAGTTGTCTCCTCACATATTTGCTTTTGTTTCTTAAAGTTTCCTATTTAAAAAAAAATAGACAAATTAATTTTTTTCTAATATGCAATAAAAATGTTTTGTTGCAAATCAATATTTTTGCAAACATTTTTCTTTTGTTGGTGATTGTGTAAATTTTGTAGCAAAATGGTTTTCCAAAATTAATAACTATTTTTCCATAACTAAATTGTTTTGTTGCCAATTATACCATTAAGACACAAAATAATTTGTCTTAGAATAATTTATTTCGTTGCTAAAAATTTTGAGAGATACGAACAAAACTAGTAATATATATTTGGGAAAATTGAGAAAATAGACAAATTTAGGGGGCTTGTTTGAAAAATGGACATGTTCTGAAATATTTTCATCCCATAGACACTTTTGAGTCTAAAAGACAAAAACACCCCTGTCCTAAAATAAATTCCCATAACCTTTGTTATTTTATATCCTTCGGACAAATTTGAAGAAACACAGTAAAGTAAAACAAAGAACAACGGAAAGCATTAACAGAAACCAGTAACAAATCGAATTATATAGCTTAAAAATGGGTTATGTATGTGAATCAATGGTAGAGATAGTGCCGTCTGTGTGAAAAAATGCTGGAAATTGGGTGTCGGTGTGCAAAAATGGGTTTTCGCAGTCGAAGGTTGAAGAAGACGACAGTCTTCGAGTGTCGTCGAGTTTCGTCGAGTGTCGTCGAGTTTAGTCGAGTATCGAGAAGTTCTGTCGGGACCGAATCTCGACAAGTCCGATGGTTGTTTCTAGTGTCTAGATATTGCGTCAATTCTAGGTTCGAGTGTCGTGAGTTCGAGTTCCGTCGAGGGTCTTGTGGATTGTCGAAAGTTCGTGTGTCGCGGGTCGAGAGTCGAGTGTCGGACGCGGGGAAATGACCTGTAGAACACTCGAACCATGAAAGTCGAGTGTTTCGAGAGTCGTCGAGATTATTTTTGTCGAGCTTTTGAGTAAGCGTGTCGAGTGACAAATTTGACGAGTGTCATAGTCGAGAGTCGAGTGTCGAGTCTATATTGTCGAGTGTCGTCAAGCGTTTTGGCAGAACACTTGTTTTTTGGGCTTTTGCAAGTAATTTTGTAATTATTTTTTGTCCACGGAACTTATATGATATGATATGTCTCAATCATGCACGAAATGGAAAGTTTACACATACTCATTGTATACAAAGGTTGCTGGACCAAAAAACACGAGAAACATGTATGTACTATCACAAAGACCCCCCCCTAGGTTTTGACTTAATTTCATTCGGAAACAATGTTGTTTCGTTTCATCATACGGTAGCCCTGACTTTTTCAAAATTCATCATGGGCACCCCTTCCGTCAATTTTGCCGTTAAGTGACATCAAACGGTACCCCTAACTTTCTTGGCAAATATTGTTGTGAATGTTCTGTGGTAGGTGTTCACAGAACATCATCCGGATACTTCCGAACATCATCCTCCTTTAAGAGGCTAAAAAGCTTCCTAATATCGGATGCCCTCTTTGGACCCCTCATCCTTGGGTTTTCACTGTCTGTCAACCGAGGTAGATCATTCTCATCCTTCTTAACTATAACCAAGTTCAATGCAGATAGATCTTGACTAACAATGCATCCACGAACAGATTTCCTCGTTCGCTCTCCATTGCGCCTTCCATAACCTCTGAAGCAAGGGGAGATTGTTAGCCCTAAGAGTACATGATAATTTTGATGATAACAATATACATTGATTCATTGAGATTATATTTATGCGCAAGAATAAGATTATTGAAATAAGTGTAAAATGAAGATGGGGCTTATTAAAATGAAGTGTTGAAGCTAAGGAGAATAGTGCATGTTAAAGGCACCAACAGAACTCCCAGTTCCATTGGGAATCCTTGCTTGTCGTAGCCTCCCATTATCTTAAAAACATATCCGTTGAATTGTAGACCCAGAGCATCTGTAGTAAATTCTTGGGAGCTCCTCCTAATAAAAAAACCTCGGGCTTCTGATCGTCATCGATCTCAAGCTTGTTGTGGCAACCGGTGGTTGGGTTTGCTATGTTAAACTTCATTTTGCATCAACTCAACTCACCTAAACTCGTGCTATCAGCGTGCGTAGTGCAGGGGAGGCAGCGAGGAGCACTTGGATTCTGTGAGCAGCTCCTGTGAGACTGGTCAGCAGAAGTAATTAGATAGAAAGACTTTTTTTACCGTATTCATTACATTTAATTTCATACAATTAACGTCAAAAGTGACGGAAGGGGTTTCCATGATTAATTTCGGAAAATTCAGGTGTATCGTATAATGAAAACTGGTAAACAGTGTATATGAATGAAATTAAGCTTAAGCTGGAGGTATGTGTGATTAGACCATTAAAAAATGTCACTATACAATAATGTGTATTTACAAGTTTTCGTTCAACTATACATCATAACCATGTACTACTATTAAAAAATTGTACTATACAATAATGTGTTAGTGTCCAAATAAAAAAAATATTGTGTAACTAAACATAATATATACAAAAAAATTGTGTAACTAAACATAATATATACAAAAAAATAGGTGATCTCATGATCCCAACGTGCTCGGCTGCTACCTGACCTCCCCCGAATCAACGTCGTCATGGGCAATAGTGGTCATAACATCCCCGGACACATCATCAGCAGTCGCGGCAGTGGCTGCAACATCAGCAGACTCTTCCGGTTGAGGCAACAGTGCCTGAGGCATAAGATGTCTACGCACCATAGCCTCGATGTCGTAGGGCACCAGGATGGGCGGGGTCGCCTCTTGTGGGTTTTCGCGGCTGAGCCAAAGATGTAATGCCATTCTCTCCCGGCAGTCGTCGTCCTTGAATGCCTTAATCTCGGTCAGTGGAACGTCCCCCGCTAGGAACTCGATGTACTTCAAACAGTACACGCCGCATGCCCCTCCCCCAGGCTCCTACTGTGGCACCTGCTCCACGTCCTCGATGCGCATAATGTCAAATGGGGTTGTGGGATAGTCAGGAATACCGTAAACCTCTATTGACACCATACGGGGTAGTAGCTCAGCGAGGCAACAGACTGTCTGCATGACTATGTTCGTAGAAGTATGACCAATAGATGAGTCGTATATGAAAATCTGACGGCGATTTAAATGCACCTCAGCTGCCACCCAATGATCATCGGTGAGGTGAACTGGGAGATAGAGCTGAAAATGAATTGACAAACATGGAAATGGAAATCATTCACGACATTTTAAATAAGATGGCACATACTCACTCAGTGAATATAAATGTTCTCACCCTATCAACGTCGACCCATGGTGTTCCAGCGAGCGACATCTGTCCCAGGACATACTAGACCATGTCCTCCTCCTTTGCCCAGGTAATGTCGTCCAGTCTTTCCGAGTATAGCGCCCACAACGACTTCAATTTCAACTGCAAGTTCATGAGTTCTGTTACCGCATTGAAGGAATCATAAATTACAAGTGACAAATTGTTAATGTAAGATGTCTACGATTTACGTACCCAAAAAGTGGTGTCGAGGAAAGCAGACCTCTGTACACCAGGTCCAGTCATGGCGCGAGCTCTGCACCGTAGAACCTACAAGTAGCTGTCTATGTGCTGAAAAAAACAATTGCTATCAAATAGGAATCCAATTGTATATAGCAATATTCAACAGCCGGAGATGCTATGAAAGTACCTCAGCTTCAAGCCATTCTGATGGCCTGATCAGCGTCATGAAGAACTTACGATCTGCGCTGAAGACTCCCAGCTCGGCCCGATCAGTTCTGGTGTTGTCTGCTAGCCACGCGAGGAATCCCTTCATGTCAACTTCTACTATCGGGGCACGTGGGTCGAAAAGTAGAACCGGAGGGCACAAGATGAGATCTGCTGATGGCCACTGAGATCGATTGTCTTCCGACTGAGCAATAGGCGCCTTAGACTGTAAAAGGGCCTCGGACTGTGGCCCCTACTGGTCTGCAGCTTCCTGCGAGGGCTGTGGCTGCTGCTGGTCTGCAGCTTCGTGCGAGGGCTGTGGCTACTGCTGGTCTGCTGCTTCCTCCTGCTGCTGAACCCTCGGCCTCTTCCTTCCTAGTGGACTGACAAAGGGGCTCCGCTTATGCTTTGCTTGAAGGAGGTGGCGACCCCGGCGTGAAACTAAGGCTGCCGGAGGAGCATCGGGTGCGGGAACAGTCCGGTCAACGGAATCAAGATTCGCGGGCGGCGCACCTTCACCGTCATCACCCGGACCTCCGTCGGAATCAGCATCTGAATCCTGAAATCAGCCAAACATAACCACGTGTGTGGAACTGGTCACATTCCGGTATGTAAATATTGGAACGTACCGTGTCATCATTTCCGAAGTTGGGACCGAGGTCCAGAATGGCCTCGCGGAGAAGAGCTATCTCCTCACGCATTTCCCTGTTCTCCGCCCGTAACAGAGCAAGTTCACGCAAAACGGTGCTCTGGAAGTCATCATGGACTGACGGGTCCTGCATGAGAATTGTAACAAGAGTCTTCATTAACCAACAGAGCAGCAAATGTATACGTACAAGAATATTAAACTCGACTGGCTTTACTTACCTGCCGACCTGACGCCGTCGTCGATGCTCCTGGATATCCGGAACTATGGAACGGCTTCGGCAGTGGACTGAAAGGCTCCAGCGGCGGACTGACAGGCCCAACGTCCATGTCAGGACTGTCCGTGTCCGTTGCTGTAACCACATCCGCCTCAAGGGGGGAACTGGTGCCAGAAGGAGGTGAAGCGGATGAGAGCTCAGGAGGTGGAGCCAGCGGTCCCTCCGGAGGTGGTGCTGGTGGACCATCCGGAGGTGGTGCTGATGGACCCACCGGATGTGGAGCTGCTGGTCCCGGTCCCTCAGGGGGTGGTCCTGCTGGACCCCTGGATGTGGACCTGATGGGCCCTCCGGACTTAGCGCTGCTGGTCCCGGTCCTTCAGGGGTGGTCCTGCTGGACCCCCTGGATGTGGACCTGATGGGCCCTCCGGAGGTGGCGCTGCTGGTCCCGGTCCCTCAGGGGGTGGTCCCGCTGGACCCTCTGCATGTGGACCTGATGGGCCCTCCGGAGGTGGAGCCAGCGGTCCCTCCACAGGTGGAGCTACAGGACCCTCAGGAGGAAGTGGCTCAATGCTCTCCGCCGCCAGTAAAGGAGCATCCACAGCTGTTGTCCAAGCCATATGTGCACCTCTACGGATGCCAACTACTTCATCGAGCCGTGCATACCACTCCATCTGGCGCTCCACAACGGACGGCTCTAAAACGACGAGCGGCCTAGCATGCGTCAACATATAATCCATCATGCGAAACAGTTATCAGTGTTGGGTGAACAAAAAACAAGACATTTCGATGTAACACAGGATTCGTACTAACCCGCCTCCTAACCCTCAGTATATCAGTGTAGACAGCCTTCTGGGACGGGGTCTTAACTGTCTCCCACTTCAACAACCGTGGTATCCTCGTCGCGCATGCCTGCAACACTGTACCGAAATGTGTGCCAAAGTAAGGCACGGCCTCGTACAACCAAACCTCAATTATATCGAACAGGTTAGTTAGTGACATGAACTAAAATTACATCAAACAGAAATCAACATGGTCACACTCATGGATAGCAGAATGTACCTGAAAGGCGTACGGGCACCCCTCCAAGTTATATCGCTCCACCTGCTTCGTCTTCGCTTGCGCTCGCCTCCTGTAATTTTCCAACCTCCCAACCAAAGCCCTCTTCATCGAGCCCGCCATAAAAAAACACTCAAGCACGTAGTACATGCCTAGCTTCACGGCATCCTCGTCTGGCATACACGACACATTCAAGTCCTTCAGTATCGGATACAAAGTTTGGAGATCCAAGTCGATGCCATCGAAGTATGTATCCAATAATCGGCACGGATGCTACATCGTCGGAATTGGTGGCACCGTGGAAGCAAATCGTAACCCGGTTATCAAACCGAACTCGTGCGCAGAAAAACGAATGAGTCGTCCTGGAAATAAGGAAAAAACAATTACATGAGATGACAACGATGGTACAGTTTAATAACTATAAATATCATACGTGTAAAACTATGACTTTGTAACAACATTGAACATGAAAACCAATTTTTTACCTTCAACAAGGAACCACATCTCCTGGTCGTACCCCACCGTGTTTACCTCCCACTGAAGCACGTGGTGCACCAATAGAGACGGAAAGGTGAGCTGACGGATGTCTAAGAGAAATCCCAAACATGTTGCACGAAACATCTCCTTCTGCCTCGCACTGAAGCTCGCCCGGATCCATTGTATACAGTCCCAACCTGCCAAGTTTGTGACCACGACCTGGTAGTGTTCCGTATCCGGGGTCTTAAGCGTGAAGGACAGTCCATATTCACCAGCCATTTGCTTCAAATTGGCAAAACGAAGTCCATTACAGTTCAATATGAAACAAATCACAAAAAAAACAGCCAAAAACATCCAGAAAGCATTCAATCTGCCTAAACGCTCGATGTAACTCGACGAATCTCGACGAACTCGACAACACTCGACAAAACACGACGACACACGACATGCCTCGACAACACACGACATGTCTCGACAATACACGGCATGTCTCGACAACACTCGACATATCTCGACAACACTCGACAACACTCGTTTGCCGAGGTTCGAGTGTCACTACCACAACAAAACTCGTTTGTAAATTTTCGGTAACGACGGCCGCAACCAACCACATGCAATTCATTTTCAAATCACATATATAAACATAAACGGCCAAAACATTATTAAACAGCCCTAAATCCACTGAACTAGTGAAAACAATAACCACAAATTGCCCATTTTCATTCTTATAACGGGCCCCGCAACGGCGCCTCGCGGCGCCATCCGGTTTACCCCGACAGTTACCATATCATAAAACAACCGTGGAAATGTATACAACAGACCAGAAAACAAAATGCATGGCCGGTTAAACGCCGTACCTGAATGCCGATCGGTGCTGCGGTCGCCGAGAGTTGAGATGATTGTCGCTGCGCGTCTTTTTACGTCCCAACCATTTTCAGTGCGTTTCTGTGACTTTGGAGAGGTGAAACGGTTTGTAGGAGTAAATGGCAGTGAAGTGGGAAGTGACGGTCGAGAGAACTTTAAACCCCAAAGTTCGAGCTCCCACGTGTCAGTCATCGAGAGTCGCGGGTCGAGGGTCGAGACAAGACAAGTTGCGTTATACACATTCCGGGTCGAGACTCGAGGTTCGAGTGTTCGTGTGACGTGTGCTCGAGCGTCGAGTGGTCGTGTGACCTGTTTGTCTGACCTGTTGACCGCGATTCGAGTGTTCGTGTGACGTGATGGTCGCGCGTCGAGTGTTCGTGTGACGTGATAGTCGCGTGTCGCGTGTTCGAGTGACGTGATGGTCTCGCTTCGAGTGTTCGTGTGACGTGTTAATCGAGCTTCGCGTGTTCGTGTTCAATATGATCGAGCTTCGAGGGGTTGTGTGTCGTGTAGGTCGAGCGTCGAGTTTTATTGTCGAGTGTCGTCGAGCGTTTTGGCCGATCATTTGTTTTCACTTTTGTTACTGTAATATATGTCGAGCGTCGAGTTTCTTAGTCGAGTGTCGTCGAGCGATACGACAAAACACTTGTTTCTTCGACATTTGGAATCAGATTCCAAATGATTTTTCGGTTGGACGTCAGGTAAGATTATTAACTTTAACAACAACTCCCATAAAGATGTGTTTAATACAATAAACATGCTTTACAGTGACAAAATCCAACACCCAAAATATATTATTTTCAAATGCTTAGGATTTGTTATAAAAAAAAGAGACAATGTTGCAAACATCAACGTTTGGTTTACACACTTGGTATACATCATCCCCTGTCGTGCAGCGGAACTGGGTTTCGGCATGTTTGACGATTGTGCCCGGAACTTCCACAACGCCCGCAAGTTCGAGAGGAGCTAGACTCACCAACAGAAGGGATTCGATTCCTCCGAGGACGACCGGCTGGTCTCCTCATGACTGGCGGGAGAACCACTCTGCTGCGAACCTCCTCAGGAACCACCCAATCCTGACTAACTCCAACAGGAACTACTGGGAGAGCATATGCATGTAACAATGTTTCGGTGGTATACCAATGGGCACAGTAATCATGGCATGTAAGGAGATTCATACGTTTGCATACCGCTAATACATGTGCACACGGAAGCTGGTCAAGATCAAACACCCGGCACGTGCATGTACGCGCGTGCATGTCAACTATGCAAACACGGTCGTTGCCTCTAACCTCATACATAGTAAGAAATATACCACTAACCCTCATACGATCTTCTTCTTTTAAACGCTCCTCCATCAACTTGTTTGCCTAGGGTGAGAGATGTGATTCTGAGTTAGCAAATAGCTGTCGACGCTCATAGAACCATTTCTACAAGTTGGCCCGAAAATAATCAGCTAACAACGTCACCGAGAGGAATCGATGGTGTCGCAAACAGCTGTTCATCGACTCAGCTATATTTGTTGTCATTATGTTATACCGCCGACCATGAAACTGTGAACGTGCCCATTTCTCGACTCCGATCTCTCGCAGATAAGTTGCTGCTGCTGGCATATGTGATTCAATTTGTCGCATATGATAGTTGAAATCAACACAATGATATGTCCTTGCAGCACGGTAGTACAATTCCAACAAAGTCTTGTCCTTGAACGTTGCCTTCAAGTTACCCTTGAGATGATGAGTGCCCAATCCATGCAGTGTATTAGGAAAAACTGCAACCACAGCACGTTCAATACTACGATGACGGTCAGAAATGAAGACAAGATCTCAGACATTTTGTACAACATGATCACGCAACTGTCTCATGAACTAGTTCCAGGAGTCATCATTTTCAGAATGCCCAATTCCAAATGCCAAGGGGTATATTTGTTTATTACCATCCATACAAGAAGCCAAAAACATTGTACCCCTGTATTTCCCTTTTAAAAAGGAACCATCAACGGCAATAACTGGCCTAATTGGCGATGCAAATCCAGCAATCGAGGCCCCCATACTCATGAAAAAGTATCTGAAATGGTTATCCTCATCAGTTTCTAACGATGTTTTGGTCCCCGGGTTTGCTTTCTCAATCATGTACATGTACTGAGGGAGTAGTGTGAATTATTCATCATGAGATCCGTGAAGTTCTTGCAAAGCTACCTCCTTTGCCCTCCATGCCTTATTATACGTGATATTAACACCCAATGACTCATGAACATCAGACATAATATCCTTTAGACGATATATTCTCGATGCCTCAACGAATTTGCTCTTAATATGTTTGCCAATGACATGTGCAGTTGCCTGTTTGTGAACTGGGTGAAGTCCGGCTCCGGAGCACGTGTGGTGGTTCTTATACGTTTTCACTTGGAAGAAATGTGAATCGGCCACCTTTATGGCACGTAAACGCCATTTACAAGATTCAGCACGACATACAACCTCAAACCTTGTGGCGTTGGAGTTCCTCACCTTGAATTGAAAGTTTCGTCTTAATGCCAACATCGCTAACTTCTCTCGAAGCTCCGTTTTGCTGTTAAACATCTGTCCAACCCCAACCTCAATCTCGTCAACTACAAACGATGAGGCATCATAGCCATCTGTGGAGGGTGGATGGACAATAGGCGGCATCCATCTGAATGTGTTAGCCTGAGAGCTGTCATTATTCGACATCGGATCTTTCTGATGTCTATATACTGGACGAGTAGGTGTGGAGTGAATTGGAGGAGGCACGGTAGGTGTGGAGTGAATTGGAGGAGGCACGGTAGGTGTGGAGTGAATTGGAGAAGGCACGGTAAACGGCTCATCCTGGTTCACATCATTCAAGATCTCCCGTTCTCCCTCATTATCGAAATGTGAACCGGCTACATTGTGCCCATCAACAACAAAATCATCCAATCCCTCAACATCATTCTCAATATGAACCGTGTAATCATTATTGTCATCGTCAACATGCACACTAACATCATCACCACCATCATCAGTATCTTCGCAATATTCATTGCCACCATCGTCATCATTAACATCATCAATATTACCTAGACTCTCAAACTCTCTAATGCTGTCAAGATGACGTACCAATCTCGATGGCATCGATGGAGGCACTCCTTCTTCATTTTGAAATAACACCCCTACCCCAAATGACTCATGCCCCGCATGCCCTGAACACTGCTCAAACTCAACGCCAACATCGTCATTCAATTCTGGTTGTCCACAAACAGGAGTAGACTCACTTAATTGGTTGCTCCCACTTGCTGAACGAAACAAAGAGGGATGAGAAGATCCTTCTCGCCTACGGATTGCATCGGATCCTGACCCTGACCTCTTTCTTTGCTTCTCCCGATCTTCAACTTTAACAACTAACGGTGTATATGATTGTTGGTCCTCCAAACAATGTTGTATGAAAAAAGAAACATCGTCGTCAGTCTCAACACGAATCGGCATTGGAAGAACACCCTTACAAGCAAATTGAACCTCTAAACTCATTCTTTTCTTACGAAGATCCCAACCCATTTTAGTACTAATACAGTCAACCAACTCGTTATAAGTAGCACACCTACGAATTACCAATGGCTTTCCCGTCCCACCGACATACAAATAACTACCGTTCTCTTGTACAGTCCAAGAACCATTGTATGCAATGAGTATGCGTAAAGTTTCCATTTCCTGCATGATTGAGATATATCATATCATATAAGATCCGTGGACAAAAAATAATTACGAAATACCTTTCAAAAGTGGGAAAAAAGAGCGTTCTGCCAAAACTCTCGACGACGCTCGACAAACACACTCGACACTCGACACTCGACATTATTGACACGACACTCGAACTCGACTAAATTCGTCGTCCGACTTTCGCCAACTTGTACACTCGACGCACGAACTCGAAAGCACGACAAAATGGTGTCCACGACTCTCGAAACACTCGACCTGAATGGTTCGAGACATCTACAGGTCGGTCCACGCGTCCGACACTCGACTCTCGACATGCGACACACGAACTTTTGACATTCCACAAGACCCTCGACGGCACTCGAACTCGTGACACTCGAACCTAGAATCGAGGCAATGCCTGGACACTCGAAACCACCATCCGAATTGTCGTGATACGGTCCAGACAGAATTTCTCGACACTCGACTACACTCGACACAACTCGACGACACTCGAAGACAGTCGTCTTCTTCGACCTTCGACTGCGAAAACCCATTTTTGCACACCGACAGCCAATTTCCAGCATTTTTTGACACAGACGGCACTATCTCTACCCTTAGTTCACATACATAACCCATTTTTAAGCTATATAATGCGGTTGTCAGTTACCAAAGCGATCAATAATGAAAACACTACACATACATTAAATTTTCATGCCATTTACAGAGAGATCAAGGAAAGTTGTTCTTACGCATTTTGCTTACTACTCCAGATATTGAGGTTGTTTCGGGACAGTGAAGTTAAGTGATTCGAGCTGTTACTGGTTTCCATTTTTCTTTGTTTTACTTTACTGTGTTTCTTCAAATTTGTCCGAAGGATATGAAATAACAAAGGTTATGGGAATTTATTTTAGGACAGGGGTGTTTTTATCTTTTAGACTCAAAAGTGTCTATGGGATGAAAATATTTCAGAACATGTCTATTTTTTAAACAAGCCCCCTAAATTTATCTATTTTCTCAATTTCCCTATATATTTTGCACCAAAATCATATTTCGTTTCTAGTCAGGCTATTTTGCAGCAAAAATTTGTGTCTCGAAATGAATCTCATTTCTTGAAAATAACTTGTGGACTATTTATGGTACATTAGGCAACGAAATGACGTATTCATTGCAAAATATGGCTTTTTGCAACAAAATTGTTTTTGGTTGTAGAAAATTTTGTCACCAAAGTCAAATTTCTTGTAATGTACGGCATGCACTAGTTGATTATTATTGATTAAAAATTTCTCAATTGGAATTGCATTTATTATAAGGTCAATATTAATTTTCCTCTAATGTCTTATACATTTAATTTCAATTAAAACAATATTAGCAAATATATAATATAAATTAAATTGTTTTAAATATTGACTAGTAATCATGATAATAAGCTATGACTTCACACAATCTTGTGAGATTAGATTGAGTTCAAATTAGGCAGTTGTACAATTATACTTTTCCGCATAAAAAGTGCAAATAGGTAAGTAGCGGATATGCTATATATTAATTACTTTCTTAATCCCAGATAAAACAATAATAATGTGATATGGAAGGTTATTAACTTTTAATTAATGATTAATACTAATAAATAATTATTAATAAATTACTGTACTTAAAACATTTACAGGTTTAATAAGAAATTATCTTATGTCAGTTGAATTATAAAAATAAATAACGTTCACTTGAATAGTAAAGTATATAAATATTATTTGGATTAATAAGAATAATTGATTTTGATAAAATAATTGAAGGAGCAGTGAGTGGTGGGCCTAGTGACAAATGACAATCGAAATTTTTTGCCAAAATTGAATCCTTACTCCAAAATATCGGATCCACACTTAGAAACCTAAAGCATTTTAAAAACCCACCACAACTTGGCCTTACACTCTTTATTTTTTCTCTCATGCGCTGCTTGCACATTCAAAGCCCTCCATTTTACTCTGTACAAATCATGCCCGATATTTTCACCTCTCCTCCAAACTCCACTCACCGATCATTCCCAAGTTGTGTCGTCCAAGACGACTACTCAATAGCTAAACCATTGCATCAAGAGGCGGACCGACATTGGGACCCAAGGGGGTTCGGGCTCCTCCTGAAATATTAAAATCTTTTTATAGTCCCTCAAATTTTAATAGTTACAATACACCCCTTTATTAAATAAAAAAAAAAAAAAACCTAATTTGACTTTTCTCTTTACACAACTTTTTTCACTTTTTTTGCTCTTGCAGCTGCCGAATTGGTACAAAAGACAAGCACAATCAATAGCCAAGTGAGTTTATATTTTATTATATTTAATATTTTACTATTTTATTTTATACATGAAATTTTAATCAAATTTTTGGTGTTCTTCTCATTTAGTTTTGCAGGTTCATTGTTCTCAGTATGTTGCTTTTATTTTGTAGCCAATCATACACCAGTTTTATAGCAAATGTAATTGAATACAGTTATACGAGACTCAGAGTTTGAAGACATTTCTAGTCTTGCCCAAAAAATGGTTAAAACAAAGAAAGACAAAATTTATCTATTGGTGTATTTTCTTTTGACATTGGCACTAATTCTACTGGTTGTAACTGCCACAGCTGAGAGGACATTCTCTGCTATGAATATTGTAAAGACTGAATCATGCAATCGAATGGGAGATAAATGGATGAACAATAGCTTGCTTGCATATATTGAGAAAGATATTTTTGATAACATTGAAAATGAGGTAATCATGCAACGTTTTCAAAATATGAAAAATCATAGAGGACAGTTATGACTTTGTTTTTGTTAAATTGTCGAACTATCAAATTTTAATATTTTACATTTTGTTTTATTGTGTTAGGATTTATTTTAAGGGTTAAAGTTCATTATATCCCCTATCTATGTGTATTTTTTTTCAATTTTTAATAAATTTTCTCTTTTGTATTGTTTAACAAAAAAATTATATAAATTTAGAATTACTAAGGTGCCTCCCCTTTGACAAAATCCTGGGTCCGCCATGATTCAAGATCAGACCTCCCTTAAGAAAACCTTTTTTTATTGCAAATATAAATACAAATTTCATACTGTAAACGAAAATGGAAAATGGAATTAATTAAATTCTGACATCTTTCTTTATAAATATTAGACTTTTGTTAAATACCATAAAAGGTTTCAAATACATCCAATGCAAGCCAAAAATGTAATAGTGATCTAGAATATGATAACCATAGCTTTGAGCCTTTGAGTGCTCCTCTGAGTCTCTGAAAGTCTGACTACAATGTTTATTTAACAAGGGGCAGCATTACTTCCTTTAAAATCTCTGGTATTATCATTGATTGGAGCAATATGACACATAACTTATAAGCAGGTCATCTGCCATTCATCTTTCAATGTGTTGTGTAACCTAGCATTTGCCACATTGCAATCATGCCTGGTTACATAGTAAAAGAACAGCTCATCAGGCAACAACATGGCAAGG
The DNA here is from genome assembly GCA_013180625.2 of Boswellia sacra. Classification (NCBI taxonomy): domain Eukaryota; kingdom Viridiplantae; phylum Streptophyta; class Magnoliopsida; order Sapindales; family Burseraceae; genus Boswellia; species Boswellia sacra. Next base: position 468,212 of record SNVD02013154.1, read on the forward strand.
AAGTTATATTCATTACTGCCTTATTGTTATACATAGCGGAAGCGATAACAAACAGAACAACCCAAATGTACAACACAAACTATGCGAGATAATTGAATATAACAGCAACTAAAGAGGCAACCAATCAACCAACAATGCAAAAATAGAAAGAACACTAAGATTTAACGAGGTTCGATATAAATACCTACGTCCTCGGGCGCCGCTGAAGAAACTTTCCACTATCTTCAAAGAGAATTAAAAACTTTTAGGTCACAATACAAATACCACAACTATTGGGTCAAACTACAATTACCCAAATAGTTGGGCCAAACTGTAATTACCCAAACAATTGGGCAATACTACAAATACCCAAAACAAAGAGAGAAAAACCAAATATTACATACTTTAAGGTCCTTAATGAAAGGTCCTTAAACTATGATGTCTTATATGTGAGACCTTACAATTATGGGGGGTGAATGATATTTCAATTGGAACACATAACTTCTCCCATAAGGCCTCCTTTTATAAGCCCATATGAGACTCAATTTTTGTTCTTTAATCAATGTGGGATTCCTCCTATTGCATATGAGCCACAATGCTCAACAAATCTCCACCTTGGTGAATATGCCAACCCACCACAAATTTCTTCCTTTTTTTTCACATTCTCTATAACAACTGCAACGCCTCCAAATGCGCCCAATGACACGATCAAACTCGCACAATGTTGATCAAGTCTAAACAATGACTGAACTTGATCGCTGTCACAACCTTAGTCAATATATCTGCGGGATTCTCGGCAGTCTCAATCTTCTGAAGTAAGATTCTCCCTTCATTAATGATCTCCCGCACAAAATGATACCGAACATCAATATGCTTTGTACGAACATAAAACACTAGATTCTTCGCTAAGTGAATAACACTTTGACTGTCAGAATAAAGAGTGATCTTTTCTGCCCAATTCCCAATTCATCCAGCAATCCCTGTAACCAAATAGCTTCCTTCACAGCCTCTGTTATTGCCATATACTCTGCCTCTGTAGTAGACAGGGTCACTGTAGACTGTAAAGTAGACTTCCAACTCACTGATGCTCTTGCAAGAGTAAACACATAACCGATTGTCGACCGACGTTTATCCAAATCACCAGCATAATCAAAATCAACATAACCAATAGCATACTGATCAAATGTATCATCCCTCTCAAAGACTAAGCTAATATCTACGGTTTTCAGCAAATACCGTAGAATCCATTTCACTACTTGCCAATGTCCTTTACCAGAATCATGTATGTACCTGCTCACAACTCTAACTGCATGTGAAATATCGGGTCTTGTACACACCATAGCATACATCAGGCTACCAACTGTATTAGCATATGGAACTGGAGACATATACTCTCGTTCCTCATCTGTACTAGGAGATAAAGATGCACTAAGCTTCATATGAGAAGCAAGTAGGGTACTTACAGGTTTTGACTGTCCTTTAATGTCAAACCGCTGTAATACCTTCTTCAGATACTGCTTCTAAATCAAACAAATCTTGCCTCTCCCTCTATCTCTGCTAATCTCCATACCTAGAATCTTTTTAGCTTTGCCCAAATCTTTCATCTCAAACTCTCGATTCAACTGAGTCTTCAACTTCTCAATTTCTTCGACATTCGTCGAAGCTATCAACATATCATCAACATACAAGAGTAGATAAATGAAAGAACCATCACGTAACCTCCGAAAATACACACAATTATCAAATTTGCTTCTTGTGTACCTCTGACCCATTATAAACCGATCAAATTGCTTGTACCACTGTCTCGGAGATTGTTTCAAACCATAAAGCGATCTTTTCAGTTTGCATACCAAATTTTCCTTACCAACAACTTTGAATCCCTCTGGCTGAGTCATATAGATTTCCTCTTCCAAGTCACCATGTAAAAATACAGTTTTTACATCAAGTTGAACTAGTTTCATATTTATCTAAGCTACTAAGGCCAACAAAATTCTAATGGAAGAATGTTTCACAAATGGAGAAAATACCTCATTGTAGTCAATTCCTTCCCTCTGAGCGTAGCCTTTAGCTACCAACCTTACCTTGTAGTGGACGTCATCCTTGCCAGGAAATCCATCTTTCTTTGTATATACCTATTTGCACCCAATTGCTTTATTACCCTTCGGTAGTTGAGCTAGCTCCCAAGTTTCATTCTTCTGAAGAGACTGCATCTCTTCGTTCATAGCTATCTTCCACTGATCAACTTCAGAACATCTAACTGCCTATTTATAAATGGAAGGAACATCATCATCTACAATTGGAAGTGCATAGGCCACCATATCAGCAAATCGAGCAGGTCTGTGAATCTCACGTCTTGGCCTATTAACTGCAATAGATTCTTGTTGCTGTTGAGGTTCCTGAGTAGAACCCTCTCTATCATCTCCCAAATCCTCCTCTGTCATAGGAGTACCATTATCTGTCTCAACAGATCTAACTGGGTTCAATGTCATCGTTTCAAACTCCACCTGCTGCTGAGTATGCTCCACCTGCTGTGGAGTACTATTCACCTTTGTCTGGTTTTCTGATTTCTTCAACATTGAAGACTCATCAAATGTCACATCTCTGCTGGATAAAATCTTCCTCGAGCTAGGACACCAAAGACGATATCCTTTTACTCTAGAAGCAAATCCCAAGAAAATCGCTTTCTTGGCTCTAGGGTCCAGCTTAGATTCTTTCACATGATAATATGCAATTGAACCAAAAACATGTAAAGAATCATAATCAGAAATAGGTTGTCCAGACCATACCTCTAATGGAGTTCTATCACCAATAGCAGCTGAAGGTAGACAATTAATGAGATGACACGCATAAGTCACAGCCTCAGTCCAAAATTCCTTGCCTAACCTAGCATTGGATAACATACACCGAACTTTCTCCAGCAATGTCTGGTTCATGCGTTCTGCCACCGCATTCTGTTGTGGTGTACCTCTAACAGTAAAATGACGTTCAATACCTTCATCTTGACACAATTTTAACAACTGATCACTGCAATACTCACCACCATTATCTATTATGAGATGCTTGATTTTCTTACCAGTTTGTGTCTCAATCATCTTTTTTCACTTAAGGAAAGCACCAAATACATCATCCTTTGATTTCAAACAGTACACCCAAGTTCTTCTGGAAAAATCATCAACAAAAGTAACAAAGTAGTGCCTACCTCCCATTGATGCGATTTTAGTAGGTCCCCACACATCTAAGTGAATATAATCAAGAATACCCTTGGTATTATGAATATCGGTGCCAAATTTCACTCTCTTCTGCTTTTCCAAAACACAATGCTCACAAAAATCTAGCTTTTAGGTCTTTGCACCTTTTAATAAGCCTCGTTTCACCAAACTGAATAAGGCTTTCTCACCTACATGTCCCAATCGCATATGCCACAGTCTAATGATCTCTGAATCTGTATCATTATCAGAAACCATAGCAGCTAAACCAATAACCGTACTACCATTATAGTAATACAAGTTGTTTCTCATAGTGCCTTTCAATACCACAAGAGCGCCTGAAGTGACCCTCAGAATACCATCTCGAATAGATATAGCACAACCTTTAGATTCTAAGGCTCCCAAAGAGATGAGATTCTTTTTCAACTTCGGTACATACCGAACATCTGTCAGAACCCTAGTCAGTCCATCATGATTCCTCAAATGGATCGAACCTATCCCAGCAGTATGACAAATATCATCATTGCCAATATACACAACTCCACAATCAAGCTCTTCAAACTGAAAGAACCAATCCCGATGTGGACACATATGATAAGTACAACCCGAATCCATAATCCACTCATCAGAACCAGAAGTGGATGGGTGACCAACTAGACTTATATCAAAATCATTATCATCCTCACGCTCAACAACACATGCATCAGAAACAACCTTGCCCTTATCTTTCTTTTTCAACTTAGGACAATTTTTCTTCCAATGTCCTTTCTCATGACAAAAGGCACATTCATCTTTTCCTAGTCTACCCCTCGATCAAGATTTTCTCCTTTTTTCTAGTTTCCTACTTCGACTACACCCTCTCACTATCAATGCATCTATTTTTATATTTTTTACAGTCACTGTCTTATCTGATACAGTCGACGATGATGCCATCACTACCTCTCACAAATAAGCTTGATACACAAATCACCAATAACCAAGCTCCAAACAAACTATAATATTCAATAACTAGCAATCCAAATTCAACAGCCCAGAATAGTAGCAAGTGCTTCAAAGAAATAGCCACTAATTACCCAAAACATTCAGCTCTGATACCAATTGTTATGCACAGTAGAAGCGAAAACCAATAGAACAACCCAAATGCACAACACAAACTATGCCAGATAATTGAATATAACAGCAACTAAAGAGGCAACCAATCATCCAACAATGCAGAAATAGAAAGAATACCAAGATTTAATGAGGTTCGGTATAAATACCTACGTCCTCGTGCGCCGCTGAAGAAACCTTCCACTATCTTCAAAGAGAATTACAAACTTTTGGGTCACAATACAAATACCACAACTATTAGGCCAAACTGCAATTACCCAAATAATTGGGTCAAACTGTAATTACCTAAAAAATTGGGCAATACTACAAATACCCAAAACAAAGAGGGAAAAACCAAATATTACAAACTTTAAGGTCCTTAATGAAAGGCCCTTAAACTATGATGTCTTATATGTGAGACCTTACAATTATGGGGGGTGAATGATATTTCAATTGGAACACATAACCTCTCCCATAAGGCCTCCTTTTATAAGCCCATATGAGACTCAATTTTTGTTCTTTAATCAATGTGGGATTCCTCCCATTGCATATGAGCCACAATGCTCAACACTTATCCATCGCATTCTGTTTTCTTGTTACGAAAAAAAATTCTCTAGTTCACGTACCTAAATAGAGTGAACAATACTTGGATTCATTTAGTTTACAAGAGGGTACAAAAGTCAAGAACTAAAGTTATCCGAAAGCAAATCATCTCCTAAGAGAAATTACTCAGAATCCCATAAAAATAACACTTAAGACCATAAAAATGAAGAATAACTAACATTGAATACAGCCACAGTTTCAACAAGTAATTTAAAGAACACAATCCAAAGACATCCCCTAACACAATCCATTACCCAGAACCCCATGCTAGAACTCTATACCCTCCATTATTTGTGGCAGAAGCATTTATTCATTCACAGACAAGAATTGGTGATATTTTCACCAGTTTAGAAGTTATATTAATCTTACTACCAACACTTCATTTTTTCCTAAAAATTATGTTTTTAGATTATACTATGTTTGATAATATTAATCATTATTAGGTTGTCTTCAATTATTATTTCACTGAATCTCAAAGTTTTGCTACTTCCAAGTACTTCTAAAAAGGTAAAGAAATCTATAAGCTTTTAGCCAAAAATGAAAAGAAAAAACTTTCACGCTCCAGTTCAAGAGTTAAAGACAAACCAGTAATTGCAAACCTCCAAACCAGCCTCGGAAGACACAAAATTTCAAATGAGACTATTTATCCAAGCAAGCAAGCAACACAAGGGAGAACTATTTAGAATGCTTACCATTAATTAATGAGCTCAAACACAGATGTTTTTGCATTAAAAACCTGTTATGCTAAAAAAGCAAGATTGTGCCTTATGAAGATAAAGCAAGACATTGATTAACTGCTTTAGATAAGATAAAATATTGAACATGAAAAATAACTAAGAAACCACCATAAAAAAAGACGGTGCCTAATGGAAAGGGCCACAAAAATTCAACTACATGTAATGTGAAGTTAAAGCTTATTAGGAAATAATTTAATCAATTTTTCAATTGAAAAAAGTACGGTGTTCTGCAACTAAAAGCAAATACATTTCCAATCACTAATTGTTTCACTTAACTCTAGTCGCTAGGCAAGAACGTACATGTCAATAAGTTACGGGGCCACAACTAACCCGATTTTTTGCATATGAATTTCACACCAAACAAGGGACCAAAAGAAATTGAAAAATATAAAATAAGAAATCAAAACTTACTAAAATCTGACTGGAATTTTCTATTCGCCTTCCTTTTTTTCTTCCGCCTCTTCTTCAAAGAATGTCCTAAAAGGCTTGCCTAAAGCTGGAGCAGTTGCAAGAAGAAATGCAGTTGGAAAAGGCTGTCCCTGATTTTGTGGAGTAGGCACGGAGTGGTAAGCTTTTTCCTGCTTTGAAACATGAGATTCATGAATTGAAATAATTTGACGACACAAACAATAAACCATGGAATTCAATAAACTAATGTACTACCTTCAAGTTCTCGGCCTCTAGAATGGGCACCTCTCCAATCTTCCATATCTCAGTTTGTGGCTTTTGGACCTTCGCTTCCAACCCTTGCATTTGCTTTGCTTGGGCCTCAAACTTCTCCCCAATTATCTCTAGTAACTCAGAGTTACTAGCAGCTAACTCAGCTCGAATTGTATCCAAGAGACTGACACGGAAGGAGGCTCACTTGCCTGTAGCGAAACAATAATATTAGTATAACCACATCTAAGAGAACATAGATTAAAATGTGAAGAAGCTGTAGAAGTCTTCAATCCAGTGAAGCTAAACGTGTCTATATCTCATAAAACAAAAGAAAAATTTTTTTTAGGTAAACAACAAATTAGATTGCAAGAAAGCGTGAAGAAGAAAAATAAAAGACAACTTGTGGGTAAATTTTTTGAATCTCACAATTCTCAACTACCTCATCGCAATTTTGATAGATGCAACCTATGAAGTAACAATACATTCTATGTGTTGACATGGCCAGGTTTCTATATTAAAAAACATGGATGCTCTAAAATAAGAAACTAACATTATGCATGCGATATAACTTGATATAAATGATGCAACATGAACGGGAGAACAACCTCCATCCTTAGTTTTCTTCAAGATATCATCAAGGCCAATTTTTGCTGCATCTTGTTCTGCAACTTTTCAATGAGAGATAGTCTTTGTGGAAGCATAAGTCTTTCCATCGATGACTACTTGTTGATCTAAATTATGGGGCATGTGGGTACCCTTCATTGGGGGTTTCATATGTTGGAAGTGGGATAGAAAATCTTTGTGTAAACTCTTGCAACCAATTCTTGAACATTAAGGACCCAAAAATCCCTGGACAACAAGAATCACTTTAAATAATATAACGATATTTTTTTCAATAGCCAGTGTCGTTAAAAAGAAACCAAAACATTGTTAGGTAGTGAGGGACTAGACTTATGGAGATGAAGGAATTTCAAAGGGGATTAAAAAAATATTGATAATATCAAAATCCAAGTAGATGATTTCATGATAAATTGATTATGCTCACTATTTTCCCCGCCTCCAATTCTTTTAGGACTACAACCATGTACAGAGCCAAAAAGCCCATCAGGGTCTAAATGGCGTGAGGATGCAGTGGCATACATTTCGTGAATATTAAATTTTGAAAATTTTAATATAAAGAGGAGTAAAATTAGTAATTTATGATGCGAATAAATAGTGGATTTGAGTAATAAAATTAAAATTATCTAATCTTGACAACGTTAAATAATTCAATAAATCTAACAAAGTCACAATTCTTAATCTATGATGCAAATAAATAATAGGTGAAGCCCATAGCATCCATGCTTATTTTATTCATATTATAACAAATCTCAAATATTCAAAATCATAACTCATAACATAGTTTCAAAAAAAATATTATAAATATATATAGAGAGAGAGATAAAAAGATAAATTGAAATTATAATACACAGTAACAATGACAATAACTAGCAAGCCATGGGACCAAAAATAATGCAATTACATTACGTGGAACAATTGTCTCATTTTTATGTATAATAGAATGATAATAAATAAATAGCCATAACTTAGAAACCAAGGTGAAGAATAAAAAAAGTGATCTTCAACAATATTAAAACATATTATATTTGCCTGATATGATAAAAACCAATAAACAAAATAGGACAGAAGAAGATTTTTATCATTGAATATGACCCCCTCCAAAAAAAAAAAAAAGAAGAAGATTTACTTCACATGAAGGTGCTACTGCTGAGTGAAGTGAAGAAGAAGAAGATAATTTTATGTAAATAGATAGGAAAGAAGACATAATTCTTGTTGTGTGCAAACGGATAGGACCACAAAAGTAAATTATGAATTAAAATTTGCTAAGTGTATTGCTATGAAGGAAGAAAACAATAAAAAAGAGAGCCATCTTTAATTAAGTTTTAGAATATAAGATCAATAAAGAGATAACACGTGTGTAAAAACTTCCTCAAATCCAAGAGGGGTTAAAAATCTTTTCAAATCCTTTGCCTCCATCTATGACGACAACTATCTATCATATTAAATACATCATCAAACACCACAATCAGTTGCTATATGGTATATAATATACAATCACTAAATGATATCTAGTGAAGCATGTATATGACATAACTTTTAGACTTCTCAAACAACATGCATGCCATTGTCATTAGAACCAAAGATGACATGGTTGTTACCATGCACTATATCAAGGAGTCTAAAGTAGAATAAAAAAGGACATAGATCTTTATGTAATAATAAAATGAAAGTGAAAACAATATATATTAAACAACGATTACCTGCAGAGGGAGCCGAAGCAGCAGGAGGGCAAGTGGGAATGGAAGGTTGAGGGGGGAGGGAAGAGGGAGGAGGTGGAGGAGGAAGAGGCAGAGATGAAGGTTGAGGCAGATTTTCAGCCATTGATTCGATGACAGTCTACAAAACTCAACTCAGCGAAGTTAGTGTACAAGAGAGAAATGAAGAGACTAGTAAGAAAAGTAATGGATTTCTTCTCTTGTCCAGACCTGTAATAAAAATGGGTTCTAATTGTGACTTCTGAGGTAGAACTATATTTCCATTTAGAACTAGAAATAGAGGATTAATTCTTAATAGAGAGCAAAGATCATATTCATTTAATTTCCTCTGCGCCTTACAATTTCCTGTAATCACATTTAATTCAATCATTTTCAGTAAATAGAATAATAACTTGGCAAAAAGATCAAATGAACATAAAAATAATTTTCAAAAATGCATCGCGATACAGAATGCAAATTACTATAAAAAGTTTATAACAGATTACTCATGTCTCTCTTAGGCATGTATCACAAGATGAGAACATAATATTCAAGCATATGAGTATTAGGAAGAAGTACTTACTGGATAGAAAATTTCGAAGAAGATAAATCTTGATCATCTTCATTTGCATATACATTAAGAATCGTTTTATGCCCATTGCTGACTTTTCAAATCATACAACCAACAAAATTACAACCGAAGAATCAGGTTACCAATTTTATATACTTGCATTATATTATTTCCCTCGACTATCTATTTCCTTAGAATGCCCAAATTGAGAATCAGAGGCTTGATTTGCAATCTAAAAATAGTTTTTTAATCTCAATGAACTTCAAAATAATGTTCTAACGAGAAAATTAATTACGCAATAGCAAACTTTACTCCCACCCACTTCTATTTATCAGCAACCAAGCAAAAAATAATAACTGTGAGTTAGTGAATGACTGATTTTAACATAATTCTATAAGAGCTGCCATTTCTGTGGGTTACATTGGCATTGTTAAGAAGGTGACTTCAATTAAAAGTCTATGATTTTACCTTATTCATGGAATTTCTTAACAGATAAGAGTTTTGCCTTGTGCTGTTGATGCCACTGTAAGCTAAAGTAATTTCCTCAACAATTATACTTCAAAACCTTGTCTTCATTTTTTCTTTTCCTTTCTCTCCTTTAATATGCATATATATAAATGATATTATTTTCGAAAATGTTTAAAGGAGACTATGAAACATTCAAACATAGCTCAATGTGCATTGAGAGGACTCAAGTTACAAATGAATGTATTTGAATTACTTTTTTTTTTTTTTTTACAAAAAGCAAATAATGGTCTGCTTAAACGTTTCTGCTTAACCGGTTGAGATTAGTTGTTAATACTAGTATCGTCCTTATGTTAGATAATATGTCTTTTTCATGTTGGTATGCTACCTTTTGTGCTCATAATGGGGCAACACTATGTTTTGTATTCTAAAGTTTTAAAAATGCATATAAAATTCAAAAGACAAAATCAAATGAAGCCAAATCAACAAATAACCAATTAACCACATACACGAAATCAAGTACGTATATAAATATTTACGCACCTTTGATTTACCTTTATTTTGCATTGCCAGCGATTGGTTACAACATTTTATCACGGCCTTATTGTTTTACAAGCGGAGACCGTGCGGCCTTAGGCGCAAACACAACCCGAAGTAAACCTAAGTAAGCCTTAAACCGCTATAAAAGAGGTTCAAATGAAAGAGAACAAGGACACGAGAGATTTGGGTGAGGAAATATTTACTACACACAAGGTAGTTTACAAGGCTTGCAAGACGCTTGAGCACTTGAGTCTAGCATGAATCGATTTACAAATGAGGGGATCACCCCTATTTATAGGCAAACACCTCCTTAATGTGTGGCTAATATTGCGCAACATCTCATAACCTTATTGGCCAACCACGTACCTAGAACTTTCATATTCTAGACCCTTCCTAGATATTTACAAACTTACTTGTTAGCCAAGTAATTGTAGATACATCCATATGAGCCTAGATAACACTAGACTACTCTACACTACCTTAGACTTTTCTAAAGAACCCTAGACACTAGAGAGCGACATGATCTTCTAGAAGCTTCCGTAGTCTTCTGCTCTCTTCTATCACCATCTGGAACCTTCCGAAGTCTTCTAGGGCCTTTTAGAATCCTCCGTATGCTTCTCATACCTTTCAGATTCTTTCAGATCCTTCTAGAACTGGAACGACCCAGAACCTTCCAGAAACTTCCGGAACACCAAGCCCATTCTTTGCGCCTTTGAATTCCTCTCGACACGAAGATCCCAAATTACTATAACACTTGCCTCGAAATCCCATTCTTTGACGCACTTTCGAGCAAGTTCAACGCAAAACCATGCATATGTCGTGCGGGGTGGGACATCGTCCCCATCACGATTTCGTGACGCCCTCATTGCATCTTCGAGGATGTACCAAAGTGTGCGAGTGAGCGGTCTTTCCTTCATGTCGCCGCTTTCCCCTTGCATTATTATGTTGTCTCCTGGTTGCCTTGACCTTTGTACCTATGTACTTGGCAACCCCATTCGCCATCTTGCCTCTCTCTGTGTCGCCTTCCTCTATGCGCACTCCTTTACCATCCTCCTTTAATTACAACACTCCTAGATGCATGGTGTTGGAGCTTGGTGCTGCTACAGTGGAAAGCATGCATAGACCACCCTCGGAGATGCGAACTGTATTGCACCGAGGCTATATCATCAAGTCATAATGCCTCAAAAATTCCATGCCTAAAACTATATCCAAAGTATCCAAGGGAGCTGCAGAGAGATTGACCTTACCTCTAGAAAGACCCATGTGCAGCTCAACTCCACGAGCAACTCCATTGAGGGGTATGGCTTCCGCATTCGCCTCATTGATTCATGCTCGCTTCTTCTCAAGTCTTAGGCCTAACCTCTTGGCCTCACTTATACTAATGAAGTTACGTGTGTCACCCGTATTAACTAATGCCCTTATGGTCTTGCCATTGATGCATCCAAGTGCATTAATGATCGTCTAATGGCTTGGGAGATGCAGAGGTTTTTGTCAAGGAATTGAGGACTTGCAAAGCACCCATACGTGCTGGCTCCTGTGCCTCTTCACATTCTTGGAGCATGATACTCAATATGTGTCTCTTTGGGCAGTCCCACGCTCAATGTGGACCATCACACAAGAAGCACTTCAAGTTGGGTGACAACTTCTTCTTGTTGTTTCTTCTATAATGGTCATCAAGTCTTCTATCTCTACCATTGTGAGGACGTTGATAATGCAGAGATCTATCCTTTTCTTCACTACTATCATGATCGTAGGGAGTTTCAATGTGTTTAGAAGACTCACCTCTATGGTAGTCGACAAGCGTCTTTGCGATGGTGAATACAGTAGCGACATCCTTCACTCCTCGCCTTTGCAACTCTTGGTATGGCCATGGTTGCAAGCCGTCCATGAAGTTGAAGAGAAGATTTGCCTCACTCATGTCATTAATTTGGATCATCAACCCCGAAAATTTCTCTACATATTCGCAAATCGAACGCGTATACCTCAACTCCTTCATGCGCTTCTTTGTATCAAATGACGCGTTCTTCGGATAAAATTGGCATTTCAACTCCTTTTGTAGATCTGCCCATATGTCTATGATGCACATGCCATTCCTAACCTCCCCATACTTTTGACGCCACCAACTAGCTATAACATCTGTGAGATAAAGGTTGCAGTGTTTACTTTGGCCCTTTCGTCTAGGATCCCCAATGCGTCGAAGTACCTCTCCATGTGTCAAAGGAAGTTATCTAGCTCCTTGGCACGTTTGCCACTATACTCTTTAGGTTTGAGTGCCTTTATCATGGGGATAGCAGGTGTGGGTGATGCTACTGTAGTGCCACTTGCTTTCGATCTCTTGAGCGTGGCTACCTCAGCCTTCGTCTCATTTAACCCTTTACTCAGTTCTTCCACCTGAGTTTGGACTTTGGCCAAGACTTCCAGCACCCTTGCTTGGAAAGCATGTACCCCTTGACGTAGTGCTTCGACGGCCTCGGAATAGCGCATGAATTCTTTGAGCTCACTACCTTGGCTTTTTACCTTGTCATTGAGCTCCTCCATGCCTTGTTTCACGCCTTGCTCTAGCCTATCTAGTCTCTCCATTGTATCAATCATGGCTAGTTCCACCTTGTCTCCATAGCGCTCATCACGTCACGACCGCAATGTTTGCCATTGTGTCTACCCAAACTTGTTCTCAACACCCCACATAATGAACCTCTACTAAACATCGGCCAAACCTTGGCTCTGATACCAAGTGTCATGACCTTATTGTTTTACAAGCATAGACCATGTGGCCTTAGGCACAAACACAACCCAAAGTGCCCCAAAGTAAGCCTTAAACCACTATAAGAGATGTTCAAGCCAAAGAGAATAAGGACACGAGAGATTTGGGTGAGGAAATATTTACTATACACAAGGTAGTTTACAAGGCTTGCAAGACTCTTGAGCACTTGAGTCTAGCATGAATCGCTTTACAAATAAGGGCTCACCCCTATTTATAGGCAAACACCTCCTCCACGTGTGGCTAACATTGCGCCACATCTCATAACCCTATTGGCCAACTAAGTACCTAGAACATTCTTATTCTAGACCCTTCCTAAATATTTACAAGCTTACTTGTTAGCCAAGTAATTCTAGATACATCCATATGAGCCTAGATAACACTAGACTACTCTACACTATCTTAGACTTTTCTAGAGAACCCTAGATACTAGACAGCTCCATGGTCTTCTAGAAGCTTCCGTAGTGTTTCGCTCTCTTCCATCACCATCTAAAACCTTCCGGAGTCTTCTAGGGCCTTCTAGAATCTTTCGCATGCTTCTCATATCTTCCGGATCCTTTCGGAATGTTCTGAAATGTCTTGAAACCTTCCGAAAACTTCTGGAACACCATGCCCATTCCTTGCGCCTTTGAATTCCTCTTAACACGAGAATCCCAAATTACTATAACATTGGCCCCGAAATCCCATTCTTTGGCGTACTTCTGAGCAAGTTTGGCGCAAAACCGTGTGCATGTTGTGCGGGGCATGACAATTTTCTCCTATCAAAGCATAAATATTAGGGAAGAAAAAATTAAAATCCATTAAATAAAAGAATTGCTCCATTAACCAAAAAACAAAAAAAAAATGCAATAATAGACATACAAAAGTTTCGAGCAATCTACGCCATGGACGTGGTCCACATTAAGGGCAAACCTATTTACCTACTTGGCCAATAATGTGTTTGATGATTTAGAAAGCAATACACACAAAAATATATATAAAAAAAAGGATCAATCCTCTTACCTTCCACACTTTCTCTCATTTTATAAGCAATCATAAGTAGACTCGTCCTTATTTCAGTACTTAAATGGCCTGTTAAAATATTAGTTTTCTTTTAGAAAAAGGAACATTTAACAGCAATCCAATTAAAAGTGTTCTTGCAAGCAGCAGGAAAGGCAATAAAGAATGGAAATTCATATATAAAGCTCAATCCCGATAAATAAATCAAAAAACCTGAACAAAGAAAAAACTATATATAATTCAACTAACACTTCTCTTTGTAATTTTTGCAAGGCCAGGGAAGGCAAGTGGGTCAAGAAAACATCAAACAATCATGGTTGTATCTCGTTTTACATAGCCTCTATGACGCCCAAAAAAAAAAATTCAACCATTTTATTCACTACAACATTTTCAAAAAGTTCACTAGCAAACCTAAAAAAAGAAAAAAATTAAAAAGCTATATTTTACGGTTAGAGATAAGAAGGACAGAGCTTTCAACATTTTTCTTAAACCCTAAGTCAAGAAAAATAAAGTAGTGAAGTTGAAGCTACATTGTGATAGCTTAATTCATTTGGGAACGCAATTGGAGATAACTTACTGCTGAAATTATATTCGCAAGCACTAATTGAGGAGAAAACAGAGAGACTTACAAGCAGGATTAAAAACTATTTTTTTCTTTTGGGGTATTTTCAAGATTTCAGCTATATATATATTATTTATTTTGGGTATCACTGCACTGCATACCTGTTGCAGCACTGAATGAAGTTAGCCCTATTTAATGTTTTGATGCAAATCATAAACATAACTTGCTAACCGATTTATTGTGGTTTGACCGTAGTAGATAGAAAATTTATCAAAGCGAACCAGCATAATTATGACATGAAGAAGAAGAGTAAATATGGATGGTAATATATATGAGGTTCTTGGAGATTTCACGGGATTGTAGATGGCTCTGGAAAGTGGATTATTGCCCTGCAAGGAAAAATTTTAGCTTTTGGGAACTTGAACATTAATTTGAATTGGGTTGCGATGGGACTGTATAGGGTTTTGGAAGGTAGATTGTTGCTCTGCATGGAAAGATTAGCTTTTGAGGACTAAACTTTACCCTGCATGGAATGATTAGCTTTTGGATGTTTTCAAGTGTAAGTGTGTGTGTCTATATATATATATATATATATATATATATATATATATATATATATATATATATATATATTATTTATTTTGGGTATCACTACACTATGAAATGATTAACTTTTGGGGTGTTTCCAAGTAAGTGTGTATGTGTCTATATATATATATATATATATATATATATATATATATTATTTATTTTGGGTATCACTACACTATGAAATGATTAGCTTTTGGGGTGTTTCCAAGTGTGTGTGTGTATGTGTGTGTGTATTATTTTGCGTATCACTACACTGCACACCTGCTGCAGCGCTGAATGAAGTCAGCACTATTTAATGTTTTGATGACGGAGGCTGGGAGCGGTATTGATTATAAGCTAAGAAAATCTTGTTCATGCATTCGCCACAAGCGGTTAATGATAATTAATCAAATTTATATAGTAAATAATTAGAAACATTAGTGAAAAGCCAAATTCTAATGAATTTTTGTTCAATTAGGACATTATATTAAATAATAAAAAAATTGATTATTAATCACACCATGTAAATCGAATAATATTATAATAAACAAAACCAGAAACTGAAGTCAAATGGAGTAAAGTTTTCTTCTTTATTTTCTTCTAGGGAGTAGACAAATAAATAGAGAGAGAAATTAAAATTAATCAAGTCAATACTTATGTAATATAACCATGTGAATCAAATTATGTGATAATAAATAAAAACAGAAACTTGAGTTAAATGGGATAAAAAAACCGATAGTCGATAGTCATCGAGTGTCTGATGAAACTTTTATCGGATTCCTCCAATCGATATACGCTAGGTTAGACATCCGACAATACGATTGTGTCAGATGTCGGCCTAGCCGAGTGTCGGATTCAAAATTCGACATTATATACTCTTCGGTTAATGTATCTGACGCTTGATGCAATTGTTTTCACTTTCATCAATTGTCGGTTACATATTAACTGACAACGACATTCAAAGCCCATGAAGTCGAGACTCGATGACATGTAATTCTAGCTAATTACATGTCGTCAACGGTCGGAGACATGGTTTTGGTGTAGCATATGTCGGTTTACATGAAACTAACACTCGATGAAAGTAAAAATAGGTTCCTCGAAGAAACGTGTTGAGTCTTGTCGGATGGATGAACAGACACTCGCTATTAGGACGTTTTACATAAAACCGACACTCGACATTCCCAATTACAATAATGTCGAGTGTCGGAAACATGGTTCGTACATCGAGATGTCGATTTACACAAAATCGACACTCAATGTCTTTGAAAATGCCCTGATGACGAGTGTCGGTTCAATAATTATAATTATATAACGTATTTAAAATTCATTAAAAGATTCTCTAAAAATTTTGATTATGGTCATGAATAGGAAAATATCTAGGTGGGAATATTTCTTTCTATTTCATAAAATCATCTCATTTATATATTATCTTTCGTTTAGCTAAACACCATTGCAATTGTTAGTATTGTAAACGAATACATATATCCATGCAATAATATATGACACATTTAGCATCTTTATCTCATCTATAACTTTCTCTACTAACAAAAGCTTAGATAATAGACACCACAAGGAGGTTATGGCCAAAAGGGTTAATTTTACACCATCTTCATCTCATGTCAATGAAGAGGTATAAGTAAATAGATAATGGATAGCCTAAACAAGATTCCTTCAATTACCTTTATTGGGGTAAGTTGAGGATTACCATTGAAAACGACCCATACATTAAATAGGTAAAATTAGAGACCAACCTATATAGGTAAATTGTTCAATAATTAAGTCATGTTTTCATAACCTTTTTAACCTAATTATTTTATCCAACTTGTTAATTAATTCAACGTCGGTTTAACTTGTCAACTCATTTAACCCATTTGAAAATTCAAAGTTTCCAACTTTTGGTAAATAACATAATAAATAGTGACCAATGTCAAAGATGTTACAATAATTATATTAAAAGGTAATTTTTATAAAGATAAAATCCAAAAGCATTAAGTTTAGTACTTGGTTTTTTTTTTTTCCAAATTTACTAACATATGTCATAATTTATGAAAAAAAAAAGATTGATTACTTATATCTTAAATAGGATCATAAGTTGAGAGTAATTAACTCTTACACAATCCTCTTCTCCTATTAAATATTTATTTATATTAATTTGATTATTGTTTTAATCAAGTTTAAGCTCAACTCTAATCCTTTAACTTAACGATGTGAATTGTTACCTTTATATTCTAATATATTAGTCTTCAAAATCTACTAACCGTTGAAGAAATACTTTTTGTTTTTCTCAACAATAATTACTATCAATGAAGCCATCATCTACATAACGTCTTGTAAACAGGTTTCCATAGAAATAAAAATATTGAAGGATAAAATTTATTAGATGAAATTCGAGAATAGAGAGAATGAAAGAAACGTGAGAAATTGGATTGAAGACATCGAAAAAGAAAATTATAGTCAAACTATTGGAATTTGGACATCAAATTAGATTCTGAGAATACTATTTATAGGTATAAGTAAAAATTTTCTTTGAAAAAGACGAAGAAAAACAATCTATATTCTCGTTTAGTCCAAATGGAATACTTTTTTTAAGCCATACCATAATAATCCAAATGAATCCATTTTTTCTTTTTTTCTTAATGATTTGATAGATCTATATTTTATGAGTAGGACAAAAGACAAGACCATAAACTATTACAATTTTAGAATTTCAAAAATAATAAGTATTTAATATAATTTGCTTTACGAAAAAATTGTTTTCTCTTAATAATTGAGTTGAGTTCTTATAGAAAGATTTATTAAAGACTTAATTATTTTTTATCAAGGTTATAAATTAAGAGAACCCTAAATTTTAGTGACATTTTTATATTGTCATACCTATTTAACACCGCTGTTCACACATAATCAATCCAAATCTTAACTGAAATGAAAACAACAAATGAATTATTGTCCAATCAATGTCAACTATCTCTATAATATTTGCTATATTATTTTGTAGACTAATGCTATACTTGTCTTAACTTAATTTGTGTATATATATATATATATGCGATAGAATGATAGTTATGTAATTTATCATATTTTCTTACTATTTTTGTAATATTGACAAATCTGTTCTCACATTAATTATATACAATAGGACACAAACTTTGTAATTATAAACTTTAAGTATAATATTGGAAATTATACCATTAAGGCTTGTTTCGTTTGGAATTTAAGTACTTTTGCAGAAAATGTAAAAAGTATTCAAGTCTTGAGCTATTTTTGAAACTAGTAATATTTTGAAAATTTTATATGCTCTAATCAAAATTATCATCAAATGATGAATATGAACAGTGGCAGACATAGGATTTTGTTAAGGGGGGGGCACCTTAGTATTTCTAAATTTATATAATTATTTTGCTAAACAATACAAAAGAGAAAATTTATTGAAGATTGAAAAAAAAATACACATAGATAGGAGATATAACGAACTTTAGCCATTAAAATAAATCCTAACACAATAAAACAAAACGTAAAATATTAAAATTTAATAGGTCGACAATTCAACAAATACAAAGTCATAATTGTCCCCTACTAATTTTCATATTTTGAAAACGTTGCATGATTACCTCATTTTCAATACTATCAAAAATATCTTTCTCAATGTATGTAAGTAAACTATTGTTCATCCATTCATCTCCCATTTCATTGCATGATTTAGTCTTCACAATATTCGTAGCAGAGAATGTCATCTCAACTGTGGTAGTTGCAACCAATAGAATTAGTGCCAATGTCAAAAGAAAATACACCAATGGATAAATTTTGTGTTTTTTTGTTTTAACCATTTTTTGGGGCAAGACTAGAAATGTCTTTCAACTCTGAAAACTCACTATTAGAATGCATATCCACAATAAAGTTTTCAAGTTGATCTTTAAGTGCTTTGAGTTGAACTACTGAAAAATCTTCAGATAAAATTGAGCAAGTCATATAAAAATCTTCTTGACTTTTCTCCATATTTTTTAAAGGAAAAATTGTGATCACGAGGTTGACAATGATAAGCTTTTCAAACTTAATCTCGGGCATTAGGATTATATTCCAAAATTCGAGTTCTAATTCCAAGATCTGCAGGCAAATCTTCTAAATTAACATCTTCACAAATTTATTTCGAGCTTTTAGCACTTTTGTTTAGACTTGATGCCAACTCAAAAGTAGATTTTCTTTTGAAATATCTCTCTATAACTGATAAATAAAAATGATACGTATTGTTCTATTATTTAAAAAGACTACGAACACATAAAATAATAAAAAGTCTCTATAAGATAATCTTTTTAATGATTTTTTTTTTTACTCTAATCAATACAAATAAATCAAGAATAAAGAGATATATGACACAAATATACTATATAATATAAATTAGAAAAGAAAGTCATTACTATTCAAAGGAATTTTTTTCAATTTGTACTCTTTTTATAAGAATCAATTGATTAATTTTCAATGTAACAAAAGATATAAAGAAAAAGCAATAATTTATATCAAAATAAATAAATAAACATAAAAAAAGTTTACATAAATTTTATTTGTAGAATACAGTAAAAAGAATTAATTATAGTGAGTGACGATATAACTTACTTGAAAGAAATGATAATTAGTAATAGTCTTGTATAACTGTGTTCAATTGCACTTGCTATAAAATGGGTATATGATTGCCTACAAAATAAAAGCAAGATACTAAAAATAATGAACGTGCAAAACTACATAAGAAGAACACCAAAAATTTGATTAAAATTTCATGTATAAAATAAAATAGTGAAATATTAAATATAATAAAATATAAACTCACTTGGCTGTTGATTGTGTTTGTCTTTTGTACCAATTCGGAGGGTAGAAGAGTAGTAGGGGACGGGGCAGGTGGCAAAATGAGTGAATAGGCAGCTGTAGGAGAAAAAAGTGAAAAAAGTTGTGTAAAGTCAAATTAGGTTTTGTTTTTTAATAAAGGGGCGTATTGTATCTATTAAAACTTAAAGGGCTATAAAAAGATTTTAATATTTCAGGAGGGGCCCAGACCCCCTTAGATCCTAATGTCGGTCCGCCTCTAAATGAATATACCTCTCGTTTATAGGACTTATAATTGAACAACCGTTACTCCTTCTCAACGGAATGAATAATGTCCCATAATTCAACTCTCTACTCTCGACATTAATCTAATATCACTCAAAATTTGATATGTAATTAGATCTTTATTTTATTTCATCAACTTAATAACTTGACATGGAACTAAAGAACTCATTTTAAGTAATAAAAAAAATATTAAGGTTTGATAGTTTTTCTGGTTAATGCCTCAATAGTTTGACTTTTTATATGTTTTTTCACATTTTGTTCATGAAAACAATAAATGAAAAAAAAAATTGGTATAATACTTTTAAAACCATTGTCGAATAAAATAAAATAAGATAAGATAAAAGAGAGTCATTTCTTAATTTTCTACCAGTTTTAATTCTAAAAGCAATCAGATTTTGAATATTATTTTTAAAAAAATATTATTATTATTATTATTTTAAAAATGAGATACGGACACCAAAACGTTACAAGAAATCTCTGTAATAAGAAGGATGGTAGAGTAGGGCACACAACCCTAAGCATGTGCCTAAATATTTTCCACGCTTTTTCACACGCGTTCCACCAATAACATTCTTACCTTCCCCCGCTATCCAATTAAATTAACATGTGAATTACACCTTCCAACTCTTTGAGTGATTATTCCATCCTCACTTTTAAAATCTCTCGATTCCCCGGTTGTTGATTACAACCTCTAGTATTATCATTAACGAAGGACAACGTCCAAAGCAACTCTAAGGTTTGAAAAATATCAAATACACCCTCATAGTTCTTGATAGCAGCCTAATCACCAATTCCATGATTTCCCAAAAAAGAAAAATTCATGGTAAGCCCTCTACTGTATCCTCTTCGTCAGTTCATTGAATTTAGCACAATAAATATATTAGTCCATCAAAAATTAACATTGTGCAAAGATCTTAATTTAACCCTTTACTATCCGTATTAAAAGATTAAAATTGAGCTTCAAGTCATTTATTTGGGTACACTAAAATTAACCTTTTATATTTAATTTTCAATTTCTCATCTTTTAAAATTACCTAATTTATTAATTTATAATTCCACAATCGATCGGATGTTGGTCTTTTTTTTTTTTGGGTTGGACATTAATGCTCAATGTCTCGTGTGTGAAAGAAGACTTATATTGTCAAATGTTAGTTATCCAGAAAAGAAAAAAAGTTGAATTATCAATATATCAAATAGGAATATCAGGTGTGGTATCTAAATAATTTTGGTACATTTTTCTTTTTTAATTCTTTTAAAAGCTATAATTAAACATCTAACCATCCATTTCCAATTTCTCATCTCGTAGAATTAAAATTAGCTAACCTACTAATTTATAGTTTGACAATCGAATGTTAACAATTTTTTTTTTGTTTGGCATTAGCGTTTAATATAAAATATATACAAAAAGATCTATCCGATATAAAAAAAAAAAAAGATTGAATTGTCAATATATCAAATAGGGGTATCAGGATGGTTTCTAGATGGTTATGGTTCGTTTTTATAACTCTTTCTAATTCTTTTTTTTTTTAAGTGATTTTTATTAACAATAATAAGAATGTTTTAAGGGAGTTTCCATTAATGAAAGTTTGCGTAAAATATCATCTCAACCCACATGTTCCGACAAAATGACACAACTATTAATAATACAATATATAATCTTTCCTTTACTCATCTTCTCTTAGTTGTTGTCTCATACGTCACCGATTTTTTTATTTACCATTCATTTTCTTTTCTTCCCTTTTCATCTTTACCCCCGAGTCCCGTCTCTCTTTGAGCTTCCCTTCAATGGATTCTTCATTACAGGAACGAACTAACCACCAAATCTTCATCTACACCTTTTCTTATCTTCTTCTCTGAGCTTCTCTAACTTCAAACATTCATCCTCCTCTTCATATCCCAACATCAAAGAAACGCGACCCAGATCAAGACCAACCAGCAGCAACAGCAACAACCGCAGCAAACCATTTGGGTAACTTATTTCTAGTTTCTTTCAAAGTTATGAGACCGAATCAGTCTCCACCAGGGGCGGCAGCTAGCCCGTCGTCTTTGAATCGGAGAAGTCAACGTCGTCGGTCTGACTTAACCCTACCAATCCCACAACGGGACACGTCTCTCGCCGTCCCTCTCCCGGTTCCACCTACCTCCAACTCAGCTCCTTCTACAAGTCAAAACCATCAGAACCACCGCTATCACCAGCAGCAGCAGGTCATGAGCTTCTCTGAATTCTAACGCCTCAACAGGGTCGGCAGCGGGTGCGGCGGGACGTTCTACAAGGTCATCCGCAGACCCACCTCACGCGTCTGCGCTCTCAAAGTGATCTACGGCCATCACGAGGATGCGGTCCGGCGTTAGATCTGTAGGGAGATTGAGATCCTCCGTGGCGTGGACCATCCTAACGTGGTTAAGTGCCACGACATGTTCGATCATAACGGGGAAATCCAAGTCCTGTTAGAGTTCATGGACCGCGGATCCCTAGAAGGGAAGCAAATCCAGCAAGAGCACGTGCTCTCCAACCTGGCTTCCTGCTCGGGTTGTCGTATCTGCATCGCCGTCACATTGTCCACCGCGATATAAAGCCGACGAATTTGCTGATAGATTCGAGAAACAACGTGAAAATTGCAGACTTTGGGGTGAGTAGAATCCCGGCGCAAACGATGGATCCGTGCAACTCCTCGGTGGGGACGATTGCTTATATGAGTCCGGAGAGGATCAACACCGATTTGAACCAGGGAGTTTACGATGCTTATGCCCGAGATATTTGGAGTTTGGGAGTTTACGATGAAAGCCAATGTGAATTCTACATTTGCTTGCAGCAGATATAAAATCTTAACAAATTAGTTTGGTTGACAATGTGGGAATAGAATATTGTAGTTCACTATATGTAAAAACAATGGTTTATAGATACAAGCCGAAAAAGGTTGATTTATCATCATATCTTTAACTTGAAACCCACGCGTTAACATTCTATATTCCAAATTCAACCATACAACTCCATCCAGTTAAGGGCCAGAGAAATCTTTCCATCATCGAATCTACTCTTTCAAATATATAGCAACAACAGCTCCAGTCATAAGTGAACTTTCCAGTATATTCAAAAAGGTCCTATTATGCCTTAAGTAACAAAAAGCTGAAAACATTCAAAAGAAGTCCATTATCTGAACAATCACAAAAGTTCTAAAGCTTCTCCAATTTCAATACCCAGAACCTTATGCAATGTCCAGTGATCAAGAGTCCAAAGGACTACAAAGAAAAAGTGCCCACCTACCTGTGAGAACATGCCAAAGGGTGTTTGCTCAGTTCTCGTAACTTGACCTCCACCTCCGCAAGTTCCACATATCCTCGTCTTGGAGCCAATCTTTGCACCAGTACCGGCACAACCTTCACATGTTTCCAAGTGGGAAAGCCCAAATTCTTTTTCAGCTCCAAATATAGACTCAGAGAATTCCAATGTAATGTCATAACTGAGACACAATGAGCCAAGTAAAGATAACTATTCCATCAAAATTTAAAAAGTAACTGCAACATCAAATTTCAGAAATTCTGAACATAACTATAGTTTTTGTTTGTCGGCGTTTTTGTAATTTTTATTTTCAAAATTTAAAAGAGCATGTAGTTGATTTTAATTTTTTTTTTAAATTTTAAAAATAATACGTTATTGATATTGATTTAAATATATTTAAAAATATGCTTTTTCAGAATTTTTTTTTAAAAAAATATAAACAAACAAAGCCTAATATATTCCAAATCAATTATTGTAAAGAAACATATGAAGTATAAACCTACAGAGTTAAACGCGTCTTTCATCAAATAGTGGCTAAAGCTTCACCAGAAAAGCTATCACGGCACGTCTTTTTGCATATATGACTGCATTTAAAGCAATGATCTTATTTCGTACGGATGGCCCACAACAGTTTTTCCCTTCTTTTATGGATAACAAATTATTATATGTTACTGACATCCATATGGTTAAAAAGTTATAGCAGTTAGTATAAAAAAAATTAACGACGAAAGGGAGACAAGAAAAAAATTCTAACTCACCGAATATCATCACCCTTGGTAACAGTACTACGCTGGCGTGTTCTGAAACCAGTTGGGTCCATACCAGGAAAACCACCCGTACTTGGCCCAAAGAATGTCTCAAATAGATCAAAAGGATTAGTCTGCAGAAAGAAATAAAAAATTGTGAGGCGGTTTAACAGCCAAGCATTGCATTTATATGAGTCACATTAGATTCATGCTTTTTTTCTCAAATCGTTTAGGTTCATTTCAACATTCTTGGTCCACTGCCAAGAAAGAAAATCCTTTTAGTTTCTTCTAATTGAAATTTGTGAAATTTAGTAAGAGGCATCTATTTCAAAATCGAGCAAAAGTTGTTACTTCCATCTTTAACAACACCCCCTATATCAAGAAGACTATTTCTCATCTTTAACAAGAACAGATTTCAAAAGAAAATCACCAACCGCGTAGACGAACCAGAAGCCTAATTAGCAATCAACATATTCAATGTATCAAATGTTACTAGGGCAACACATACATACAGATGCATACACAAAAATTTCAACTCTAATCGTAAAAAATCTCAAGGCATAGTTCTTTGACATTAGCCAGACTACATAAACAACGAAATCAGCTCCTGTATAAGAAAACAAAGTCATTAATTATGCTCTTGAAATACAATTACGTCATGAAAGTCATAGAAGCAGCATATGCTTCATACATAAGCAGCCATAGGCCCAGTTAGTACCCCCACAAATGACCCAAGAAGCATTTCGTTACAATCAATAGCTGAGATAACTGGATCAACCTGAGGTAGGATCTAGCAAATGGTTAACCAACTGGAGGCTATCATGCACCAGGTAAGCTAGACAAATACATGCTCAATGTCAATCAATAGTATGATTGATAAACAGGCTACTCTATTTTTCAGGGGTTAGCCATTTCGCCCCTATTCAATGTCAGCAAAATAAAATTAATATATGAGATATAAGTAGATGAAGTACTGCATAAGCACTTGATCCTCCACCCACAGTACTTTTAACTCCAGCTTCTCCATATTAATCATACAGAGCCCTCTTTTTATCATCTAATAGCACCTGACAGTGTTGCACCTCAGAAATCAAAAGCCAATATAAGAAAAAACTTAAACAAGATTAGATACTCGACCAAGAATTTAAGGAAAGGTTTTTAAATACAGCCAACAAGGTGAAGAAACTTGAACACGACTTAGGATAATAAGACTGTCCTATAATTCTACAAGGTGAATAGTTAAAATACTTCCACACATAAAATTAGGGACAAAAGATATTTGGAGCATCTTTTTTGAAAATGGTTCTAACAAAAGACTATATGAAAGTTTCTAATTTAGGAAGGCAGTCAACTTTAAACAGAAAAAAGAAGTTTGATAGTGGCTCAAATCAAGCCTGTTCCAATCCAGTTCATCAATCCCAAACCTAGGCCATCAAAATAAATGATCTAGCTCAATTTGTTATAGGCAGATATATCGGCATTGTATCATAAAATAAAGGGAGAAATTTAAAAATGTCTCCAGACAGATAAATATTGCTTATATTGTACTTCATCTTTTTCACTCCTGAAGAAAAATGTCTACCTGAGATACGCACAAACGTGCAAACTAATCAAAATAAATACTTGATTCAAATCTTAAAGCCAACAAGAAGGACAAAAAACTTGAACTCAGCCCAAAATTAAAAGATGGCATAAAAATAGCATCACATATACAACAACGAACTTCAATTAGGACTGATAATCAACCAACCCTAGTAACCAAGAACAGGAGCTGGGTTACAACTACTAGAAACATTGATGACACGTGAGTAAAACTTTCATCCTAATATCCAGGCATCCAGAATCATGTTTCTCTTGCACTCCTAAACAGTTAAGTCTAATGCAGGTTGATTCAAAAACGTCAAACTAGATTTGATCCACATTAAAACTACCCTCTCCATGTCCTACAGATGCTACAAGTATGTTGTTTTAGAAAACTTAATCCAGAAAAATACCGAAGACAAATAATTTATACCTCTTAAGCAGCACTAATCTCCTTAAACTTCTCTGTTGCTCCAGGTTCCTTGTTGACATCCGGGTGGTACTTGAAATTAACATAAGAATCAAGAAGTTAGAATCATGTACAAAAAAAGATAAAAGAAATAATAAAACAGTGTCAGTTAAATTCATCTAAAGAGTTTTATAGATGAGCACTGTCAGACTCATTCCAATTCACAATCTTCCGCTAAAATGCCAATGCAGAAACAATGTCAAACACCTTAATTCACAGAATTGGAATCCAATTAATCAATAAAGTTCCACATAAGACAAATTATGCCATCCACAATCCCATCCAAAATCTCCCATATACTAACTAAAGTTCCCCCACCCCACCACCCAAAAAAAAAAAAAAAAAAAGGTAATAACTTCTTGTCATTTATGTTCGGTCCACAATAAACGGTACAAACAAAATAAATCCAAAAAGCATGGAAAATACTTATCATAGTTTACAAAAACCACACCTTATCTTAGCTTTTCCAAGACCCGCTTAAACTATTCTTTTTAATTTCTTTTTCTTTCTCTACTTTCCGTTTGGTTACTGAGAAACCGATTGAATAGATTCTATAGAAGTAACCCAAATATCAGAAAATGAAAATCTTTCACTTATAATTCAAACACCCACATAGCATTAACTTTTTTCCTTTCCTGTCTAGCACTTTCCTACTTTTTCTCACGAACCAAACACTAAAAACGAAAACTAAGTACAAGCCAATTCAATTAAGTACCTCACGAGCCAATTGCGATAAGCCGCTTGGCGGATTTGGGGACGCCAAGAGTGGCATAGTAATCCCCAGAAGCAGCAACCACGTGCAAACCAAAACGGCGCGTAGAGACCCTGGCATTACCGAACTTGGTAGCACCAGCAGTAGTAGCAGTTATAGTAACCGAAGCAAAGCTCCTGTGGGACCTGAGGTGGATCCCACCACTTAAAAAAGACGAATAAGAAGAAGCAGAATTGTTTGAACTCGAATGGGAGAAGCTGAGAGACGAAGGGACGAAAGAAATAGCTGCTGCGGTTGTGGCTGTTGGGTTTTTTTTTTTTTTTTTTTTTTTCTCTTTAGCCATTTGTGTGTGTACACAGATTTTACGCGTGTTAGAGAGATTTGAGTTTATAAATATTATAAATAATAGTTAAATCTTTTTATTTAGTTGTCTTATTAAAATTATTTTTCATCTTTTTATATTTATAAGGTCTCACATATAAGACCTTATAGTTTAAAGACCGTCAAAGAGCTTAAAGTTTATGATATTTGTTTTTTCTTCTTTTAGTTTTAGGTATTTGTAATATTACTTAATTATTTGGGTAATTATAGTTAATCTAACTATTTAAATAATTACAGTTTGATTTAATAGTTGTGGTATTTATATTGTAACATAAAAGTTTGTAATTCTCTTTGAAGATAGTAAAAAGTTTCTTCAACGACGCTCGAAGACGTAGGTACTTATACCGAACCTCGTTAAATCTCGGTGTTCTTTCTATTTTGCATTGTTATCGATTGGTTGTCTCTTTAGTTGTTATTATATTTAATTATCTGACATAGTTTGTGGGTGTGTATTTGATTATTTTATTGGTATCGCCCACCGCGTTTCCGCAACAATTGGTATTAGAGCCTAAGGTTTTAGGTAGTGAGTGGCTATTTCATTAAAGCACTTGCTACTATTCTGGGCTATTGAATTTGGATTGCTAGTTATTGAATATAATAATTTATTTGGAGCTTGTTTATTGGTGATTTGTATATCAAGCTTATTTGTGAGAGGTAGTGATGGCATCATCGTCAACTGTACCAGATAAGACAGTGACTGTGACAAATACAAAAATAGATGCATTGACAGTGAGAGGGCATAATCAAAGTAGGAAACAAAAAAAAGGGAAAAAATCTTGGTCGAGAGGTAGATTAGGAAAAGATGAGTGTGCCTTTTATCATGAGAAATGGCATTGAAAGAAAGATTATCCTGAGTTGAAATAAGAAAGATAAGGGCAAGGCTGTTTATGATGCATGTGTTATTGAGCGTGAGGATGATAGTGATTTTGATGTACGTGTAGTTGGTCATCCATCAACTTCTGATTCTGATGAGTGGATTATGGATTCGGGTTGTACTTATCATATGTGTCCACATAGGAATGGTTCTTTCAGTTTGAAGAACTTGATTGTGGAGTTGTGTATATGGGCAATGATGATATTTGTCATACTGTTGGGATAGGTTCGATCCGATTGAGGAATCATGATGGACTGACTAGATTTCTGACAGATGTTCGATATGTACCGAAGTTGAAGAAGAATATCATCTCTTTGGGAGCCTTGGAATCTAAAGGCTGTGGGATATCTATTCGAGATGGTATTCTGAGGGTCACTTCAGGCGCTCTTGTGGTATTGAAAGGCACTAGGAGGAACAACTTATATTATTATAATGGTAATACAGTTATTGGATCAGCAGTTATGGTTTCTGATAATGATGCAGATTCAGGGATCACTAGACTGTGGCATATGCGATTGGGACATGTAGGTGAGAAAGCCTTATTCAATTTGGTGAAACGAGGCTTATTGAAAGGTGCAAAGACCTGCAAGCTGAATTTTTGTGAGCATTGTGTTCTGGGAAAGCAGAAGAGAGTGAAATTTGGCACCGCTATTCATAATACCAAGGGTATTCTTGATTGTGTTCACTCAGATGTATGAGGACCTACTAAAATCGCATCGATGGGAGGTAGGCACTACTTTGTTACTTTTGTTGATGACTTTTTCAGAAGAACTTGGGTGTACTGTTTGAAATCAAAAGATGATATTCTTGGTGCTTTTCTTAAGTGAAAAAAGATGATTGAGACACAAACTGGCAAGAAGATCAAGCATCTCAGAACAGACAATAGTGGTGAGTATTGCAGTGATCAGTTTTTGAAATTGTGTCGAGATGAAGGTATTGTACGTCATTTTACTGTTAGAGGTACACCACAACAGAATGGGGTGGCAGAACGCATGAACCGGACATTGCTGGAGAAAGTTCGGTGTATGTTGTCCAATGCTGGGTTGGGCAAAGAATTTTGGGCTGAGGCTGTGACTTATGCGTGTCATCTCATTAATCGTCTACCTTCAGCTGCTATTGGTGATAGAACTCTATTGTAGGTATGGTCTGGACAACCTGTTTCTGATTATGATTCTTTACATATTTTTGGTTCAATTGTATATTATCATGTGAAAGAATCTAAGCTGGATCCTAGAGCCAAGAAAGCAATTTTCTTGGGTTTTGCTTCTGGAGTAAAAGGATATCGTCTTTGGTGTCCTAGTACGAGGAAGATTGTATCCAGCCGAAATGTGACATTTGATGAGTCTTTAATGTCGAAGAAATCAAAAAACCAGACAAAGGTGAATGGTACTCCACAGCAGGTGGAGCATACTCAGCAGCAGGTGGAGTTTGAAACGACAACATTGAACCCAGTTAGATCTGTTGAGACAGATGATGGTACTCCTGTGACAGAGGAGGATTTGGGAGATGATGGAGAGGGTTCTACTCAGGAACCTCAACAGCAACAAGAATCTATTACAGTTAATAGGCCAAGACGTGAGATTAGCAGACCTGCTCGATTTGCTGATATGGTGGCCTATGCACTTCCAATTGTAGATGATGATGTTCCTTCCACTTGTAAAGAGGCAGTTAGATGTTCTGAAGTTGATCAGTGGAAGACAGCTATAAGTTAAGAGATACAGTCTCTTCATAAGAATGAAACTTGGGAGCTAGCTCAATTACCGAAGGGTAAAAAGGTAATTGGGTGCAAATGGGTATATGCAAAGAAAGATAGATTTTCTGATAAGGATGACGTTCGCTACAAGGGAAGGTTGGTAGTTAAAGGCTACGCTCAAAAGGAAGGAATTGAATACAATGAGGTATTTTCTCCAGTTGTGAAACATTCTTCCATTAGAATTTTGTTGGCCTTGGTAGCTCAGATGAATATGGAACTAGTTCAACTTGATATAAAAACTACATTTTTACATGGTGACTTGGAAGAGGAAATCTATATGACTCAGCCAGAGTGATTCAAAGTTGCTGGTAAGGAAAATTTGTTGTGCAAATTGAAAAGATCGCTTTATGATTTGAAACAATCTCCGAGACAGTGGTACAAGCGATTTGATCGGTTTATGATGGGTCAGAGGTACACAAGAAGCAAATTTGATAATTGTGTGTATTTTCGGAGGCTACGTGATGGTTTTTTCATTTATCTACTCTTGTATGCTGATGATATGTTGATAGCTTCGACAAATATAGAAGAAATTACAAAGTTGAAGACTCAGTTGAATTGAGAGTTTGAGATGAAAGATTTGGGCGAAGCTAAAAAGATACTAGGTATGGAGATTAGCAGAGATAGAGGGACAGACAAGATTTGTTTGACTCAGAAGCAGTATCTGAAGAAGGTATTACAGCAGTTTTGTATTACAGAATAGTCAAAACCTGTAAGTACCCCACTTGTTCCTCATATAAAGCTTAGTGCATCTTTATCTCCTAGTACAGATGAGGAACAAGAGTATATGTCTCGAGTTCCATATGCTAATGCAGTTGGTAGCCTGATGTATGCTATGGTGTGTACAAGACCCGACATTTCACATGCAGTTGGAGTTGTGAGCAGGTACATGCATGATCCTAGTAAAGGACATTGGCAAGCAGTGAAATAGATTATACAGTATTTGCTGAAAATCGTAGATATTGGCTTAGTCTTTAAGAGGGATGATACATTTGATCAGTATGCTATTGGTTATGTTGATTCTGATTATGCTAGTGATTTGGATATGTTGTATCCATTGAGTCCCTATTTGGATAGTCATTCTGATTATGCTAGTGATTTGGATATGTTGTATCCATTGAGTCCCTATTTGGATAGTCCTCATTCGGAATCCCATATTGATTGGTTAAGGGAAGGTCATAGGGCTTATATATGGGAAGAGTTCCTCCACCTAATAGACTAGTCTTTTGGGCTGGATACTCACTCCATATATGGTGGCCCATTTGTTTAAAATTGTTGTTGTGCACAGCGGAAGCGATCCATAACAAGTGGTATCAGAGCCAGCCCAAGACAGCAATGTGGACTTATTTGGTTCAGACAATGATGGTGTCACTGTCCACCGGGGCCTTGTCTTTGTGGAGGATTATCGTTGGTGGTTCAGACAAGGATGATGCCGCACAACCGCCAGGGCCTTGTCTGAGGAGAGTGATTGTTGTACCCATTGAGTCACCATTTGGATAGTCCTTATTTGGAGTCCTACATTGATTGGTTAAGGGAAGGTCATAAGGCTTATATATGGGAGGAGTTCCTCCACCTAATAGACTAGTCTTTTAAGCTGGATACTCACTTCATATATGGTGGCCCATTTGTTGAAAAATTGTTGTTGCGCAAAACGGAAACGCGGTGGGCGGTCCGTAACAGGATAAACGTCGGTCGACAACCGGTTATGTGTTTACTCTTGCAAGAGCACCAATGAGTTAGAAGTCTACTTTACAGTCTATAATGACTTTGTCTACTATAGAGGCAGAGTATATGGCAATGACGGAGGCTGTGAAGGAAGCTATTTGGTCACAAGGATTGCTGGATGAATTGGGACTTGGGCAGAAGAAGATTACTCTTTATTCTGACAGTCAGAGTGCTATCCACTTAGCGAAGAATCCAGTGTTCCATGTTCGTGTTGACCCAGGTATGGTAACCCAAGAGGAGGGTGAATTGGGGTTTTATTTATCAAAGCGGATTTATAAAATTTTTCTTGAAAGATAAAAATTATTTCACTTTCTCTTTTGAGAATAGTGGTGAAGAAGATGAAAATAGAATGTAATCAAGAGAATAGTAATAAAGAATAATCACAAGTGCAAGTAAATGTAAAGAGTATAGGGATAGAGAGAGTGCAAACTCAATTTACGTGGTTCGACAAACCTTGCCTACGTCCACGGGCTCCTAGCTTCACGAGTTAAGCTTTCCACTAATTTGTAGAAATCTTTACAACTTGCTTGATGAACAACCTCACCAAGACTCTTTCCTTCAACTCTTGATAACACCACACCAAGAGTTCTTCTTGATTAACAACCTCACCAAGACAACTTCCTTCAACTCTTGATAACACCACACCAAGAGTTCTTCTTGATGAACAACCTCACCAAGGCAACTTCCTTCAACTTTTGATAACACCACACCAAGAGTTCTTCTTGATGAACAACCTCACCAAGGCAACTTTCTTCAACCCTTGATAACACCACACCAAGAGTTCTTCTTGATGAACAACCTCACCAAGGAAACTTCCTTCAACTCTTGATAACACACACCAAGAGTTCTCTCAAGGATAACAACTATCCTTTACAAGAAGAATTCACTTTCACCACAATACAAGAACAAAGAAAATTGCTTACAATAAAAGTACAACTCTCTTCAAAGAGTAGATGAAGAATATAAAAGATCTTTACTTGATATTTCTCTTATTTGTGGCTTGCTGGATTCTTGTTGAATGAATGGGAGAAGGGCTCATTTTATAGGCAAATGAGATGAACTTGATCAAGTGAAGACACCAACTCCAAAGTTTCTGCCCACTATAAAAACCGTAATCTTATCTGTCATTTTTGTCAATGTTTCGTTTGAAATTTGAAAATATGCAAAACATAAAAGATTTGTACATTTGAATAAGCTTTCCAACGCATCAAGAACCAAGTCATTTGGATATCTGTAGCTCAAGATATGGCCAAAACACCATTCGGTGCTCATGTGACTTAATTTTTATTCTATGTGTCAGTCCACCGAATTGCATGTGTATTATGTCAGCCTTCTGTTTGAAATTTGAATTTCTTCAAAGAATATGAAATCTGATCCATTGAATAATCTTTCTAATTCCACAAGAATCAAGTCATTTGGATATCTCTAACTCAAGATATGGATAAAACATCATTCGGTGCTCAAATAAGTTGATTTTTCTTCTCTGTGTCAGTCCACCAAATTGCATGTCAATTATGTCGGCATTCCATTTGAAATTTGAATTTCTTCAAAAAATATGAAATGTTCTTCATTAAGTCATCTTTCCAATGCCGTAAGAATCAAGTCATTTTGATTTTTCTAGCTCAAGATATGTCTAAAAAAGTATTCGGTGCTCATATCAGCTACTTCTATTTGTCTTTCAACTTGCATGATGATTTGGACAATCTTGCACTTGAAATTTGAATTTATTTAAAACATATGAAATGT
The DNA here is from genome assembly GCA_013180625.2 of Boswellia sacra. Taxonomy (NCBI): domain Eukaryota; kingdom Viridiplantae; phylum Streptophyta; class Magnoliopsida; order Sapindales; family Burseraceae; genus Boswellia; species Boswellia sacra. The sequence goes on from SNVD02013154.1 coordinate 501,627, forward strand.
TATAAATTGAGTAAGATTTCTAAAGGCTCAGGAATCACATTATTTGGACATTTGTAGAGAAATATATGACCAATTGATTGAACATTGCTCATGTGTCATATTTCTTGAATCAAACCTTGTACTTAAACTTTGGTGCCTTTAACATGTAGTTTTCTCCTTAGCTTCAACACTTCATTTTAATAAGCCTCTTCTTGATTTTAAAATTATTTCAATGATCTTACTCTTGCACATAAATAAACATATTAGTAAATCTCAATTAATCAATGTGTTTTGTTATCATCAAAATTATCATGTAGCCTTAGGGCTAACAATCTCCCCCTTTTTGATGATGACAAACCATTGATTGCTTTAAAATAATATCTAAAATCAAGAATGAAAATAAAAATAAGAATAAGCAAAAAGATGGCACTTGTTATGAATATAAACAATCCAACCGTAAATCTCAATTAATCAATGTGTTTTGTTATCATCAAAATTATCATGTAGCCTTAGGGCTAACAATCTCCCCCTTTTTGATGATGATAAACCATTGATTGCTTTAAAATAATATCTAAAATCAAGAATGAAAATAAAAATAAGAATAAGCAAAAAGATGGCACTTGTTATGAATATAAGCAATCCAACCATTTCTCCCCCTTTTGTTTTCATCAAAAAGATGTAATCAAATTAACTACTCCCCCTAAATATATTCTCCCTCTTAACATATGCTACCATTCAAAGATTATCATATAAAAGCAAAATTAAGACATATCCAACACGCCTAATTCTCTTCTAATTATGCAAAATCTATCTTAACTAAAGGGTTTAGTCATATTTGGGTCTAAGAACTAATTCCCAAACTTGATTTCTCTTAAATTGGTTCAATTCTTCTTGCATAGCCAAAATCCAACTTTTGTCATTTTTGGCTTCTTTAAAAGATTTTGGTTCAAATTGAGAGACAAATGCAACATGATTACAAAAGTTCCTAAAAGAAGATCTAATTTTCATGCCTTGTGATGGTTCACCAATAATGAGATCTTTAGGATGAGCTTTTGCATACCTCCATTCCTTTGGTAATTCTTGGGAAGAATCATTTACTTCCTCAAGATTTTCTTGTTGAAGTTGTAATTCATCTTGGCTCTTTTCATCAAGTCTTGATTCCTTGATTTGCCTTTCTACCTCAACAATATCATCATCTAAATTATTTGAAGAAATCACATTAGTTTCATCAAATTCAACCTATATAGATTCTTCAATAGCAAGAGTCTTTTTGTTAAAAACTCTATATGCTTTACTATGGTTGGAGTAGCCAACAAAAATTTCAATATCGGTTTTTGCATCAAATTTTCCAAGGTTATCCTTGGTTTTTAAAATAAAACATTTACGTCCAAAAACTTTAAAAAATCCAATGTTGGGTTTTCTTCCTTTCCAAAGTTGATAAGGAGTTTTCTTTATTAAAGCTCTAATATAAACTCTATTGATTATAAAACATGCGGTATTAATAGCTTCGGCCCAAAAATATTTTTACAAATTATTTTCAAGTAACATGGTCCTAGCCATTGCTTGGATAATCCTATTTTTCCTCTCAACAACACCATTTTGTTGTGGAATTATAGGTGCTGAAAAATTATGTTCAAAACCATTTTCATCACAAAGATTTTCAAATGCAACATTGTCTACTTCACCACCATGATCACTCCTAATGGACACAATAGAATACCCTTTTTTGATTTTGGACTCTTTTTATAAATTTTAAAAAAGCTTGTATGGCCTCATTTTTAGTTTTCAAGAATAAAACCCAAGTGAATCTTGAATAATCATCCACAATAACAAAAATATAATACTTTTCACCAAGGCTTTGAGTTCATGACGGTCCAAATAAATCCAAATGAAGTAATTGTAGAGATTTATTTGTTGAAATAAATTTCTTTTGTTTAAAAGAAGTTCTCACTTGTTTTCCAAATTGACAAGCATCACAAATCTTATCATTTTCAAATTTTATTTTTGGAAGACCATCAACTAAATCATTTTTAGAAATTTTTGAAATTTTGTCCATGCTAGCATCACCTAATCTTCTATGCCATAACCAAGCATCATGATTAACAATGAAATAATTTTCTACATGATCATTAACATCAATATCAATTTTATAAATATTACCACATCTATTACCAACAAATAATATCTTATTGTTACTAACATTCTTAATCACACATCTATTAGGCTCAAAAGCAACAAAATATCCCTTATCACATAATTGACTAATGCTAATCAAATCATGTTTCAAACCATTAACAAGCAAAACATTTTCAATAATAAGTGAAGAAGGGTTACCACTATTACCATGTTCGATTACCCTTCCTTTGGCATTATCACCGAAGGTTACATATCCTCATTTCTTCATGATTAATCTTGAGAACTTGGAGGCATCTCCAGTCATATGCCTTGAGCATCCGCTATCTAAGTACCACTTGTGTTTGCCACTCCTTTGTTTCTACAATCAATACTCAAAGAGCGACTTTTTGATACCCAAATGTTCTTGGGTCCTTGGGGGTTAGTTATGATACTTTTTGGAACCCATATTTGTTTCAAATTAAGATTTTTCTTAATATAGTAAGAATACACTTTGTGTCTATTACTTCCACAATAAGTACATGAATGATTAGAATTATTCATAGAAGATGCATGAACAAAATAGTTTTTAAAATACTTTTGATTTTTATGAGTTTTATATCCTATCCCTCTTTTATCTAAAACACACCTTTGGTTTTGTAACATAGAATTCAAATTTTTTGTGCTTTTTGTAAAACTATCAACAATATTCTTAAGTCATTATTTTCCTTTTTCAAAATAGCATTTTCTTTCTCTAATTTATCAAAATCCTTTTGTTTTAAAATCTCATTTTCAGTTTTTAAAAAATGCATTTGATTTTCCAAACTTTCAAAATCTTTTTGCTTTAAAATTTCATTTTCATTTTCTAAAGCCTCATTTATTTTCACCAACTCTTCTAAGTGAGATAACATGATTTTTGACTTCTTTTTTAAAGGATTGATTTTTGAATTTTGTTTATCAACTTGCACATGTAAATTTTGGAATGCTTCAAGTAATTCATCATATGAAAGCTTATGATCATGCTTTAGAATACTTATCTCATTTTCTCTTAAAGTCATGAAGCACATGTTTGCCACTTTGCAATCTTCTTCTTCATTCTCCTTCAAGGTGATTTCATGAGCCATGAGAGAACCCATAAGTTCTTCTAATGGTAGTTTGGTGAGGTCTTTTGCTTCTTGAATTGTCGTCACCTTTGGCTCCCAAGATTTTGGTAGACACCTAAGAATCTTTCTCACCATTTCAACATTAGAATAAGATTTACCAAGAGATTTCAAACTATTAATAATATCCGTAAATCTAGTAAACATTTCAGAATTGATTCATCAGATTTCATCTTAAAAAGCTCATAACTATGAGCTAGCATACTAATTTTGGATTCTTTAACTTGACTAGTTCCTTCATGAGTTACTTCAAGTGTGTGCCATATTTCTTGTGTAGTAGAACAAGTAGATATTCTATTAAACTCATTTCTATCTAGAGCACAATACAACACATTCATAGCTTTAGCATTCAAGCTCAATTTCTTTTTATCATCTTCACTAAACTCTTTAAGTTCTTTAAGCATGCATTCCCCATTTTCAATTTTGGTAGGAACAAAAGGTCCTTTCAAAACAATAGACCACAAATCATAATCAAAAGATTGCAAGAAAATACTCATTCTAGTTTTCCAATAAGATTAATCACTTCTATTGAAAAATGGAGGTCTAGAGATAGAAAGCCCCTCAACATGTGAAGTTGGATTAAAAGTTGCCATAACTCAAAAATCGATTAAGATTTAAAAAATTGAGCAACCTTGCTCTGATACCACTTGTTGACCCAGGTATGGCAACCCAAGAGGGGGGGTGAATTGGGTTTTTATTTATCAAAACGGATTTAAAAACTTTTCTTGAAAATCAAAATTATTTAACTATTTCTTTAAGAATAAAGGTGAAGAAGATGAAAATAGAATGCAATCAAGAGAATAGAAATAAAGAATAATCACAAGTGCAAGTTAATGTAAAGAGATAGGGATAGAGAGAGTGCAAACTCAATTTACGTGGTTCGGCAAACCTTGCCTACGTCCACAGGCTCCTAGCTTCACGAGCTAACCTTTCCACTAAGTTGTAGAAATCTTTACAACTTGCTTGATGAACAACCCCACCAAGACTTTTTCATTCAACTCTTGATAACACCACACCAAGAGTTCTTCTTGATGAACAACCTCACCAAGGCAACTTTCTTCACCCCTTGATAACACCACACCAAGAGTTCTTCTTGATGAACAACCTCACCAAGGATTTTTCTTCAACTCTTGATAACACCACACCAAGAGTTCTTCTTGATGAACAACCTCACCAAGGCAACTTTCTTCAACTCTTAATAACACACACCAAGAGTTCTCTCAAGGATAACAACTATCCTTTACAAGAAGAATTCACTCTCACCACAATACAAGAACAAAGAAAATTGTTTACAATAAAAGTACAACTCTCTTCAAAGAGTAGGTGAAGAATATAAAAGCTCTTTAGACTTGATATTTATCTTGTTTTTTGCTTGATAGATGCTTCTCTTGCTCTTGCTGAATGCATGGGAGAAGGGCTCCTTTTATAGGCAAATGAGATGAACTTGATCAAGTGAAGACACCAACTCCAAAGTTTCTGTCCACCATAAAAACCGTAATTTTTTCTTCCATTTTTGTCAATGTTTCGTTTGAAATTTGAAAATTTGCAAAACATAAAAGATATTCAGATTTGAATAATATTTCCAACGCATCAAGAACCAAGTCATTTGGATATCTGTAGCTCAAGATATGGCCAAAACACCATTCAGTGCTCATGTGACTTGATTTTTATTCCATGTGTCAGTCCACCGAATTGCATGTGTATTATGTCAGCCTTCTATTTGAAATTTGAATTTCTTCAAGGAATATGAAATCTGATCCATTGAATAATATTTCTAATGCCATAAGAATCAAGTCATTTGGATATCTCTAACTCAAGATATGGATAAAACATCATTCGGTGCTCAAATGAGTTGATTTTTCTTCTCTGTGTCAGTCCACCGAATTGCATGTCAATTATGTCGGCATTCCATTTGAAATTTGAATTTCTTCAAAACATATGAAATGTGTTTCATTAAGTCATATTTCCAATGCCACAAGAATCAAGTCATTTTGATTTTTCTAGCTCAAGATATGTTCAAAAGAGTATTTGGTGCTCATATCAGTTGCTTCCATTTGTCTTTCAATTTGCATGATGATTTGGATTATCTTGCACTTGAAATTTGAATTTATTTAAAACATATGAAATGTTATAAATTGAGTAATCTTTCCAAAGGCTCAGGAATCACATTATTTGGACATTTGTAGAGAAATATATGACCAATTAATTGAACATTGTTCATGTGTCATATTCCTTGAATCAAACCTTGTACTTAAACTTTGGTGCCTTTAGCATGTAGTTTTCTCCTTAGCTTCAACACTTCATTTTAATAAGTCTCTTCTTGATTTTATAATTATTTCAATAATCTTATTCTTGCACATAAATAAACATATTAGTAAATCTCAATTAATCAATGTGTTTTGTTATCATCAAAATTATCATGTAGCCTTAGGGCTAACAGTTCGTACGAAGTATATTGATGTTCGGTATCATTTTGTGCGGGAGATCATTGATGAAGAGAGAATCTTACTTCAGAAGATTGGGACTACCGAGAATCCCGCAGATATGTTGACTAAGGTTGTGATAGCGATTAAGTTCAGTCATTGTTTAGACTTGATTTACATTGTGCGAGTTTGATCACGCTATTGGGCGCATTTGGAGGCGTTGCAGCTTTGGTAGAGAATATGAAAAAAAGAAGAATTTGTGGTGGATTGGCTAAATCGCCAAGGTGGAGAATTGTTGGGTTTTTTAGCTCTTTAGTCATTTGTGTGTGTGCAAGGATCCCACATGGAGTGGGAGTCTTTGTGTTGGAGAGATTTAGGCTTATAAATAAAAGCCAAATCTTCTCACTTAGTTGTCCCATTGAAATTATCCCCCACCCCCTATATTTGTAAGGTCTCACATATAAGACCTCATAGTTTAAGGGCCTGTCATCAAGGACCTTAAAGTTTGCAATATTTGCTTTTTTCTCTTTTAGTTTTGGGTATTTGTAGTATTACCCAATTGTTTGGGTAATTACAGTTTGGCTCAACTATTCGGGTAATTGCAGTTTGTCAATAGTTGTAGTATTTGTATTGTGACCCAAAAGTTTGTAATTCTCTTTGAAGATAGTGGAAAGTTTCTTCAGCGGCGCCCGAGGACGTAGGCACTTATACCAAACCTCGTTAAATCTTGGTGTTCTTTCTATTTTGCATTATGGTTGATTGGTTGCCTCTTTAGTTGCTATTATATTCAATTATCTGGCATAGTTTGTGGGTGTGCATTTAGTTGTTTTGTTGGTATCGCCCACCGCGTTTTCGTAATAATAGCCATTCAGAAATGAAGCTGCGACTTGCAAGTGTTCGGTGAATTGTCTACGAGAAAAAGAAATGTTTAGTTGTCGCCATGATTGTTAGAGGGAGTAGAGGAAGGCTGTGGTTTTGGTTTATGGATAGAAGGTGTGCAGAGTGGGAGCCAACAGAAAAGATGTGTGGTGCGATATGTCCACACATATATACTCCACGTTTTCGATACCCACCAGTACATTTTAATTTTTCCCCTCTTTCTTAACTTAAAGGGAGAAAAATGAAAAGAGAAGTGTTTGACATTTTATAGAATAATACACTTACCTACCTTTAAGTTTAATGAAAAAACAAATATCCCCTCTATTGGAAAAATATAAAGGAGTTCCCTCCGGTTGCTGATTGCTTATTTAGTCAAAAATTATTGGGTTATTTTTTAAAATAATCAAAAACTACGGGAAGCTTTGACAAACAACGATAATTTAAAAAAAAAATTTGATGTCATAGTTACAAGATGGCTCAACAAAGAGATAGCTCCTTTTAACTGTCAAACTTATTAAGCTCCTGAGTAGTTAAGACACCCTCCTTTTGAGTTGTAGAATGTTAGCTATAAAGCGTTAAGACCATCCAACAACATCCCTTACATCTAAATTTTTAATAATTCTTTTTTTTTCGAGTTATTTGATAGAAGCTTATCAGCGAATAAACTAGTTTACTCCACCAACAAATATATATATATATATGTATGCATAATTTCCAATTTTGTTTTCAATTTATAAACCATCATCCTTATATCTGAAAATCCATATAATATTACACTAAGTTCTCAGAAGCCAAAATCTAATATATACAATTTTCTTCTTTTTAATAAAAAAATTAAAAACATCTTCAAGAAGCTTTTTACATTTTGTACGAACAAGGCACTAAATACTGCCTAGAGTTGAAGTTAAATAACAAATCACTATATCAAATTAAACCAATCTTCTTGCCTAGTTAACGAGAGAAAACAATCGCAACAACATCAAATAACAAAAATAAAGGCAGTTTCAACTTTTAATCTTTCACAGCAATCTGAAAATTGATCGACATTTTATGTGTTTGCTCGAGTTACAAAATTTGAAGATGGCCCCAGATGACCATCCAACCGAAACACATGAAATACAAACAATTTCCATAAGCAACAACTAGACCTTTGGCCAGCACAATGTAAAATCTCTATGACATTACAGTCCATGTGTTGCAAATCCATTAAGATAAGCTAAGCTTCAACGAGTCTATCCAGTCTATTCAGTATGTCAACCATTTGTAAGAAGATGTTAGGATGGAAACGTCCATGTATGGAGCTGCCTTGCTAAGCCTGCCTCAAGTGCATTTGCAATGCATAGTTGTTCACCTCAAGGGTTCTCAACTGTTCTTGGTACTGAGAAAGTAACTGTTTCAATTGTTGCAAATCTTGGTTTCTACCCTCATATTCCTTTTGACGCTCATGCTGAATAGCCACTGCACGTTTGAGGATGGAATTCTCTCGGATCAATATCTCAATTTGTTCCTTCATCATCATATTTACCTGTCAAATGAAAGATCATTAATATGAGACAACAAAAACATATTTGTAACTAAAGCCATACAATAGCACCAGTAGCAGGAAGAAAAATCTTAATTCATGACAAGTGCTTTGACAACAGCAAAAAGCCACTCTATTACAGAGCTTCACTGAACTATATGCTTGTCATATTATGATGAATTTATATCCATACCAAAATTCAAGAATATAATAGCATCATTACTATACAGATCATCATACTATACAGATTATCATAGTTTGGTATGGTATCTCTAATGTATGAAGCAAAAAATACAGTATCAACCCCTAAAGGCACACAAAAGTTATAGCAGTTTAAATTAACAAAAAGATACACACCTTTTGGAAACTGTGTGATGCCTCATCAGCAGAACGTGCCATGATGGATTTCTCTAAAATATGCAGCACTCTTGAGGCACGGGCTTTAGCATCATCCATATTAGTAGCACTCATCATTTTTGTCACAAACAAGTCCACCCATTCTGCACCATCCACTGGAAGCTTGTTTGGATTTGATTGACCGTCAGATGCAGAAACATTTTCAATGGTAATTGTACCTGCCAGTTATGCAAGGAGCTTTGAGACTTTATTATCCCCTTAAGAGACATCAAGAACTTTAAAAAACAGCAGCTTAAAGCGGATAGAGAACTGAGCCATTGATTACATCATAAGTTCACAATGTCCTTGCCGTGATCATGTGTCCCATTAAAAGGACTAAGTTGAACTTCAGGTTACAATGACAAATTATCCAAAGCAACACTTCAAATAAACCATGGAAATACCAAAATTGAGTATGACCATCATAACTTATCATTTGTGAAGTAAAGACAGACTTTAAATTACCTTTAAAGATTAAATTTATAGAAACAATCATTCCAATGAAGCAACTGAACAAAAAAGAAAGAATATAATTTCTCCGCATAAACAAACAAAATATACATATAAATACAACTATAAAATAATACATACTTTAATACGTCTATCTACCACTACAAATAAATCTAGAAACATTCTAAATATCTAAAGCCGTTTTGGCTCGTGACCTAGAAACATTTTTGGAGCTTATTTGAATGCAATTTCGAATCTTCGATGAAAGCAAAAAGCCAAAACCAATTCGCCTTAGTTTCACCTTTTTAAACTAATTCTACAAAGAGCAAGAGAGAAAGAGATACCTGAGGGTCGAGGTGAGGAAAAACAGCTCGGAGCTGATCGAGAGGCGTCGACGACGAAGGCGGCGTAGTGAGCTTCAGCGGAGAAGTCAAATTCGACGCGGAGCCGCACCGGAGGTGTTTGGAGGACGGAGGCGAGGCTGGGAGATCCTCAAAAAACGATCGCTTGCTTCCACAAACGGCGGCCGCCATCGTTGGAGTCGAGAATCGAAAATCTTCAACTGATTGATAAATTAGAAGATGAGAACAACAGAAATCAAATACTAGAATTAAAACGATTCGTTTCGTTCAAGTAAAACAGTTCGCTTTCATTCCGTCACTCAATGGATTTGCTTTTGCTTGTTTCTTTGGCAAGAGGTTTTGATTTGTTGGAGGTTTGTGTGCATAGTGTTGGGTGTGTTCTTCCATGAATCCAATGTTTTTATTTTTAATTGAATACAGAAATATGTGGTTGATTTTGAATTATTTTGAATTTTGAAAAGAATATGTGGTTGAGATTGAATATAAATTATATTAGAAAATATACATAACAGAAAACAGGATTTGGAAACAAGAAAGAACAGAGCCTTTGCTTTCACATTTATACTCCAATAGAGAAGCCAAGCGGTGGTTTTTTTGTCTTTTCATATTTTATTTTAAGATAATTTTTTAAAAAATCAATTGATTGCCATTTGCCAATGATCTAAAAAGATTTTATATTAAGTATAAATTTTAATAACTATTCAATTAATATTGTGGAATAAATAAATTGTTGATTTAGATTTTGAGGGTTGGAGCAATTACGCTTTTTAATAATTTGCACTATAAATATCAGCATTTTGGAATATGTTTATGTTCAATTTATTTATTTTTAAAAATAAGTTTTTATATGTAAACTATCTCTTCGATATTATTTTTGTTATTTGATTGTAATTTAATAAAAATATATGGAAAAATTTGTATCGACATCTACAAATTATACCAATTGGCTTATTGAGAGATAAGCATTCAAATATAAAAATCAATTTTGACTTTATTTAATTGACTTAATTCGTTTTTATACTCCTTTCAAGAATTTCGGTGGGCCAAACAAATTATTGTTTTGGATTAGAGCTGTAAAGCCCAACATGGTTTTTCGGGTCCATGGGCTTACTCTTTCAGCCCAGAATTTTACTGTTTCATGGTTTGTGATCAGCCTCAACAGCATGCCTCCATCTCTTTCCTTATTCGAGGAGAATATCACTACCGAAGGACAGGAGTCACAGGACCAGATCCTCTTCTATTTAGCAAGGCAAAGGGAAACTTGCCGCTTAAGCCGCTAAAAAGAACGACTAACTTAGCGACTGCTAAGGAGGAATTGAACCCTTTGACAAGAAGCTTTTGCGCGGATACATAAAATAAGCTGTGGCAAGCGAGGAGCACTAATGCGTTGATTTGATATAGTCGCTGGATTAAATTGATCAAATTGGGTAATCAGTTATCTATCGATATAGAAAAGGGACTCATACACCAAAGGGCTTGACAGAGTAGAGCTTGCCGATTAGGAGATTTCCTTGCTCGCCTTCATTCAAAAAAAAAATCTCATTCCAATTTAGGATTGGCCTAACTAGACCTTCCATTGAATTTCACGCGATTCAATTTTCTAGGTAGATAGGTAGATCTTCAAGTCTGGGACAAAGATTTATATTGAGAGTTGAAACCTGACTAGACTATACACCTATTTTTATTAATGGATTTGTGTGTATTAATAGAATCGTATAAAAATTTATCAAATTATTATTAAATATTTTTAAATATTATCAAGCATTATTAGGTATTATTCGATATTGTTAAACATTATTCGATACTATTAAACGTACTTATCAAACGTCAAATAAGATCATAATATAATATATAAATTTTTAATAATATAATTATTCATCATAAAAGTCCTAATTTGAAACATTTTTTTCAATTTTCCCCTATAAATAGAAATTTAGTTTGAAAACAATGTTATAATTGTTATAATTTGAACTATTAATATGGACCTGAAATTTTTCCAAACACGTGGCCCAGCCCAGCCAATTCAGAGTTACGCCCTGCAAACAAAAACATTTATTAATAAAAGTTATACTAAAAAATTAAAATAACAGCAGTAAATAAAGTTGCTTAAACATAAATATTTTTAGATTGTTATGATTATTAGTTAGATGATGTCTAATAACTACATTTAGAATCCAATACTTATTATTACATAGTCGGGTGTAGCGTTTATTACTTTCATAAGATTAAGAGTAGGATTGTTTTATGCATTTCTAGTTTAAGAGTTAGAAAAAAAGAAAAAAGAAGCAACTTCAACATAAAAAGAGATAATAGATAATTCAACATTAATTCTTCATTTTCAACAAGAGAAGATTTTATATCATATTTCATGCTCAATTTCAGAATTCAAGGCTAGTCTATTAGCTATCAACCTAAACCAAATAAATGATTTGTTGTTTTGGTGGCATATCCACCTGCCATCATAACGATGGCCATTACTGTTTGGGCCCGTTCAGTTGCATTAGGGGTAGGGAGAGGGGTCTCGGGAAGAAAACCTAGTTTTTTTCGAAAATAATATACTAAATTATTAAGTTAATCTTATATTTTTTTTATACGTTCAAAATAAATTTTATTTAAATAATTGATTAAACGATTTTATAAATAATTACCAAACTAATCATAAATGTAAATGATTTCTTTTCAAAAACTTAAAAAATTGTAAATTTTATTTCTTTCAAAAATTACAAAATTAAAAAAAATGTAAAAATTGACGGCCATTGCTGGTCACTGCCGACCACCACCTAGGGTGGGCGTAAGTCTTACAGCCTATACCAATGGGATCTCCAATTGGTGATCTATCAAACCATACAATTTTCATTGACTTAGGATCAACTATTTTATCCTACAAAGCAAGCATGATGACATCTACCAGCTAAATGACAGCATTTTTTGGCAACAAAATTGATCCTATACCAACAAAAACTCAATGTGTGGAATTCCAATATATATATATATATATATATATATATATATATTGCAAATTTTAGAACTATGCCTAAGGGTATTTGAATAATTTTATTTGAATTTGATGGGCTTTAGACCATGAAATAGTTATAAAACCATATTTAATAAATTAAGACTAGGTTAGATTATAGTTATGGGCTTGTATTAGAATTTGGTAAGGATTAAATAGGTTTTGATTAAAAATAAGTAGACTTAGGCCCATGAGATTAGGGCCTTATATATATAAGAGACATTAGGGTTCCAAAGTGGGACGATTTTTCTTTCATTTGGTTATAGAAGAGGAGAGTCTTACGGCTAAAGGGAGAGGGAGAGAAAAAGAAGAAGAAGAAGAAGAAAAGAGAAGGAAGAAAAAGAGAGGAAAAGAAGAAAAAAATCAAAGAGGTGTATAGGCTTAGAATCCAAGTAGAAATTTTCTAACACTATACTTAAATCGTATTATTTATTTTGTTGTTTTAAATTGATATGGGTTTGCAATGCATGTGATTTATTGTTAGATTGATTATATGTTGCTTGGATGATGAATTATTTATGAAATTATGTGTTTACAAAGTGAAGGAGATGTTGTTCTTGATGGTAGTTGTAGTTCATGTGACTGTTCTGTGTTATTTGAGCTGCTGCATTTTTCTGGATTGTGAATTGTATAATTTTTCTTTTGTCTAGGAAAATAGACATATGAAGTTTTAAACAGCCACTAATTTCATGAAATTTGGATTTAAAATGAAATTTTGGTGAATTTTTGAAATTGGATATTGAAATCTGGAAATGATGTTGTTCATTCAACAAACCTGAACATTTTCATGATTCTGTATCTTGTGATACTGGCTGTGAGTCCGACACAACTCGACATGTAGATGTCGAGGGTCGAGTGTCAGGAATTAGGATAATATCAAGTGTCGAGTGGATCCGATACAACTCAATATGTAGGTGTCAGGTGTCGAGCGGTTGGTGTTGAGTGTCAAGTGGCTGGTGTCGAGTGTCGGGAAATAGGTTGATATCGAGTGTTGAGTGAATCCGATACAACTCGATAAGCGTCGAGTGGTTTGTGTTTAGTATAGAGTGAATCCGACATAACTTGATAAGCGTCGAGTGTCGAGTGGGTTGTGTTGAGTGCCGACTGAATCCGACACAACTTGACAAGTGTCGACTGTTGAGTAGTTTGTGTTGACTGTCGAGTGGATCCGACACGACTACGCAATTGTCGAGTGTCGAGTGAACCCGACACTACTATGTAAGTGTCGAGGGTCGAGTAAATCTGACACGACTATGTAAGTGTCGAGTGTCGAGTTATGTATGTATCGAGTGTCGAGTTATGAAAGTGTCGAGTGTCGAGCGGACTCGCAGACCCGACCCGATCCGAGTGCACCCTTATGACAGGTCTGGATTTTTCATAAAAACTGTACTGCCTTGAGACTTATTTTAGAAATTATATTGAAAGGTTTATAAGTTTATGCATTGGACCTTGGATGGGCCGTTTTGGATACGGATCCAAGGAGAATGCGGATATAAAATTCTAAGTGTTGAACCTAGGATGGGCCATTTTGGATACGGATCCCAAGGGAACACGAATATAAACTTGAAGTGTTGGACCTGGGATGGGCCATTTTGGATATGGATCCCAGGGGAACACGAATATAAACTTGAAGTATTGGACCTGGGATGGGCCGTTTTGGATACCGATCCCAGGGGAACACGAATATAAAATTGAAGTGTTGAACCTGGGATTGGCCGTTTGGATACGAATCTTAGGGGAACACGAATATAAACTTGAAATGTTAGACTTTGGATGGGCCTTTTGGATAAGGGTCTAAGGGAAACATTAGATAAAAAATTTTGATTGTCAAATAAATAAGTGATACTTCGATGTAAGAATGAAAATGATTGCTTGACTTATTATAATTGGTTGCGTAACTATATAATTGAGTAACTATTTGAATGCTTGTGATTTATTATAATGTTAGAATTTTTTCTATTGGGCTATATGCTCATCCCCTCCCTCAACAGATGCTCAAAAATATATTCGTACTAGTGGTGTTCCAGAGCTTTCCTAGGGAGTCTGGGTGTTTACAGGCATGCGATGGTTTTGAGAAATTTTTTGTCCTAGCCCAGATCGTGATAGGAAATTTTATTATGTGAGTATCAACCTATGTACTAAGTTTAGTCATCAGCATATGTAAAGTTTATCTTGAACAAACAGCCAGGTGTTGTAATGGATTCATGTGATATGTATGAATATAAGTATGAATTAAAAAATGATTTTGGAAAAAGAGAAAAAAAAGTAGGATATTGATTATGTCTTTTTATTATTTTTCCTAATCAATCACCCTTAAAGTCTCTAAATAAGAGATTTTAGGGCGTGACACAATGGTTCCATAGATCGCTGATCAACAATCCAACTGGTGTTGGTGGTGGCTCATACGCGCCTTTGCTAGTGCTTGACGGTAGCTGCCGTATTTTGATTTTTTTTTAATTTTTTGAAAAACAAATAAATATGCATTTTATTATTAATTCATATCAGTATTTGAATTTATGAATGAATAATAAATAAAACATTCATTTAGTAATATTCTTTTTGTTAATAAGATAAATGATTAATAATTTTTTTATTGATGTAATTTTATAATTCTTTTAAAATATTATATACATTAAATATGAATTATTTATACTGCAATAAATTTATCTGTAAATCAATTAAATTCCATTATTATAAATACAAGGTTTATTTGAATAAATATGATTTTAATTTAATATATAATTATTATGTTATTTATTTAATAAATACACAAAATTCAAAAAAATTATTATTTATTTAATCTAAAATCATGTTATGAACTTAATGCATAATATAATAATTTGGGTAAACAATTTATAAAAATCTTCTCATCAGAAAGTGTCCCTAAGGAGTTTATTTAATTAATCAATATTTAATAATAGATATTATATAATTTAATAGTGAGATCATTTATGTTTAATTAATTTATAAGTGATTCAATTCTATCCATAATTTTATAAACGAAATAAAGAAAATATCCTCCTAGCTCTTTCCTTACGTAATTTTTTCCTTTCATCCCATTTTTCATTTCTTCCCTTTTTTTTCTTGTGCAAATGATCGGCCCTAAAATATAATTCAATTAATTCATTCAAATTCAGGAAGATTAATTTAACTTCAGACAATAAATAAATAACAACGCTTTTATTATAATAAATATAAAAATAATGAATACCGTTTTGAATTTGCCAATAAGTATGCATACAAAACGTTTATTAACAAAAGTTGCACTGGAAAAAAAAATCAATAAAATAAGATACTTAAAAGAACCTTAGTTACATCCTGTGGGAAGTGTTGCATTACAGTGCCAATTACATTACTAGAGCAATTGCAACCATTAGATCAATAGATTAAAAATAAAAATAAAATTAAAATAATCTCATCCAATAGTTGAATCAAAGCCATACCAATAATATATCCAATCAGTAAAATAAGTAGCTTCTAATACTATAACAATTTCAATTTTGATACAGTAAAAACTAAAGCTAAGACCAAAAGTTTTACTATTTATTTATCTAGTTATAGTATAATAATTCATATAAATTCAATACAACTAATTAAATCGGTGTCGTACAGAGACGTCAATGTATAAATTATAATGGATAAGAATCGAGATAATATGGTGGGTTGAAAAATTAACAGGTTCACAAATGAAAAAAAATATATTATAAAATTGTGATTCAATATATAATACAGTTTGTGGTAAGATGATAATTAAGTTAATAGTAGCTCGCATGTTTCAATAATTAAAAAGCTTTTTTCAAAAGTTATTGAAAAGTATTTTGAAAATACTTTTTTTATATAAAATAGAAAGAATAATATGAAATTCGTATTAAAGCAAATTTGTTTATATTTTAAAGCAAAAATTTAAAAATTAAAAATTAATTTGTTTGTTTGTTAAATTCTTTATTTTAAGGTCATTATTTGATTTGATATTTTAATGTTTCAATTTGCTTTCAATTTTGTTTCACAAAACCCTTTTTAACTTAATTAGTTGTGAAAAAACGCTCAAGGACTTAGGTTAATCTGGCCTTTTTTTTCTTTTTTGTTTGTTATGAGGGCATTTTTGTAACTTCAGTAGACAACAGTAAACTTAAATGACACACGTGTGTGTGAAAATCATAATCAGAATCATAATATATAGAAAAAAATTCAATTAAACAGTAAACTTAAATTATAATACTAATAAAGTTATAATAAATTCAACAACTATGCACATTACATAGTTATAACAAATTTTGGCTTGAAAAAGTCTAAATTGACGGCTTAAGAGTTCAAAAGTTTAACTTTTGAGTATCCTAAAGTATATATGGCCCACGGCTATCAAAAAGCATGGATGACCTCCCATTATCTTTCCAATTCTGCTTTGAAGCTCAATCTTCTCCTCTGATTCAATGCTTTTTTCAATTATAGCATAATCATTTGTGTCAACAAGAGCCTTATAATAAACACAAGAAGCATTAACAATAGGCGCAAAAAAGAAAACAGATAGTAGAGCATTTTAATTCGAAGATAGGAGTAAGCCTACTCCACATTCATAAATTCTACTTGTGAATGTTTAATTAGTGGTGGAAAAAATCAGTTTAAAAGGTCTAGATAGCAGAAGTCTATAGATCAACTATCCAACCCCAGCAGCCCCCAAAAGAAAAATTGCAATGATGCAAACTTCTGTAAGGCTATATATAATGGGCTAGGATGATTACGTGGATGCTGAATTTAGGCCACAAAAGTCAAATTTGAAAGACCAATGGACCATTGGAGTATTACTAGCAGCTGCAATTGTGCTAAAAAAGAAACAAGCAGTTTCAAAAAATTTAATTTGACAATGCAAGATGTTGGTAAACATGTCAAAGTGGATGAGATTTAGAAGATAAGTGATAACCTTCACTGGCATTTCCAAATTTGAACATGCCAAGCCTCAAAACCATTCAATAAGACAATCCTGCTAAGTAATCAAACCATATCCACTCTCACTCTTAATTGTTTTTCCAGATTTTCCTTGATTTAATGGATTGATATATCAAGAGTTTCACATCTTTATAAATGAATAGAATTTTCAGAAAATTTACATGCATTGGCAGAATTCTGCTTTATGGTTCTCTAATATTCACAATATCATGTGAAAAGCTACTAGATCCGACACTGCTTAGAATCTCAGAGCAAAGAGAACAGTGTCTGTCTAATATTCCAATAGCTTCCTTCATGAATAGTTATTAGTTTTTCAAATAACAAAAAGTAAGATAATTCCAGAAAAAGTGTCACTTAATCAACCTAGATGATCTTCATAATTAACACTTTATGCAGAAGAAGAAAGCTTGAATACATCTTAAAATTAACTTGTTTATCACACCATAAGAGAGAGATCTTATTTATATAGATTACCTAATTTAATAAATATTATGAGTTTTCCTATAGTACTATTGCTATTTTTCATTGATTTATAATATGTTTATACTCTTAAGTAAATCTTAGAGGAAGAGAAAAGCTCAAAATGTAAAAAAAATTGTCATATATTAAATTTCATTTTTTTCATCACATAAAATTTTTCTTTTTTTTTTGCGTCTTTATATCCTTTTTTTTCTCTCTAAAATTATCGGAATTTCGAAATTAATTTGTCTTTATCTCTTGTTCTTCTTGCAGATTTTTTTGCTTCACTTAGGAGGCATAAAGAGAGAGCTGATTCTAAGAAAGCTATGTATGCTAATGCTCACTTTGAATATTTACCTTTTGGTTAGATTAATGCTTCAAATGTGTCTAACAAAATTTAAAAAAAAAATCAATATCAGTAGTAATACTTTTTTGTTTTCTTTAAAGATCTAAAATAAAGAAGACATTTTGTATCATCAAATGATGAGAAAAGAAGTGGTTTTAATACAAAAAGAGATTTATATATAACTCATTTTTAATGCAAAGGATCTTATGGCAGTATAAATTTTATGCTTAAATTTAAAGTTGGAAGTTGGAAATTGTCAATTGAAGTACAGGAACCCAAAAATCTGCTTCATGCTAATATTAAATGAATACTAGAATAATAGAATGATCTTCAGGGGTATCTTCAAAGTAGCTTTTCTATGAAAAGTTGTTGCCTGCCTTTCACGTTCCTTTGGTTAAACCTTAAAGTTTGGACATGAGGAAGCGCATGGGTTCAAGGCTTGGCAATCTGCCTTCAGCATGAACTTTGAGAAATTAATTATGAACCAAAAAGAGGTATTCTAAAATACCTTATTTTTTTAATCCCAATTAAAAGTAATTTATAATTAAAAAGTTCTAATTTCTATTTAAATAATTTTTATATGTAGTTATAATCATATCAAGAATTTCTATTTCTTCTAAAAGTTATGGTGATCGGTGAGGAAGATTTTTAAAATTAATTAGCCCTGAATGATCTAATGTTAATATATATGGGCAAATGCTGTATATACTGCACATTGAATTATGAACTTATCTTTTGTATCAAAATTTCTATTCCATCTCATAATTTTCCTATCAGCTTATCTTACATTCATATATATATATATATATATATATATATATATATATATATATATATATATATATATATAATCATATTATTTACCTCTGATTTAAACTCATCTCCTACCATAATTAATCAATATCAATAAATAAAAAATATTATGCTCCTTGGAATTTGTAATTTCTTTTTAATATTTGTTTGGATCTCTTTTATATATAATAATACCAGGTAAAGCATATTAACCGTAACAGAAGAGGACCGCACTCGTGAGTCGCCAACAATATAATCATTTATATTATGGTTATGATAATATAAAACATTTAATAAAAAATTTTTATTACTAAATATAAAGCAATTGAAAACCTTTTAATTTGTAAATAATCTGCTTGTAAATGCTATATTAATCAAAATTCTATACGCCAATGAAAGCTCATTCAAAATCGTTTTGTACAAAATGAAAAGAATAATTTGTATGCATGCCCCCACTACGGGGAGCAGGTGGTGTGATTGCTTTTTGCGTCACGCTCCTGTCTCATGTTCGAGCGCTGGTGGGCATGCCGGTCATCAAATCTTCCATTCACTTGCAGGGACAGAGCCACATTAGGACGAGTGGGGGCAATTGCCGCCACTGAGTCAAATGTTGTCATTAATTTTTTTTAATTATAATTACATATAAATCATTATTTAAACATACAAATGGATCACTTTTTTTAATAAATTATACAAAAGTAAATTATTTTATATAAAATACTTATCGTATTTAACTTTAAATTTTATATTATGGGCAAAGAGTTATAGAAGTGTAAAATAATCTTTTTTTATTTAATTATTTCATAATATTTATCTTTTATATTTAATGAAAACTTTCTAAACTTTTGACTGTCATCGACTTATTTGATAATAATTTTATTTCTTTTATCTTGGATATATCCTTTTCTTTTTAAATTTGAGAATCTCTATATGTATAGATCTTTTTTGATGTATCAAAAGAAATTTAATAAGATATGATATCAGGATATAAATGAAACTATAACATAATATATTTTAAACATAAAATCAGAGAAAACTATGAAACTATTAAGTAACTGTAAAAACTTAATATGTATATTTCATATTAATTATCTTGTTCTATTTAATTTAAGTTGCCTCTACAAATGAAATTTGTTTGGCTCCGTCCCTGTTCACTTGTATTACTTCAAATCACGTGTTCGAAAATACCCTTTCACTTCTGTTACTTCAATTGAGAATAAGGTATTCTGAAATAACTCTTTTTTTTTTTTTTAGATAATGACTTACCTAAATCTATTTAAATCTAAAACCAACCGTTATTATTTATATATTTTGATGTATCTATCATTAAATTAAGACGTGTTAGTTTTAGCTCAGTTAATCTATTGTTGGTATCATTTATATATTTTGATGTATTTATTATTGAATTAGGACATGTTTGTTTAAGCTAATCTAATTATTAAAAAGCTTCTCTTTTAATTATTTTTTTAGTCTCTCTTTTATCATTCAAAACAAAGTTTATAATCGATGATAAAATAAGCTCTCAGGTGATTACGCCAACTTCCACTTCCAAGAATATATAATAAAAAATAATTTCATCTACAAGGATTGATAGATGATTAAATATTAATTCTTTATTTTCAATACAAAATAATCCTATACTCTAACAAGTTATATCTCAAGTTTAAATTTAGAGGTGGAAATCGGTCTATTACTAATAGCATTAGCATAATGGCTAGTTAGCTTTAGCCATAATAAGGTAGCTAATTAACATATATATCTATACTCCCATGATTAAAAAAAAAAATCCGCAATAAAAAAATTGCCCCTTAATTAGTTTTTCTTCAAAACGTATAAAATTCATATATAAGCAATTTGAATGTCAACTGAAACAAGGAAGATGCAATTGAAATGAGAAAACCATCCTACATAATTCCAATTAACTTCAAGTAGAAACGGAATTTGCTTGGCTTGTTTCTTATTTCAGGCGAGAGATTTTCAGAAATGAAGGTGTGTTCGTTTATGAATCCAATATTTTTGTTTTCAATTGAATTTAGGAATATATGATTGATTTTGAATTACTTTGAATTTTAAAAAAGATATGTGGTTAAGATTGAGTATAAATTATATTGAAAAATATACAGTATAGAAAACAAGATTTGGATTCATAAACGAACAAAATCGAAAGTGCTGAAAACCCTCGCATTGGGGCTATTGGACCAGGATATCAAACGAAAGAAAAGAAAACATTTGGGCTTGATCTGATTGCCTTGGACTTCCGGTTTCTAAAGTATTAAGCCCAGACCTCCGAGAGCTTTCTAATTTCAACGACTATTAATTCAATGCATTAATTTCCAGACAGATCATACTATTACTCATGCTATTTCCACTATTTTCCAGACAGATCATACATTATCTATGATACTCCCAAAAGTAGAGCATAAATTGTTGAAATCATTCTTCAATTTATCCTCTGCAACAGATTATAAGAGAGAGAGAGAGAGAGAGAACTATAGCTCATTTTCATTGAAAAAATATTCTATATTCTAAATTATATTTCATGCTTAAATTTAGGTTTAGAAATTGGTAATTGAAGAAAATCTCTTTCATACTAGTCCTAAATGAATACTAAAATATAAAATAATCTTTGGTGGGACATTTTTACATTAAAAGAGATCTTCTATGATAAGTTGGTGTCAACCTTCCTTGTTCCCTTGGTGGCTTAAACCTTGTGTTTGGAACTCGAGGGCAAGGGTTCAAAGGTTGGCAAGAGAGGAACAGAAGATTGATCAAAAATATAAAAAGAGGTATTCTAAAATACCTTTTGTTATATCCCTTTATCCCAATTAAGTAATTAATTTCTACTAAGAAATTTTGGACTTTGATACCAGAGAAAATTTGAAATGTTTTTGGATCTCTGGCCATTTACTTTAAATATTAAAACTTCATAATGTTTTTCATGAATGAGATAATAAACTAAAATAAGAGTTGAGATTCTTCAAACTAATTCTTTAAATCAATAAAATGAATAACTTCATTATTTATTAATTTTTCTATCATCATTTCTTATATTCACAAAAATGAAGGAAATGATAAAGTGTTCAAAACTCTAGCAATGGGCCATCGGGCCAGGATATCTTGCAAAAGAAAATGAGGGATTCCCTAAAATGCCTTTTATTATCTCTTTAATTGATAATGGGGTATTATTGATCATTTGTATCAAAATTTAGTGTTTCATCTCACTAGTTTTTATATCATCTTAAATCTTATATCAAAACGAAATATAAAGCATTTAGATTATGGTAAAAACAGAAAATAAAAATCATTTGAGATGAATCTTTAAATCATCTTAAATCTTATATCAAAAAGAAATATAACGCGTTTAGATATTATGGTAGAAATAGAAAAGAGAAATCGTTTATCAACACTTTATGTTATTTCTAAATATAATTAAACAATGAATGCCTTTTTTATTGAAAATAAATGTACTAATAAATAGTTTATTAATAAAAGTTGTATTCTAAAAAACTGATTTTCAAAGTTTTTAGCTTATCGAGTAGAGAGACCAATCCTTTGTATAGATCCAAGACATATCCTTACAATTATTGAAGGTGGAATAACTTAACATTATGTGATCTTTCAGGCTTAAGTTTAGAGTAAAAATTTGATCTACTATACTTATGGTTAGTTAGATTCAACCGTAGAGAATCTAGTTTCTTAATACATCTTTATTCTCGTGATACACAATGGTTGTAGTAGCACATAATTGTACTACTTTTTGGTTGCTTTGTATAATATTAAAGAAGAAATAATGATTCCAATGTTGAGAAAGAAGCAATTTTAGCATAAAAAGATAACTATATAACTCATTTTCAATGTAAAAAGATCTTGTATTGTATTTTAACTTATATCTCATGCTTTAATTAAAGGTTAAAAATTGGCAATTAAAGTTATGATTGATTACCTTTTCTTCCTTGTATAATGGTTAAGAACCTAAACATCTCTTTCATACTAAAATTAGTGGCACACTTCTGGAAACTAAAAATTTGCTGCATGAAAAAGTGTTGTCAACCTCTCTTGTTTCCTTGGTGGTTTAAGCATTGTGTTTAGACTTGAGAGCAAGGGTTCAGGGGTTGCCAAGGGAGAAGCAAAGAAAGAAGCTGCTGCTTTAAAAAATAGAAGGAGGTATTTTAGAATACCCTTTTGATTATTCCTTTAATTGATAATGGGGTATTAGATAAAATTTCAAAGGATTTGGAATAATTATGCTTAAATTGTAATGTTTTGAAGGATGTAAGTAGATAATATCTTTCATAAACCACATAATAATCTAAGATAACATTTGAGATTCTTCTTTAATTAATTAGCCATCAGCATTAAATAAATTATGATCTCATCTTTTGTATAAAAATTTCGTGTTTCATCTTTTTAATCTAAAAAATGATCATTTTATCTTATATTCGTAAATAAATTAATATGATTTTACTTTCATTAATTTATATATAATCATTAAAAGCAAATCGATATTAACAATTGAGAGTACAAATGATTATTCGCAAGCTAACCATCTAAAGCATTTATGCTATGGTAAAAACATAAAAGAAAAATCATTTATCAACAGTTTTCTTACTACTAAATGTAAAACAATGAATGTCTTTTTTATTAGTTATAACAAAGTTTGGCTTGAAAAAGTCTACATTGGTTAGATTAATGCTTCAAATGTGTCTAATAAAATTTAAAAAAAAAAAATCAATAGCAGTAGTAATACTTTTTTGTTTTCTTTAAAGATATAAGATAAAGAAGACATTTTGTGTCATGAAATGATGAGAAAAGAAACAGTTTTAATACAAAAAGAGATTTATAAATAGCTGATTTTTAATGCAAATGATATAAATTATATGCTTAAATTTAAAGTGGGAAGTTGAAAATTGTAAATTGAAGTACAATAGCCAAAAAATATGTTTCATGGTAATATTAAACGAATACTACAATAATAGAATTTCTAATCTTTCGGGGGATCTTCTAAAATAGCTTTTTCTACGAAGAGTTGTTGCCCGCCTTTCATGTTTCCTTGGTGGTCTAAACATTAAAGTTTGGATACGAGGAAGCGCATGGGTTCAAGGCTTGGCAATCTGCTTTCAGCATGAATTTTGAGAAATTAATTATGAACCAAAAAGAGGTATTCTCAAATACCTTTTTTTTGTTTAATCCCAATTAAAAGTAATTTATAATTAAAAAGTTCTAATTCTTATTTAATTAATTTTATATGTAGTCATAATCATATCAATAAATTGTAACCATTTTGATGTGTCTATCATTGAATTAAGACGTGTTAGTTTTAGCTTAGTTAATCTATTGTTGGTATCATTTATATATTTTGATGTATTTATCATTGAATTAAGACATATTTGTTTAAGCTAATCTACTCATTAAAAAGCCTCTCTTTTAACTATTTTTTTAGTCTCTCTTTTATCATTAAAAAAAAAAGTTTGTAATTGATGATAAAATAAGCTCTCCGGTGATTATGCCGACTTTCACTTCCAAGAATATATAATAAAAAATAATTTCATCTACAAGGATTGATAGATGATTAAATATTAATTCTTTATTTTCAATACAAAATAATCTCATATTCTAATAAGTTATTTCTCAAGTTTAAATTTAGCGGTGGAAATCGGTCTATTACTATTAGGTGGAATCGGGCCGGGTTGGGGGTGGGGATGCCATCCCCATCCCCGTCCCCACTTAAAATATCAATCCCCATCCCCTATTAATCTCCAATTTTTGAAAGCGGGGATGGGGATGGGGATGGGGAATCCCCAAAGCCAAAACACATCCCCATCCCCATCCCCAACCCCATTTACTTGTTAAAAATTTATACTTTGAAATAAAACATATTTTAAATTACAACTATAAACCTTAAGCAACATACCTACAAATAAATATTAATAAATCTTTAGACAATCAACATCCTTAAAATAAATCTTTAGGCAAACAAAGGTGGCCTAGGTTGGGCTTGGGTTTTATTAAAGTAGGCGGGACATTAAGTTTTATAAGAGGGAAGATAACAAGGGTTTAAATATTAGATTACTAAAAATATATATATATTATTTTATTTTAATTTCGGGGAGCGGGCCGGGCTGGCCTTGGAGCATAATCCCCATCCCCATCCCCATCTAATTTCGGGTAAAATTGTTATCCCCATCCCCACCCCATTCCCCAATTTTAGCTCCCCATCCCCGGCCCAAACGGGTTGGGGAATTGCGGGGCTCCATCCCCATGGGGATTGGTTCCACCTAGCATTGGCATAATGGCTAGTTACCTTTAGCCATAATAAGATAGCCAATTAATATATATATCTATACTCTCATGATTAAAAAAAAAAAATCCGCAATACATAAATTGCTCCTTAATTATTTTTTCTTCAAAATGTATAAAATTCATATATAAGCAATTTAAATGTCAACTGAAACAAGGAAGATGCAATTGAAACGAGAAAACCATCCAACATAATTCCAAGTAACTTCAAGCAGAAACGGAATTTGCTTGGCTTGTTTCTTGTTTCAGGCGAGAGATTTTCAGAAATGAAAGTGCTGAAAAACCCCGCATTGGGGCTATTGGACCAGGATATCAAACAAAAGAAGAGAAAACATTTGGGCTTGCTCTGATTGCCTTGGACATCCAGTTTCTAAGTTTTTAAGCCCAGACCTCCGAGAGTTTTCTAATTTCAAAGACTATTAATTCAATGCCTTAGTTTCTCGATAGATCATACTATTATTCATGATATTTGCATTATTTTCTGGACAGATCATACATTCTTTATGATACTTCCGAAAGTAAAGCATAAATTGTTGAAATCATTCTTCAATTTATCCTCTGCAACAGATTATAAGAGAGAGAGAACTATAGCTCATTTTCATTGATCTTAATTATATTTCATGCTTAAATTTATGTTTAGAAATTGGTAATTGAAGAAAATCTCTTTCATACTAGTCCTAAATGAATACTAAAATACAAAATAACCTTTGGTGGGACATTTTTACATTAAAAGAGATGTTCTATGATAAGTTGGTGTCAACCTTTCTCGTTCCCTTGGTGGCTTAAACCTTGTGTTTGGAACTTGAGGGCACGGGTTCAAAGGTTGGCAAGGGAGGAACAGAAGATTGATCAAAAATATAAAAAGAGGTATTCTAAAATACCTTTTTTTATATCCCTTTATCCCAATTAAGTAATTAATTTCTACTAAGAAATTTTGGATATTGATACCAGAAAAAATTTGAAAGGTTCTTGGATCTTCGGCCATTTACTTATTTTAAATATTAAAACTTCATAATATTTTTCATGAATGAGATAATAAACTAAAATAAGATTGAGATTCTTCATACTAATTCTTTAAATCAATAAAATGAATCACTTAAGTACTTATTAATTTTTCTATCATCATTTCTTATATTCACAAAAATGAAGAAATGATAAAGTGTTCAAAACTCTAGCAATGAGCCATGGGGCCAGGATATCTTGCAAAAGAAAATGAGGGATTCCCTAAAATGCCTTTTATTATCTCTTTAATTGATAATGGGGTATTATTGATCATTTGTATCAAAATTTAGTGTTTCATCTCAGTAGTTTTTATATCATCTTAAATCTTATATCAAAACGAAATATAAAGCATTTAGATTATGGTAAAAACAGAAAATAAAAATCATTTGAGATGAATCTTTAAATCATCTTAAATCTTTTATCAAAAAGAAATATAACGCGTTTAGATATTATGGTAGAAATAGAAAAGAAAAATCATTTATCAACACTTTCTAAATATAATTAAACAATGAACGCCTTTTTTATTGAAAATAAATGTACTAATAAACATTTTATTAATAAAAGTTTGTATTTAAAGTTTTTAGCCTATCGAGTAGAGAGAGCAATCCTTTTTACAGATCCAAGACATATACTTACAATTATTCAAGGTGGAATAACTTAACATCATGTGATCTTTGAGGCTTAAGTTTAGAGTAAAAATTTGATCAACTATCCTTATGGTTAGTTAGATTCAACCGTAGAGAATCTAGTTTCTTAATACATCTTTATTCTCGTGATACACAATGTTATAGTAGCACATAATTGTACTACTTTTTGATTGCTTTGTATAATATTAAAGAAGAAATAATGATTCCAATGTTGAGAAAGAAGCAGTTTTAGCATGAAGAGATAACTATACAACTCATTTTCAATGTAAAAAGATCTTGTATTGTATTTTAACTTATATCTCATGCTTTAATTAAAGGTTAAAAATTGGCAATTAAAGTTATGATTGATTACCTATTCTTCCTTGTATAATGCTAAAGAACCTAAAAATCTCTTTCATACTAAAATTAGTGGCACACTTCTAGAAACTAAAAATTTGCTGCATGAAAAAGTGTTGTCAACCTCTCTTGTTTCCTTGGTGGTTTAAGCATTGTGTCTAGACTTGAGAGCAAGGGTTCAGGGGTTGCCAAGGGAGAAGCGAAGAAAGAAGCTGCTGCTTTAAAAAATAGAAGGAGGTATTTTAGAATACCCTTTTGATTATTCCTTTAATTGATAATGGGGTATTATATAAAATTTCAAAGGATTTGGAATAATTATGCTTAAATTGTAATGTTTTGAAGCATGTAAGTAGATAATATCTTTCATAAACTACATAATAATCTAAGATAACATTTGAGATTCTTCTTTAATTAATTAGCAATCAACATTAAATAAATTATGAATTCATCTTTTGTATTAAAATTTCGTGTTTCATCTTTTTAATCTAAAAAATGATCATCTTATCTTATATTCATAAAGAAATTAATATCATTTTACTTTCATTAATTTATATATAATCATTAAAAGCAAATCGATATTAACAATTAAGACTACAAATCCTTATTCATAAGCTAACCATATAAAGCATTTATGCTATGATAAAAACAGAAAAAAAAAATCATTTATCAACAGTTTTCTTACTACTAAATGTAAAACAATGAATGTCTTTTTTATTAGGAATAATTAAATGTACTAATAAATACTTTATTATTAAACGTTGTACCAACCAAAAAAAAACTCATTTAAAATTAGCATATCCTTTCTTCAGAGAAGAAATACGGTTGCTCACTGGCATCTTTACGTGGAACTGGTTGTGTGTTGTTAATCACGTTATCCGGTCTCAGGTTAGAGCGAAATACATGTAAAACGTCATGCAAATTAATCTCATAATTGGCTTATGAATTTTCGTAAATACGAAAGTAAATAATTAACATGAGATATAGATAAACTTCTACTATTTTTCAAATAGATTTAATCTCATCCATCATCCCTTAAATTTTTGAAGAAAGAAATTTGTCAATAAATCTACCTACAAAAACCTTGTTAATGAAGATATACTCATAAAAAAAGGTATTAGACGAAATATATCTTAGATTATCCTAAAAAATCATGGCCTTTATTTTCCACCTTCGAAAATTTTACTTCAAAAAAAAAATATTAACATATCCTTCTTATCAAGGATGAATTAAAAAAAATGGAAATTATGTTTTAATGCATTAGTATATTGCCGAAAAGTAAAGAGTTGACAACTACAAGTTACCGCACCTCTGGTTGGCGCGGTGGCATGACTGCTTATGGCATCATATAATCTCTGTACGCAGGTTCGAAGCTATGTGGCGTGCGTGTGAGTAGAACTACTCTACTGAAATTGAAATGAGGCATTATAAAACACCTTTTTTGTTAATTTTTATTTAAATATCTTTTTACTTGAAAAACAGTATTATTAGAGATATCATTGTGTCGTTTTAGGCTAGTAATTACCATCTCCATCTTTGATTTTAAAGAGGATTTCCATTTTTGATTTGATTCTCTAATTTAATTGAATTAGAAAACAAATCACCATCGTAGTTTAAAAGTTATTTTTTGGATAAAAGTCATTTGAGATAGTCACAACAACTCTTTATTCGTGTTTGTAAATTTTTCTGTTCTTTTAAATTACTTTAGCACTTTTCAAAAGATTTAGAGAGTATATAATAATTTTTTCACAACATTATGTGATATAGTATTGAAATTATATCATTAAACTATAAGTTTTATACCAAATTAGAAAACTCAAGAACAAATAGTTTTTTTTTCTTATTCTCACTTTTGAATATTTATTTCTTACCTAGATTAATACTACAAATGTATATAAATGGGCAAAAAAATCAATATAAATGCTAATACTTTTCAGTTGCTTTGGAGATATTAAAGGAGAATTTTCAGTCAATTATGTTAAGAAAAGAAGCAATTTTAGCATAAAAAGATTTAGATTATTTTCATTTGAAAAATGATCTCTTATTTTAGGGTTTATTTCATACTTGAATTTAGGGCCTGTGTGGTGCATTCGATTCTACTGCTTGGGTTATCATTATTAATAATACCTTTTTTTATATATTTAATTTATATATTTCATATAAGTTATGACTAAAAAAAGAGAATCTTAGATCTATGATGTAATATATATATATATATATATATATATATATATATATATATATATCATAGAAATATAATTTCTTAGATTGCAATTTGTTTCGATGAAGAGAAGAACTTATGATTAGCTTTTCAGAAAACTTTCAAATGAAAAATTTCAATGAAATCTTTCAATTTCTTATTTTACTATACTCCACTCTATCATTCCCCTATCCATAGAGTACATTGAATGTACAACAATAGCTATATCAGAGTTTCTGTTGTTCATATCAACAGCTATTCTAAGAGCAATGTTTTTATGCGGTGCTAACGATTTAATAACTATCTTTGTAGCTCTAAAATGTTTTAGCTTATGCTCCTACATATTATCTACATATACCAAGAAAGACATATGGTTTAATGCAGAACAAGCGTACATATGAAATATGCGGAAAACTAATTTGAAATAAGGATAAATGAAATAAGTTTTTTGTTAATTTTTTGAGATTGTATCCAAATTTCTGGAATATCTCCAAATTGTATCTTAGATTTGAAAATTATTTTCACATTAATGAAAAACAATGTATGACTTTCAACTTTTATATTTCAAGGAAAAGTATAAACTACATAAATAATAGTATTGGGTTTATACATGATTGATGGAAGCATCTGATATTTATACCTTTTTTTTACCATGCCATTCTTTAAGTTGATAATACTTTTGGGATTATTAATTTGTGGTATGAGATAATCTTAAAACATGTTAATTGATTAATTAAGTTTGGGGACAGTTTAACTGCTATTATTATTTTGTTTGAAATGTGAGTTAGAGCCTAAAGGTTCAGTTCAAATATAATGGCCTTACATTATAATTGAATCCATTTTTCCTATGTTTAAATAAAATCACAAGTAAAAATAATACATATAAATAAGGATATGTATGTAAAAATGTTAGTTTTCAAACATTATTTAAATTTTTATATTTAGACATTTTAAGATTCATTTTAATGCATATCTATTTGGATTTTAGAAAAAAATTAATAAAAAATTAATTGAATTTTCGATTTATTTCGGGTCGGGGAGCATGATCCCCTTCCCTTGCTTGACCTCGAGAAGTCCATGAAAATCTCCTCCCCTACTCCGTCCTACATCCCCATAATTCTAGGGAATTTCCGGGTGTTACCTAGCTGTGGAGCCAGGTACATTGCTCGTCTAGATACAGTTGTCATCCCTAAAAACATGTAAGGTAAACAAGGTTTATATATTTAATTTTTATTTAAATGTTAAATTAAAAATTTAGAGGAAAAGAGATGAGAATAATGGAAAGTTCTAACTTTATAAAAGATTTAGGTGATTACATTTTATAACAAAATAGTAAAAAGATAGGAAATGTCATATGAAGGAAATTTTTTTTTTTTAAATATGGTATAAGAATTACAATGGATCTTTTTCATATAAAGATTTTCTTTTTCCAAAATTTGGGTGGATATAAATAGGAAACTTTCGAAAAATACCCAAAATTTAAGTATGGGTTACAAAAATGACTCTATCCTTGAAAATCATGACCCTCTGTCGAGTCTCGGTAATCTTGGCAAGGTGTCATGTTAGAGCAGGCTCATATCGTGTTAAATTTCCTTAACCCAAATCCGACCTATTAGCTTATTAAGTTTAATTTTGAAAACCCAAACCCAATTGTTAATTTAACGTGTTACCATAAACTGATCCGTTTAACCAAATTATTTTTTTCTTAGTTAATAAAGTACTAATATATCATACAACTTATAGCTCTATATTCCAAATATGAAAAGATAAAGATAATAACAACTTAAAAACTCTAATTCTTTTATTATTAATGAATAAATTTATTTTTTTGTATGGCTTAGATAGTTATGATTTCTTAAAAAAAAAGTATTTAATAAATAATCCAAGAAAAATATTATAATACGAGGAAAAATATTTTAAAACCTAGTAAAACTTCAAAATATAATGTAATATCAAAATATAATAATAAAAAGTTTGCTTAATATCAACTTGTTAAGGTCTATTAAGAATATGTCATAAAAAATTAAATGTATTTGTACAAATAAATAAACAACAGTGAATGATATTTTTAAGATTTCAAAATATTTTACAACCTTTCTTCTTCTGACAATAAGCAACTTAAAGCAATAAGCTAACCAATAACAATGTTTTAGATTTAATAAAAATTTTAACATTATGTATATGAATTTATTAAGATATATAAATTCTTACTTACCGGATTAAACGTGTGAAATGGGTTTTCATGTACTAAATCCAAACATAGTCTAATATTAAACTTGTTTTATCGTGTTGATCCATTACTGACTCAGAATCGAGCTCACTAGGGATAAAAAGGAATTGATGGATTAGAATATTTCTAACATGGAATTTCTCTCACAAGTGGATGAACAACAGGATTTCTTTCTTTGACCCTTCCTTGATCACAAATCGAGAACCCTTCCCAACTCCCTCCAAGTGAGGTAAACCCTTCTTCTTCTGACCCAGAGGAACTTCATAAACTTATTGCAACCAAGAGCATAAGAAAACAGGGAACAATGCATGCAAGTGACACCAAGCCGCTAGAGTCTTTGTTTCTTGTGGGAAATAGGCATTGGCTTCTCCACGTTTTCATGTTCTTCTTCATATCCTTAGCCCATTTCGTGACTCCTTTCTTCATGACTTGAAAAACGATATATAAATGTCAACCGTTAAAATTGTTCTTCAAGAGTTTGAATTCTTCTTACGGTTTGTAATTATTTAAGAGGGAGTCAATTATATAGTAAACAATTGGGTGTCTATTTAGAACTTTTTTTTTCCTCTTTAATAATTTTATTTTAAGACAAAATTATAAAAGAATAAAAAATAAAAAAGGGGGCGGAAGAGATGAAAAGTGAAGATTGAATAAAACAACTCTTTTTTTTTTAATATATATAAACTATGACCCATAAGCCAATTTAGAAGACTGGCCTAGAAGGGGATTGGACTATATTTAAGGATTATTTGCCATAAACTAATGTTTAATAACTGAGCAATTATATTTAAAACTCATTTTTTATCTCATTAGACCCCATCTTTAATTTAATAACGATATAATTGTAACTTTAAATATATAAAATTTTTTTGTTATATTCTATATTAAATTTTAACTATTTTCATTTCCTCAAATAAAATATTATTGGACTCTAACGATGACTTTTTTTTAATTTAACATTTAATCAATTTAAAATTTAATCAAATTGTTATTTGATCTTAATGGTGTTTGAATTTTTTTGTTCAATAATTTTATATCATTGCAATTCTTAAGTTTAAGGGATTATTATAAAAAATGTCATGATCTTAATGCTAATCAATTGTTTCCCTTATCTTATATAGAACTCAAAACCCATTTAAACAAAATAATTAATTAATTATCTTTTAGTTTTGATATCTAAATATTTGATTGATTGAAACTAATAAAGAAAGAAAGATATGTTAACTTAATTTAACATAAAACATAGAGAGACAAAATAAAATGGGAGAAAGAGGTAAGAGACAAAATAAAAGCTTTTTTAAGCTTGTCTATTTGATATTTAATTATTCAATATATTATGTTTTCATTACAAATTTATCTTTATTTAATTTTAAAACGGGCCTTAGGAGATTAAACGTGGGGGATGAATTGAAGTGCGTAGTTTTACATGCACGATGCATTTGGACTGCGAATCCAAACAGTGAACTAAGCCTAATCAACCAAGACTATTCCGTCTGTCCTACTCTCTACTAAGGGACAAGCTGGGAAAGGAGATAATATATCTCTTTATTTTAATTAATAATAATGTAAAAATTATATAATATTATATAAAAATAAATGTTAACATATTAATGTTAATAAAATATATATGTTATTACTTTAGTAAAGTCATTAGTATATTAATTTTATATTTTTTAATTATTAAATTAGAATATGTAAATATTTAATCATTTTTTAATTAAATATTTAAAAATTTTGAATTTATTACAAATAGTTTTATTAAAAATATTTCATTATTAATTTTAATTCAATTTAAATACTTTTAAACTTTATATTTTAAATATTATTTGCTATTTAATATTTTTAATCTAAATATCAAATTAAATTTTAATTCAAATTAAACTTGAAAAGAAATTAAATCAATTAATATTTAAAATTTAATTTCTTAAGCATTATTATATATTAACATGGTCCAATCTTATATTGTACCAAACATCAGATAATACTATATATAGTACAGTCTAATCCAATGATAATCATAATCTCAATCCTAATTTCAATCTAATTTAGTATAGTCCAATCGGGACTTCCAAATGCAGCCTCTTATTTAATTATTATCTTTCATTAAAATAAAAGATCCTCTTTATTTAGTTAATGTTTTTCATCATATTATCAATTTATCAATTAGTTTCTCTTCAATTTGTCATGATAATACCTAATATAATATATAGTTGTTTAAATATTATTGGACTGAATTAAATGTGTTTTAATAGATTTCAAGTAAATTATATGGGATTGAATTTTATATATATATTTTTTATTTATTAGATTGGCATCATTTGAAGCTTGAATCAGTTTTGATAAAAAATTTGATAATCCAATTTATAATTTGATTGGATTGAATTTCATGAAATCAAGACTAACACTGCTACTTGACATTCCATGGGTCAATCTTTTAAAATTACAAATTAAATATTAAAAAATAAATGTCAACAAATAATAATCATAGTAATATTAAAATAAATTTTCTCAAACAAATACAAAGTTTCGAATAAAAATGATGTCCCATACTACAAATTATATATATATATTGCAATTGATCATGACATCATGGTTGTCCATTTTTTTTTATTCTTCAAAATCAATTATTTTCATAATATTTTATTAATATATTTCATTTCAGAACGTTCAGGTTAAATATTTTAATGCACATAATAATTTCATACTAATAATTCAATAATCTCGCAGTTTTGTAATTTGTAAATTTGTATTATTGTAAAATGCAATAATTAACTTAAATTTTTAAAATTTAATATCAACTAACCATTATTTATTTATATTACCAACAAATCACTTTTCTTTCTTTTTCTTTCAAAAAATAAAATAAATGACAAACAATAACGGAATTTTTTGACCGTTGACAGCTACGCGCTTCCTCCTTATTTCCCCGCTACCAATTTCAAAAATCCCGCCTATACTGCAACGGTAAAAAGACCGTTTATAAGTTTTGAGGAGCGGGGAAAGATTGCCCAGAAAGTACATTTCAAGTTTCTGAAGATTTCTGTGTTTTGTGTTCTGAAAAAGTTTCTCTACGAGTCCCCTGCTGTTGTGTTCTGAAAAGGGTGTTGAAGATTTCTTTACTGCGTTCTGTTTCAATGAAGATCAGAGAGGTTTGGAGTTCAAATTTTGATGCAGAATTGCTGGTGTTTGATCGGTGTTTATACCGGTATAATCTGCTCTCTGTTGACACCGAGTTTCCGGGCTTTCTTCGGAACACGCCGAGAGATGCATCAGAGGAGGAGCGTTACAGTGACTTGAAGTTCAATGTAGACAACTTGAAGATGATCCAACTTGGAGTCACGCTATCTGATGCGAATGGCAACCTGGGTTGCACGTGGGAGTTTAATTTGTCTGATTTCGATCTCAACACAGACCCACATGTGGAAGCTTCGATAAATCTTCTCAAAAGGAATGGCTTTGATTTTGAGAAGATAAGAAGGGATGGGATTCAAGGCAATATGTTTATGAGTAAGTTTTTGTGGGTTCTGTCGAGGCATGGAAACTTGAGGTGGATTACATTTCATGGGCTATACGACTTGGCTTACATTCTGAAGCTTCTGGGCAAAAACAAGGAGATGCCAAGAACAGTTTTTGATTTTGTGAAGGAGGTTTCTCGGTTTATTGGGAGTGTTTTTGATATCAAGTTTGTGGGGAGGTACTGTAAAGGTTTGATGGGCGGTGAAATTGGGCTAAGCAGAATGGCTAGTATTCTGGGAGTTGAAAGATGTGGTGATGCTCACAATGCTGGCTCAGACAGTTTGCTGACAGCACGTGTGTTTGCAAAGGTCAAGGAAGTTTTTGGGATTGATGAACAGATTTTCTTGGGTTATTTGTATGGGCTTCAGGTCAGGATCCAACCCAAGAAGGTTGTCAAGGTGCCAGTTTACTACCAGCCATTGCCATTTCCTCCTCCACCTCTAGTTGTTTACTGCAGAAGGCCTTTGAATCCTCCTGGTTACTTTGTTCCTGCTACTGTTCAATCCTCTATGTTCCATGTATATGGTAGATAGAGTTCAATTTTTTTTTTCTTCTGTAGATATATTCTTGTTTAGTTGAGTTGAGTACATATGTGTAATTGAATACTTCAATTTTGGTCCGTATGTTCATTGGGACCATTCCTATCTTGTAACACATTTTTTCTTTAATTCAATAATTTCAGAAATTGATAAGGTTACTGTCTACTTCGATTCCCATAACCATTCTTTCCCGCTTATATTTGTCAGATAACATCACCAAATTTTAAATTTGTCACAGTGATTGATTGACATGACAAACATCAACCATAATGTAAAGAAAATTATTACATGTGTATAAGGAGCTCTGCAGACAATTTGTAATGCATTCATATAAAGCTTGGATGCTTTGTTGCTTATAAATTCACAACTTCTGACGACAACTTAAAATTAAGAATAACTAGCATTTACTTCGGAATAAATTGGATTCAAAGTCACAGTTACATCACAGCAATTCCTGTAAAAAGGAACATAAATCCTGAACAACTATTCTTGGCAGAGGATGATGGCATCAGTCAGCTGATGCCATATAGAATGGTATTAAACCGAGAAGCAGCTTATTTACACAATGCCTGGATGCCCAAGCTTATGAACAGATTACTGCGAGCATACCCGATGAGATTTAGCTCCATAAACTGGAAAACACAAACTTATTGATCAGAATAAGATAAGACAGATCAAATTACTCTAAACAACAGTGTAATGAAAAATATACAATGCATATACAGAGGCAAATTTCATGG
Organism: Boswellia sacra; assembly: GCA_013180625.2. NCBI lineage: Eukaryota > Viridiplantae > Streptophyta > Magnoliopsida > Sapindales > Burseraceae > Boswellia > Boswellia sacra. The sequence goes on from SNVD02013154.1 coordinate 537,968, forward strand.
TAATTTTGTCCTTTCTTTCTAACTTCTGGCCTTAAGGGGATGACAGACAGTTTGTTCTCACCCCTTCATGCAGGTACAACAAAAGAAACTCGGATTTGCAAACTTTGAAATTACTTGTGATAGTGTACCTATGTGTAAAACTGAGACTTGGTGGTTACTAGATGCATTGGAGTACTATCTGGGTTAAAGCAAAGAACAAAACATCTTAACAAATTCTATTCAAAGTTAACAAGCTCAGCCTGGATTATATCACTACTTGGAACAGTGCTTTAACAACAAAAATGTGCTCTGAATCCTTTTTGGAATAGGTGTAGTGTTTAAGCATTCAATCTTCTATAACTAGTACCTAGTAAGTTTTAGCTTTACACCAACCTGAGCTCTAGCACTCAAAATTTTGGTTCGCAGCATTCAATGGGTGAAGAAATAACTTTGTTCAAACAACATTAAGCAAACTTAACCACACCATAAGCACGAGCCTATGTAGCTCATGGTAATAAGAGAAAGAAAAATTGCAAAAGAGCTTTCAACATGCATGGCATTCTTTCTCCATTCACATCTTCCCCATTTTCCTTGACACAAATTCTACTTGATGGATTTGGGGACTAGTCAAAACCTCAAACCTATTCAACAAGTAATAGCTAGCATTTGGCCACAATATTAATTTAGGTTCGGCATATTTGACAATTGGCATATAGAAGCCTTCTTTGAATAACCTAACCTACTACTTCACATTTGAACTTAGCATTAGTCAACTGCTACTAAAGTATTGTCAATTAGAAGAAGATTGTATTTTAAGTCAAAATATCACTCCTCACCAGTGCGATCATTAGACTATGTTGCAAATGATTTTGAACTTTTCATCCAACTTATTTTCATTTGTCATTTGGGAGCTACTTGCAGTGTACACATCTATGTTTAATGTTAATTTTTCACATATAAAATGTACCAAGAAACACGCTAATATTAAACTAGTAGCACGCAAAAGCTAGTAGTATCAGTGCACTATCTGACATGTTTCCAGAAAAATGAGCAGGAAAGGCTTGTATCATAAAACGTAAAAAAAGGTAAGAGGAAGAAAAATGCTTGATTGACAAAATTTTCACAGAATTATAAGAGCAAGAGAGCAAGAAAATAAAGTTTCATGCACACCGTATACCTTCATTTGGTATCACAAGACCAACATTACAAATATCATTTTCTACTGCCGAGGCTCAACAAGAATGTACAGTGGCTTCCCGTTTAGCCTGCATTGTCCCTGCAAAATGCAAAAGATCTAATTAAGGTCCCGTAGAGAGAGACAGTATTCCTTTCTACAATTTCACCCTGATAAGGAAAACCACTGCACTAGCTATCACAATGTAAACATTCAGTCAAATACTAATATCAAAGCCAAACATGATTTGAGGCATACAGTATAACATCAGGTGCTGCAGTGCCTTCGACTCTGAAGAGAAGTGACATCTCAATACATGTGCTACACATACAGGAAATAAATATTCACAGATGCTTCAAGGCCAGACAGAAATTCATAATGCATCAAGGGAATGGGAAGCAACATGAAAGACAATGAACATTGTGAACCATAAAAAGTAATATAACATAAAAGCTTGAATTTTCTGGGAAAAAATATGTTTACTTTACACCATCTGTTCACTTCACTTGTATTAAACCAAGGCCAAATCTATGAGGCTTAACTTGGTCCTACAATACCAGGAGTTTAATACTCAACATTATCAGCAAACTAACACGTTACAGGATCCGGTAACGATCAGCTACAGAATCAAGGTATGGAACTATTGCTGGCCAAGTTAGGAGCAAACAATAAAGCACTAATACATCTGTATGTTTAATGAGAAGACCCATCAAAAAAGTAGTGAAATAGAAGAATCCAACATTACCTGAGATAACCCAACAACACATGCACATTCAACTACTTCAGCTCCAACACGCTCTAGTTAACAGCAATTGCAAACATATTTTAGATTGAGTTAAAAGTCTAGTAGAATTATAATAATGAAAAATGAAATGCAAGTCATACAGGACGACCTCTAGACTTTACCTAATAGTCTTATCGCTGCAGAAAGTGTACCACCTGTAGCCACCAAATCATCAATGACCAAAGCACGTTCTCCAGGTTGAACAGCACCAATATGCATCTCTAAACAATCTGTTCCATATTCTAGTATGTATGCCTCAGAGATAACTTCTCCTATATATTAAAATGAATAAAGATTAAGTTCAATTTAATAACAAAAATCCACAGAGAAGGTTTGAATGACAGACTCCTTTCCTATCAATCAGTCAGCAGGCGGAAAGACAGATATCAACCTCATGAAGAACAAAATAACTAAGGTCTCAATGACATTAACTATTTTTTTTTCCTCTCTATGCTCATACAATGGCCTTCCCACAACTAAAAAGAAAAAAGTTAGTTCTGACATCTAAATTTCTCTCTGTCAATACCACAACCCACATATAAATTCTCCAAAGGAAAGGAAGAAATGCAATAAAACTTACGGTGACAAAATTGAGGTAACAACTAGATCAAGAAAAGATAAGTTTTAAAGTAACTAGACACAACATGCAGAAAACAACATACCTGGCAGCTTTCTAGGTTTACGTAGAGGGACAAACTTTGCACCAATAGCCAATGCGATTGAAGGACCAAACATAAAGCCTCTGGCCTCTACTCCTATAATGCAATTTGATATCATGGGCAACCGTTGCACAAATGCCAAATGATTTCGTAATGTACATATTTCTTTCTCCACAATAAGAGGCAATATATATAAATGATAAAAGCACAGTTTTATCAGTCAAAAACATCATTTAGGTGATCAAAAAGAGAAGCTTGTAACTTAAGCAAGTCATATACAGAAAACAGTTCCACAAGGAATTAAAACACTTCTACCGCTATGATTCATGGAGTTTTAGCATTTTGCTGATACCAGAATGTTCCAAGGTTTAGCAGAGTTTCAGCAGTGTCATTTTTCTTACTGTATATCCATTAAATCCAAAAACCACGAACTTTCGACTGAAATTGCAAATCATTACAGAGCCACATCATGGAGATCAATCATTTGGTTCTAATACCAATCCAATTGAACCCAAATCACATTACTCTGGTAAAAGTCTAATAACAGCTCATTGAAATGTTGGAATGCTCAACCAAACAATTTTGTTACAACAAAAATGAGCTTATAGAGAAATTAAAAAGGTCACTTCTTCTAAGTTTCCACATCACATTATCATAGTTAACAAATTTTATTCCTTCGATTCTTCGAAGCTAAACTACAACAGGGGAGAAAAAAATAAAATAAAAAATAAGCGAGTCCTGAATTCCTTTAGCCCACTGTTTGATATAAATTTATAAAATAATACTGATAACAATCAATAAAATGGAAAGAAACCTTATCATAACTACCTAATATAAACCAAATAAAATAAAAGATAAAACAAAACAAAACAGAACAAAATAAAATAAAATATACCCACTTGCCTTTAGGTGATAAATTTCAATATATCATGATGGAAACAGTAGATGAACCAGCAACAAGTGCTCGACATATATATTCATTTCTCAACTCCACCATAAATTTCAACCAATAGAAAGTGCTTTAGCTTTACGATAAGATAACAATATAGCCAAATGATAAAGTCCTCCTTCGTGCACGCTCTGTGTGCGTGTGTGTTGAGTGTTGTTAATGAATGTTCTTGATAGAGTGAGAGAAAGAGAGAGTACCAGCAACAACAGAGATACCCATATCTCTATAGCGATCAACAAATATGTCCACGGTATGCTTAAACGCCTTATGATCAAGCAACAGCGTAGTAATGTCCTGAAACATAATTCCTAACAAAACAAAAACAGCCCAGAAAACATAACACAAAAACAAACCTTTAGCGTCTCAGAAGCATCAAAATGGGAACTTTGAAACAACAAAACAAAAGTTACAACAACTGGTAACGCATGTGCAAAGAACATGAGTACCTGGCTTTGGAAAGTGAGGTATGACTCTAATGGCGTCGGATATTGCCTTCAATCTGGGGTCTCCCTGGAGTCCATTCTCACCTGCAAACATTTTTGGTTGTGCTTGTTGGCGTTTCTTTCCCTCCTCCTCAAACTGAAACAACTTTTCAGACAGGAAAAGAGATGAAGTGGAAGAGACAGAGACGGAACATTAACTTGTATGTCTATGCGTTACTCGTCTTTGCTGGCAAAAGCATACTTGGAAGTCTTACTTATAGAAACCTTTTTTTTTTTGTCATTTTTTTGTCATTTTTTTATAATATTATATTATTGTTATGTACAACTTTGTAGCAATCGAGCAATCGCATCTACGCCCTCCGATTTCGATAAATACCATACACACAACAAACTTGAGTAGCTTCTATGATCTAACATGTATAATATCATTCAATTGATAGTCATATAATATGACATCTTCAATTTTATTCATCAAGCCATTTTATATGGTATCAGATTGTACGAATTAATTATACCGGAGTTATTATTAATTTCAAAAATTATCGATAAATTATTTGTAATTAATGAAATTGATTAATTTTATCGTTTTAATCTTTTAGAGGGTTTTTTTTTTGGAAATATTATAGATAAATGTTTTAAATCTAGCTAATTCCTAATTTTTTATTATTATTGTTTTACCAATTTAGGAGTCGATAAGTTGATGAGTATCTTACTAGTCAAATATGACAAGCCGATGAGACAAACCATTTCGTTACAAATTCTCTTCCAATTTATGGGACGCAACTTGTAACTATTCGTTAGCTCATCAAAAACAAACTTATAGTGCATGTAGAAGATTTTTTTTTTTTTTTCACTTTAGGTTGAATTCGGGTAAGTAATATAAAATAATATCGAATTTGCTAAAAATCAAAACACCGCTTTAAATTAGTCATTTTCTATCAATTTATGGGATTGGAGCAAAATGACAAGAATTTAATGATGGTTTTTGAAATATTAGGGGGATGATTAGTTATTCCATAACTTAGGGGTTTGGAAAATTAAGCAATGTAATATGGTATTCATATTGTGGATAACTTGTTAAAAGATAAAGAATAATTATTATATTTGAGAAAGGTGGTGAAAGGCCTTGCTTTTGTGAATAAAATAGTTATCAATACAATTGAATAGCTTTTATATTTAAATGTGATTTATGTAGGGTTTAAAATTATTAATTTTTTATTGATAGAATATTATAAATTAATGATTGATATCTTGTACGAGATTATCTTAATTTATGTCTAAGATTCGCATCTTCCATCATATTCTTGATTAGGATTATGCATCCTCATACCCACGAATTTGAATCTATGACATTCCATTTTCTGTGCTTTATGTCCATATTTTATAAATAAAAAAATTAAGGTTATATTTTATAAATTAAAATAGTGTAAAAATAAATGTTATTTTACCATTTAAATAAATTTTTTATAATAAGTAATATTAATTTTCTTAAATCGTATAACATTTATTATTTTCTATTTTCGATATTTTAATAGATATCTAACATATGTTACAATACTCATATTCTTATATTTTAATATTTTATTTTATACATGTTAAGTTTTGTTTACATAACTGGATAAAACATTGTACAACTAATTTTCTAAAAATTCTTCATTATTTGCCATAATTATTCATATTGCAATAATAGTTAATTATGATCTAAGTTGTGACTTCTACATGTATGACAACAAATAGTTTTCTAGAATTTTAAATTTTTTTCTCTTCCATCCATAAGTGAGAATAATTATGTGTATGTATCATCCAAAATTATTGTATACATACATACATACATACACACACATACATATATATATATATATAAAAGAAAAACTACACTTTTATAATAATTGTCCATTGTGCATAATTGATGGACAATGTTTCAAATTTAAATCATATAATGCATAAGAGTTGTCAAGCAAAAGCACAAAAAAAAGCTTTGGGGGGTGTTTGGAAGTGCTTTTGTTAAAATAAAAGCTTTTATATTAGCATGGGTATTAATTTTTTGGTCTACTAATCTTATAGTTTGGATTGGTCTAATAATTGATCAGATTGATAGAGTTATAATGTTTTAGAAAAATTTATAACTATTTTTATCATAAAAACTTTTAGAAATATAAATATAACGCAGTTTGCGGCGCAACCAAATAATATTTGAATGACAAAAAATAATTGCATAAAACATGATTTAAAAACTTCAATAATATTGATAAGTGACTAGTAAGCATGCTTAGTTACTATTAATAGATGTTTTCATATGTTACATATTTTTCCTTCTAGAAGAAAGAAAGTGTCAAGTGGCAATTTTCCTTTTTATAGAAAGTGTAGCTTTAGTTCCATCAAAATAATGCCTTTTGACATTTTTCAAATTGGAGGAGAATTAGGGTATCATCCTCTATGAGACAATGAGATTTATTGAAATGCAAATTTCATATTTGTATATACTTTTTACAAACAATAATTTAATAGAAAATATCATTTTCATTAGTAAATAATTCTATCAAATTTAAATACCCTTTATTTTCAACACTGAAAATTATGAGAGTAAAAGACTTGAAATGAAAACTGACTCTAAGTCCGCTAAAAAATGAAAATTGTATTAATAAAAGCAATGTTCTTTTAAAAACTAAAAATATAAGAGAACTTATATTTTTAGTTTTACAATCTCTATGAAAATAAAATAATAAATTTTAATAAATTTTATATTATTTTTATAAATAATTATTGTCACTTGTAAATTATGTTATTGAAAAAAAAAGAGATAATATTTCAAAGTTAATAATTTTAGAAATAAAATAATTATAAAGTTTCAACTTTTATAAAAAATGTTATTTTTATTTGTTTTAGATTCATGAAATCAAATTAATTTTAAAAACAACAAAAGTTTTAAAAATATTTCCTTTTTAAAAAAAATAAAAAGTACTATTTTTTTAACAGTAAGGGAACCAAAGACAAATATGATTAAATACAGCATGTGGATGCAAAGCGGGGGATCATGTCTCAAAAGCCTCGTGCACCTTATAATTGGGAGGGCCCACGAAAGCAACGTACATGATCACTGTTCACATCCACGCGTGAGTACTGTCAACCATGATCATCATCTCCTGATTAAATATTTTTCTCTTTTTTTTTTTTTTCTTTTTAAGGGATGATGAGACGAGGCTAGGCCCCCACCCCGCCCCCTCAACCTCTCTAGGCTTTTATAATTCTCATTCCAATCATTATTCCCAAACGGACGGCGCTGATTGTTTTGAAAATTTTGACACCTGAATCAGGGCCGTCGAACCCGTTTACAGAAAGATTATGAAAGATTTTGGGGTCGTTTAGGTCAATGAGAGATGGTAGGATGTTGCATGATCTTTAAATCTTTTTACACTTTTAGTACTTTTACAACCTTTTGATCCAATCTTGGTGTTAACTTTTTGGTTGCGGGCTCCACAATGATTGGACGACACCTATGTTTACAGCTTGCACTTAGTCTCCAACTAGCGTCAGGTAAGTACCATGTTTAAGATTAAAAAATATTTTATAATATTGATTCGATAACGTTATCGTTATCGAAAGAATATAATAGATGATATTAGTATTTTTTTTAAATAAAAATTTGAAAAAAAAAAAAAGCTTGTGAAGCTTGTGAAGTATTTTTAATGTTAGTGTCTAAGATATATATTCTAAAGTTAAAAATATTATTTCTACGCTATTGAAATGTATAATATAGATCAATTTTATTTTAGAGCTTTTGTAAAATAATCAAAATTAATAAAATTATTCAAAAAATAATTGAATTATTTAAAAATTTAAATTTTATGACCATAAACAAACAAATTGACTAATCTAAAAGTTATTTTTTTGTTGTCAATATGTAATACTCAACAACTCAATAGCTCTTTTTGAACTCCTGAACCGTCAATCTCTCTTACTCAACCGACAAAAAAAAAAACTTACTGATCTCTCAATTTATCAATTTTTAGTCATGTCATTACTTTATTGATTTCTAATCATCTTTATAGATTTTTTTTTTTGAAGTGATTATTTTTTAAATCACACTTATAATTTTGTTTGTTCTTCCATAATTTTACTTTTATTTTTTTAACTTCTTAAGTTTTTTTAATGATTAATTGAAAAATATCTTCTTTTTATTTTCTCAGCAAGTATGTTATATAAGTTAAAAATAATAATAAAACAACAAATAAATTCATTTAAGCTATTTTAAGTTTAAAAAATGTGCAAATGTATCATTAAAGCTTAAGAATTTTATAAAGACATCTTTATTAAATGATTTAATATAAAATAACAAACCCATTACATCAATGAACAAATTCACCCATAAATAATAAGATTACACTTTTAAAAGTAATAATAAATATCTAACACAATATATCACATAAATCATCTAATTATTTTCTTTTAAATATATTCGTTCAAAAACTTGTGATGGAAACAATAATCTTATTGATAAAATTAATAATTTTGAACGAGACACATCAACAACTAAAATCAAATGGTCATATTTATGACACACATACAATTATACACATATACATATAAAGAAAAACAAAAATTATTAAATTATTGTCTTTCCAAAACAAGCTCGAACTAGTAGAATCCATAATTATTTTCAACCTTTTTGTCACAAAACAAAGGAGACACCGAATCTAGGTGGTACAACCTTAGGGAGATCTTGTTGCATTTAACTTTTTATATAAAAAAATAGAGTGGTGAGAAATTTTAATATTTGATCTAGATATGTGATGGAATAAGATAGAAATTCCATGTGAAATTGCTTGAAAAAGTAAATAAATTTATAACTAGTTTGTTGTGAAGGAATGGCCCATGGCATGTCAAGAATCGACATCAAATCTCTCTCTCCATGTGGGAAAATTTTTTATGTGATCATAATATAATACAACAAATTTGGGTGGTTAGGATCTTGCCATTTTGGTTGTTTTTTGCGTTTAGTCTTCTCTTTGGTTTTTATCTTTGCTAATGCATGTAATTAATTAAAGTTGTTATTGGGTCATTTCATTTCATTCATATATTTCCTTTTGTTTTGCAACAAAATTTGAAGCCATTATTTTATTAATAAGTGACCATTCCCGAATCCTTTCATATTTAGGTAAATCTTTATCGAAATTTACGGATATAACGTGAGGATCTTTTGATACTTGTAAATAACAAATTATAATATAACAAATAAGGGGGGTCTTTTTTTCCTTGTTTGAGAAATAATCACAATTAAAACAATTTATGAGCTGGATTCAGAATCTCGTGAGAGAATTTATCTATATCCGGCGTAGACATTAGAGCATTGAGAGGACCTTTCCTTAATAAGAGAGCCAAAAGTTGATCAGTAACATTGGAATGTTATAAAATTGTTGTAACTATTATATAATTGATGAAGTAATTTGAAATCAAATTTGTGATTTGTTAAGTATGATTGAGGAAAGGAAGGAAATCTTATGAATGATGATTTGGACCCATGGAGCTCCAAACGTTCATATTTTTCCAAAGTAGCTGCACAAAAAATTATTAGTTGGCATGTGTGATGTCAAGAAATGAGTTTTTAAACCATCTTTTATGATTGAGATTTCACATAATTTTCAAACCAAATCTTATTAATATTGAAATCAAATTTCAACTATTTGGGCTAAATCAATTGTGGTCCAGTCTCTCATCGAATCTTTTTCCCGATGTAAAAGTTCCTACTGTTGAATATTTTTCTGATCCTCAAAAGATATAAAATACAAACTGTAATATTTGTAGTCATTTGGAAGTCTCTTTTTTTTGACAATTCAAAAGTGATTTTTGTAACTAAAAAACTAGCTTTAAGAGATCCTGAAAATTATACTTTTAGAATATGTACCAGACAGAGGGAGAAGAGCATTTTGTAACAGTTTCAATCATGCATAATTTGTTGCTCGGTTGAGACTCTCTTAAGTTAAGTTTTTCTCATGCAAGTCTAGCTGTTTCTGCAGATTCCAACTCTTTTAAAAACTCTGAACTGTGTGTAACAGGCTCTCCAGAGGCTCTATAAATACTAGTTGTGGCCTAAACAATGAGATACATTCAACAATCTGCTTAACTATCTTGGGATTAGTAAATGCTGTAGGTGAGGATTAGAGGGAACTAAACAAATTAGCAACTTTTCATTGTTGTGGCTTCTGTTTAGTTTCCTCTAATATCTCATCTCCAGCCTTCATTTGTATGTATATCTGAAACTTTGTAACAAATGGATGTGAAGTATTGAAGGTGAATTGGAGGAAACTAAATATGTTGACACTGTTTAGTGCTTTCTCTCTGGTTTCCTCCAATGTCTCATCTCCACTCTTCACTTTTAGGCAATCTACAATAGTAACAATACTACTGTGAATATTGAGTGAGTGTCGTAGGTGAGAATTGGAGGAAACTAAATAGAATGATGAAGAACTCAAGTAGATTAACATTATGCTATCTTTTCTGTTTGGTTTTCTCCAATATCTCATCTCCGACATTGAACTTTTAAGCTGATATATGATATCTATTTCTTCAAATATTCTTCGGATTTTTATTTCGTTACTTTTATTGCTATTTTTTCATTTTATTTTCACCTGGAGAATGAAATTTCTGTGCAGTATATTTGTCAAAGAAGTTGAGAGACACTTAACCACACATTAACTTTGCAATATATGATAAAGGAAGAATGATCTGACAACTTACACTGTTCTTTTATGAATCCAAATCTTGTTTTCTGTGCTGCACATTTTCTAATACAATTTATATTCAATCTCAACCATATATTCTTTTCAAAATTCAAAATAATTCAAAATCAACCACATATTCCTAAATTCAATTGAAAACAAAAATACTGGATTCATAAAAGAACACACCCTTAATTATATTGCTAATCCTCACAAGATCAAGAAGGAATTATATTGCTAATCCTCACAAGATCAAGAAGGAAAATGTGAATAAAAAGTTCAAAGTTGTAATGAGACTAAAATCAACTTTGGTGGTTTGTTCGAGATTGAAAGAGACAAGAAAATCTCTGGAGGAAGGTAAAAAGTCTAAAAGTGTGGCTCTAAAAAAAAAATAGAAAAAAAAAAAGTTAAGCAAGTTTATTGTTTTCTTAGAGTGATTGATAAGAACAGAAAAATATGTTAAGTTGTTGCCATCATTTTGGGTTGACATTTCCTTGTTTGAGATGCTGAAAAAGTGAGAATCAAGATTTCATGATTAAACTTGCAAAGAGTTGGTGCTAATGGAAAACTATGCAGCGTTTCAGGAAGCAAAACAACAGAGTTCAGCTAAAATGAGTGAAATTGTGATTTGCAAAAGGATAATCTGAAGTTGAGATGGTTAACTTTAGAGAATTGAGCTTAGATGCAGAAAATGGAACTGCAATGAATTTATGATCACTTCATCCCGAGCAGAACTAACAGAAATTTCGCCATTTTCAACCAAGTTATCAGTAGACAAGTAATAGTAGCTTTTTCTCTTTTATAATGGAGATCCTTCATCAAATACTACAATAGATATGTAATTGTAAACTAGCAAGCAAAAGAGTCTATAGAAATTGAAAACAAATACATTTGTGTTGCTGCTTCTTACAACTTGGTTTATCTTCAATACTTTCTTTCTTAATTTTTTGTCTAATGTTTATATCTTTGCGTATCATGTTCTGTGTGATTTATCAATGTATTTATCAACAGATAGGACTGAACTCCCAAGCTTATATTACTTAACCAGAAATATGTCTTTGATTCTTATTGCACCAGGACAGGAGAATTCCAGCCAGTAATCCAAATTCTTTCCAGAAATTCAACAGAAATTCCTCATAGATATGGAAGACTCTCCAAAAGTTTAACAGATCATTTCACGGTAAAAGCCCTAAAATCCACCCATCTCCTGATATTATTTTATACTGTCTTCTCCAGCAAATGTTGCAGTGAGGTTGCATATCCAGCTTAACTTGCAGAGGATGCAGCATAAGAACTGTCAAATCTCATCCAAATCTATTGCTCTAAACGAAGAAATAAAAGGTCAAGAGTCCCAAAGAGTAAACATGTTTATATTTCTTTATTAATGCTCACTTCAAACGGTATGTAAGATGATCACCAAGTTAGCACTAGTGGGCAAAATAAGTTTTCCTGACTCTTATCTATCCACTTTGGAAGCAACTTATTCCAATTTGAATAGTTTTCCACTAACCTGCTTAATAATACATATAAGGGATGTATTACTTCTATCGAAAATTTGAAATAACTTTTGCCTTAATGATCACTTGTCACCCTAGCCAGATTTGATTTCATCAGTATCAGGCACTTCTTATCCTAATGAAGCCTTACACCATAAAAGTATAAGAATGTCAAGCATTTCCCATGCCAAAAAAGTTCTTTATCTAAAGTTTCAGTATTGGCTTAGTAAAAATGAAATGCACAATAACATTCTACAAAGCAATGTAGCTATACGTTTGAGTTTCTTTCACATATTGGCCAACATGATGTTGCCTCACAATCCAATGCCTAAATACATTGAAATATTGTAAACTTCCCAAAACTCCCAGTGCAGAGATGAAATTACATATCAGTATATACTGTAACAACAGAGTAAAATGTTAACAGTGTGATAAACTCATACTAGTCTGGACGACTACACAACTTTTCTACTCTAGAATTCTAATAGATCTTCTATTGGCTGATTTTGGTTTGTTAAGTTCCTAGTATTGTTTCTCTCGGCCAGATTACAGAGCCTTGTCAGGTAGAGTGACAAGAACCTTTTGTGATTTCTGTTGCTCAGCAACCTGGTTTATGACATCTTGAATTTTAGCAAATGCCACAAAAAACTCCGCGGCATTGGTTTGGCTCAAGACCTTCTTTACCACCAACTCAACTGCCTTGAACCTGTGGCAATACAATTTTTCAGATAGTAATCAATAACACTCATTTTCAGATCACCATCAGAGTCACAGGGATTAGATAACAGGCCTTTTATGGAAGAATAATGCAGCTTGGACCACCACGAATAAAAATATGTAATGTAAATAGTATACAGTTCACTTATGATAAATACGTTTAACTGTCAGTAGCTTTCACACTTTGGATTGTTATTATATTTTGAGGTATCATGTTTAATCACAATGAAAAGTGGACCTGAGCTGTTGGGCCCTTGTGATCACCAGCTTAATTTTCTTGAACTCTTCCTGAATAAAGCTGAAGGCAGAGCCACTTGATTGTTTTTTGTTTGGCAAACCAAGAGGAAGATGGAGGACACATGTGGCTTGAATCTCAAACATCTCTGCATCAATTATAGCCTCCTCAATGTGTATCTCATGTATGACCTGTGATAGGAGATGTTCAATCTTGCTTGAGGAAGATGATGATGCTGATAGTGATGATGGTGAAGATAATGAGGATGAGGATCCAACCAAACCACGGACAAGGTCCAGAATGGCAGAGGGCCGCCAATCACCTAGCCAGGATATGGCAGCCAACTCATGAGGTGGTTTCCAGCTGGGCATGAGGAGCTGGGCCACATCCTTAGGTAGTGTTGGGACCATGGCATGGTTATAGTGGGCTTGGAACCTGTTCAGTTGTTCCTCAATTAGTTCCTCAAGTTCCCACCTAGCCTTCAGCCGTCTATCTAGCCTTGCCGCTCTTGTCATCTGCTCTTGTCTCCACAGATCATAGTTTGCCAAGGAGAATTTTTCCCCTGGAAGCGCAACTGTCAGATTGAAAGAACTGAAATAAGGGCCTATCAGAATGTTGGGTACATAAAAAAAAAAAAAAAAAAAAACAATTGAATTAGGTGATTTTATCATAGTAATCCCACCATGACCTGAGGTTATCCTATAAGGGCCTGATCTCACATTCTTTTAGCCCTCATAGTATATATCAGCCTAACTGGAGGCCTATCAGAATGTTGGGTGGTACTCACATAATATAAGTCCAACATAAAAAGCACTTCCACCCAGTGAAAACATATATAAATAAAATAGGTGATTTTATCATCGATATTGGGAAAATTTCAAAATGAACAAGTTCATTTGAAGAAAGGCACAATGATATAGTATTTGTGATCTTAAGTTGTTACCATGGAACAGATATACAAAATGCAGTCTGATTTGTTACAAGCAAGAAGATTGTTCATCAATCAACAAATGCACCACCATAAGCAACTTACAGCAGCTCCGCAATCAAACTTGTATTGGAAGTAGTGCACCAAAAGCCAAATTCATCACAAGGAGAACTCATTTATCATCATTGAAACACTTCATATTACATCATAAAGACTTTGAATATACTGGCGTCACCACAAACCTGTCAACAGCTTTTATTGTTCCCAAACAAATAGAACTTCATAGCAAGGAACCAATATTTCCACCAGTACAAAAATGTGATGTTTGTCCAGTTTATGAGAAGAATTACTAGAAATAAATACCCCAATAAGTATTAAACTAATTTAAATTTCAGAAGAGAAAATAAAGAAATGGAAGAAGGCTTCAAGCTTCAACACTTTACCTCTCCACATTTTCATTTCGATTTTAGTCTCTTTAATGCAGACTAGTAATTACTTTAAAGACAAATACTTGGCTTTCAACTCAGCAATATCAAAATTTTACTCTCAAGTATAAACAGAACAAAAAATGATAAAATAAAATTTTCAGTCTTTACCTCTTTTGCTTGTTGCAGACTTGTGGAGGGTTACGCACTGGACTGTATCGGCTATTTCATCAATCACACCACCACTTTCTCTCTCTATGCCTTTCCTCACCATTCCTGCACCTTTTTCTTGCTCATCCAAGTCGCCCTCTTCGGAATAAGAAATGTTTTCTTTAGAGTAGCAAGAAAAACTACAAAAATAGAATGCAATGTTAAAGTATTTAACATGGAAAAAAAAAATATGCCTGTAAAACCTCACCTTTTTAGCTTTCCAATCAAATAGTAAGATACAAAGATTCATTGGCCGGAGAAAAAAGGGTAAGTAAAATGAACATTAGTGCTAGACAATGTTAGCATTGTTGTTTTTAAGCCCGTCCTTTCCTTTAATTTCATTCCATTTAACATATGAGCTTGTTTCCTTTTTCTTATTTTCCGAGACATCACACAGAGACAACTTTTGGCTTCCACTCAAAACTGTTTCACAATTTCCCACCTATTCTTCTCTTTTCTTTGTTCTTGTTTTCTCGGCAACCAAACTTAAACACAATATTGTATTTTCAAATTGGTCAGAATTCTAGCAAATACAAACCCAAAATTTTATTTTGCAGTTCCTCGAGAAGAACACAAGCAAAAATCAGTGCATACACAGTGGTTTTCTCAAAAGGAAAAGAAAACAGAACTTGGGTTCTTCCAACAATCTAAAATGGTGGTAATATTCATGAAAAAACCGCACATTTTGATTTTTCTTTACCTATTTTGTTTTTTCTCTAGAAACAAACACGACATGCATGTAGATGTGCAAATGCATGCTTAGAATGATAGAAAAAAGGAAGAGTAGAGGATGACGAAGGTAAGAAAAGCTTACGCGAGAGGTCGACGTGGGGTTCCCTTCAATGTTTCTCTTCTTGTTTCAGAGCTTTCTTACGTTAAGTTTCAGTTTCTTGCACTTTGTGTCCGCGTTTTCTTGGTCTTGGACGTGTACTTATCCAGTGGAGCAGGACGTGAGCACTCAACCCGTTAACCGAGCCAAAAAAAAAAAAAAAAAGAAGAAACTATGAAATGCTGATGCTAAAGATTGCTTGATATAGATTTTGGATCAAGTTTTTTGGTAAAATCAAACAAAATAATACATACAATTTTAAAAATAATGGAAATTTTTTTTGAAATTACTATTTTAAGCAACATTCTGAAAACAAACTTATAATAATAATAGTACTAATAATAATAATAATAATAATAATAATAATAATAATAGTCATCGTCTCATGTTCTAATATACTCTTGAAATTAAATTTTGATATTTGTATTACATTTACATGTATGAATGACCCCTAAATTATTGGACTAATCTTTTCACGGCCGATTCAACATTTTACGATCAATTAACAGGACATAATCAACCTCCTTTTGATACATTTTCATATAAAATCAACAAGTTCATCTCCATCAGAATTACTCAAAGCCGGCAAGATAAGAGAACAAAAAAATTCGATCATATGTATTTTTTCCAATAAAAATATTGGAAAACATCCAGTCTTGAGAGTTGAGAGTTTCTAAAATCTAATTGCAGTATAAACTTCAAGTCATAATAAAAATTACTACATGAATTTGCGCCTGCCGTAACTTTTCAAACACCAGCTTAAGTCCAGAAACCTTGCTGATTTTACAGAAGAGAATATACAAATCAACTAAACAAGATTGCAACAATATTTAGCATCTTCTATGTACATATATTTACATCGTTGTCTTCTTATCATGGCCAAAATAAGTTTTCTACTTCAATAGCATTAGTAGAATACATAATCCTTGGTAGCTAATGTTCTCCAACTAATGTGAAATCATTTTGTCCTCCAGGCTTAAAGATAGCTGCGCAATTCATATCATCAGCTATCTGCAGGTCTTCAAGCGATCGAATCAGAGTTGCGCAAAGAGAACTACCTAGCAGCCGCTGTATTATTTGTTCCTTCTCTGAAAATGATATTGGCAACTGGTGATGGAAGCCAAGCTGCATTGCCACCAGCCTGACCATCCTGACAATGGCCATCACCTCGAGTTGAATTTTTTCGGCCCTTTTTCAGTTTTGCACTCACATTTCGTCCAACAAACAACCCAAGCTTAACGGCTGTGAATAAACTCAGTGCAATTGCGAGTGGCCTTACAGACCAGTGATGATCTTCAATATGCTGATATTTCTCCACCACCCCACGACAGGTTTCAAAAGACACTAGTTCCACTTCAGCTGGATCTGCCAGGGAGCTGTCGGATTCTTGTCCAAACACAAACCTCCCCGGGAATCCTACAACAAGACACCCATTTGGAAGTACTTGTGAAATCCTCCCAGTGGCCCATTGTCCTTCTCTCCTATGAATCCACTCAAACCGGGGAGTAAATACATTTGCTTTGAGTCTTACAAACTGACCCACATAATAAGCCTTAGCCATTTGAATCTCGGTAGCATATCCTGTCCAAAGAGTCTCCAGCCCTATAAATCCAACAGCAACTCTTCCATCACGCTGCACAGAGTGTAAAATTCCAACAGGAGAATGCTTGTTGGTTTCTTCCTTCAAGCGCACCCAATCCCCGACAGCAAACCCAGATGTGACACTCTCAAGAGTTGACTCCTGAACTCTTAGAGGATTATGCATTCCAGGAACTTTCACCAGAACAAAACCGTACCTATCAGAATCAGTATCCAGACCAACCACATTTCCCTCGGTAACATCCATGGTCTGAGGCTTGTGTGCATTTGGTGGCTTTCTAGAACGGACTGTGTCACCCACTTGGAGTTGATCCTTTGAAAGATACCATGCAGTATAGCCTTTAACACCTGGTCTTTCTACTAGTGCTCTGCTTTCTAAACCACTCCATTCTCCATCATTGTAAACAGCATTCTGCGAGCTGCAGGTTCAGTCAAATTTTATCACCAATGCAACCCAAAAAAAAAAAAAAGCAGAACATCAATTTACCACAATGGAACTCAAAATCATAAGAAAAGAAAACATGTGGCACACATGCAAAAATACTTAAATTAAAGCAATAGACACCATTCCCATGCCATAACAGCACTTCAAAGAAGACTAAATTTCCCCATTGCCACCTAAAGCAGTGAATGCAGGTTTACTCGGCTCAACAGAGGCTAGTTCTTTTAAAAGTCTATCATTTAACATTCAGATTTCTACAAGCAATTTTGCTCATTACAAAGGCAATATCACTGTTCTAGTAACAATAACTAGTGTCTTGTTTTTTTTCCTGAAATAAGAAACTGAAATACCATATTTAAGTAAAAAAGAGTTACATTAGTGGATTAGATATCCATGTGGGCCCAAGAATAAACACCAACTAGTGTCATTTAAATCATACTCAACTTATCAATGTCATAAAATTTGGGAAAATCAAATAAGCATCTGGTCACATGGTAAGCCAGGTCAAGGAAGATGGATGGCACAGCACTTTAGTCCATAAATGAACTTATTAGGATAAAATATAGGAAAAGACTGATCACGGGCCCGTTATGGATCTTGCAATAATTATAACAGTAAAATACCTTTCAAAAGCAAGCAAGATATCTGCCATTAGAGGTCGATTTCTGAGATCATACTCAAAGCAACCATTAATAACATTCTCCACTGCAGGAGGCAGACCACTTGGAATATATGGTTTTTCTTGCTTAATAACGACAGACTGATATATTTCATCAACTGATTTACCAAACCAGGGCTGGGTACCAGTCAACATCTCCACTATGCTACATCCAAAACCCCAAGTATCCGTCTCCAAAGATATAGGACCCCTCACTTCCGGTTCCCACTGCTCTGGGGCCATGTAGTTTGGGGTTCCAAGTCTGAAAGCCATATCTGAATCCAATAGTGGAATCCCAAGAAGTAGATATGGGATCCCAAAATCCCCAAGTATCAATTGGTCACGCTCATCAAGCAGAAAATTTGAAGGCTTCAAGTTCAGAACCAACAGTCCAATTGAGTGCAACTCTGATATTCCTTTCACCAACTGGATCCCAAACCTGTGAATATTTACACAAACAAGAGTTTTTAGACAACAACAACTGTTTTGCCAAAAATGCATTGCAGTGCTAGAGCCTTATACCTATCAGGCTACTTCAAATTAGGAATGCACAGTTAGGGATATACCCACCCTTTACCATCCCAATTTTCAGTTTAGAGGGATGAGAAGGAAACAAAAGAAAGTATACTATATGCTTCCAAAAGTTAAATATAATACCTTAAGACATCCGGCAATGAAAGCTTGCCTCCTTTAAGCCGAGCTACTCGATCACCAACAGATCCCTCACAAAATTTCATGGCAATACAAATCTGCAAAGAAATCATAGAACAAACTCATAATATGTAAAATGATGATCCAATTCTTGTAACGAGTAAAGGAAAGTAAAATCGTCTACCAAAAAGATTAAAACCATAAATTAGGAATGCAAGGAAAAGAGTGAATTAATTCTTCCAAGATCACCTTTCCATTTATAACTGTAATACCATGCAACCAACAAACACCTTGAAGTTCTCTGCACTTCAGAAACAACTCTTCAAACTTGTCAATAAACAATTTTGTACACTCTGCCTTCAGTGGATGCAACATCTTCACAGCAACTTCATGATACTCTTCAAAATCATCAGCTGACTGATGATGAGTCGCTAACCAAACATCACCGAAGAGACCTCTTCCAATCCTGTGCTTAAGTTTCAACAAAGCTGGGTCAATCCAAGGCCTACTCTGAGTAGGAGCAGCTACAACAGTTCTAAGGTGCTCAGGATCCCCTTCAAAAAGCTCATACTCAAATGAAGCTGCCGGCTTGGGTTCTCTGACTTGTTCAGCCATTTCGCCTATTTAAGAAAATACAGACAAAAGAAGAAGCAAGCAACTATAAACTCATTAAAAACATTCAGCCAAAATTAAAAATTAAAAGAAAAAGTGAGAAAACACTTTACTCAATCAACAATCCATTAACTAATCTACCAAGCTAAACAAAATCTACATATAATATTTAAAAAAAGTATTATATTCATTTCCGTATACAATAACAAACAAGTCAACAGAAATTACAATTCACGTTTTCACCAAAAAAAAAACACCATAAAAACAATCAATAAAGCAACATCAACAACAAAAGGTATAAAATTGGTTAGATATCCAAACGATCAAATACAAAGACAACAACGAATAACGCTTTCTCTTCTTTTCCTCCGTTTCCTGAGAAACAAACGCAGACACCGAGAGAGAGAGAGAGAGTACCGTTAACTTGCTTAGCGGTTAAGAGGGAGTGAGGGAGACTGGAGAGAGTTTTCGCGAGTGAAGTTTGGAAGTGTTAACGGAACCCTAGATACTCTCTGTTACTGCGTCTTTCGATATTTATCTGGAACAAAACGACGAGCAGAGACAAGAGAGCAACTACACGAAGAAAGATAATCATTTGCGTGAGGGGGATATCCAGTACTTGCTGTCTGTCTGTGTCGAGTGTTTGTCACGTCATCATCGGCGATTGTGGTGTTGCCACGTGTCTTTGATGGCTTCGCTGACTCTTATGTGAGCCCGTCCACCAAGGGAATTCGGATATTCAATACAATACTCATTACTCTCATCTTACTTCTTCTTTTTTTTTTTTGTATTTTTCTGTTTTTTAGGATAAGTATATACTTTTTGATATTTCTTCAAATTACAAATATCTCTCTCTTTCACGCGAAACCAATTTGCTTTTCAATTGATGACTTTTAATAGCGACACTATGTATTGCTCGTATACTATTAAAAAGGTTAATTAAAAATTAGTTAAATCTAAGATTCTTTTTTAAAAATAAATAATTTTTAATTTTTAACTAAATTTGACTGCAAAATATCTAAGAAAAAAACACATTCGAAAAAGTTGTTAGTCCTTATTTAACATGATTCTAGAAATAATAATTTTTTATTGCATATTGTATTCACGTCACATTTCGTATCAAGATATAAATTAATAAAATTTTGATTAAATACATATAATTTATTTAATTATTTACGTTAATAAATGCATTACATACTTAATAAATACGAAATAATATTGTCATAACTCACAAAATTTATCTAATGTTTTAATCCATATATACATAATTAACCAAATTATATATGTGCATATCAATTAAAATAATCCTTTCTATTAATTAAAAATTCTAATAATAAAATATTAAAGAAAATTAATTAAAACAATTATAATTTATTATTACGCTAATAACAAATTATAATTATGTTAATTTGCTTCATAATAAAAAATTTGATTTTAACAATATTTATGATATGATTGGACAATAATCTATGTCGCGGTGGACGCGCAAGTTATAGCCGACTTAACTACTGTATCATTAAGTCGGTGTATGTTCTTAACACGCTTAGCTTAGAATCATAAATAGCCGTTCGATAATTATTAATCATTGACCGCTAACGCCGCTAAAAGATTAGCTCCTGTAACGCTAAGCGTTTGATGAGGTATGACAACTTTATCTAATATCCTTCAAGCATTTGTCTAGATGTGTGTATACTCATCATCACTTAGACAAAAAAGTTGGCGTAAGACAGAATTTAACATATTTGAGGACTCGTGAACTCCGAATAAAGATAAAAGTTTTATGCACGCATAAAAATAATATATGGATAAATGAATTCAATCTATTTCTTTCAAAAATAGCTCGGAATTTGAGTTCATGTCCCATTTGATTCAGTAGTTGGGCAGCGGCCGATGTTCTTTCAACCTGGAAATGTGGTTGCAGAAAACTATTAACATATCCAGAAAGAAACGACATTCCACGAATCTTTCAGGAATACTAACCAATGAACTCTAAAATTTGATTAGGCTTAGCTTCTCCTCAGCACTCCAAAATCCCAACACTTATATAGTAGTTAAAAAAAGATGACCTTGAACAATGAGAAACTATTTTCAGTTAAGTTCACATCTAACATCTCAGAAAAATGAACTGAAAAAAGATGTACAGTGAACTAGTCCTGAATCTTCCACTTTACTCCTGCCAAGCGAACAAAATCACTCACATTTCAAAATGCCGCAAAGGGGCGAACCATGGCTAGGAGAGGTCATCACAAGTGTTAGATGTATCATTCTAGTGTCCGAGTCTGGTGGCCTTCTCAGCTTTATGTCCATGCCTAACAGTAATTAGCTTTGAAGCTGTACCATCCTGGATGTGCCTAAGCGATGCAAGGAGAATCTGGAAGGACGGCTCTTGCCTTCTGATGTCTTTCTTGAAACAACCCATAATCTGGAGTATGACAGCCACCCCTTTAGAAAGTGAGCTAACTTGAACTCTGGTGGAGGAATGTCGTCTACTTCTTCGTACTTAAAGTACTTGCAGCTGTCCTCTTGATTTTCCAAATTGTCTTTATCAGCAAGACCGGCATGTTTTTTATCTTCTTGAGCATCTGATCCTGATGATGAGCTTACTTCTTGGTTTTGTAAATCGTCTCTGGGAGCAAGAACAGAACGTTTCTTCTCTTCATAAGCATTTGATCTTGATGATAACCTAATGTGAAAAGCTATCAGTTCCATTTCTAATAAGCACAATGTAAAAAAATGAAACCAGATCACAAAATAAAACGTTAACAAGATAAATCAAAGGGGGGATGTTGGTCAAATTCTAATAAGCAGAATGTACAAAAATGAACAGAGATCACAGTAACTAACTAGTTTGACCTGTTATCCATGACATTCTTCTGGCATTTATGTTCAAAAGAATGATGTACCTTTTCTGCAGTACATCCAGCAGTTACTCAGCCATGCTATTTTCAAACTAGAGCAACTATCTTTAAAAATTTAAAGTGGGAAGAAGCCTAAAAGCTATACTTTGTATCAGTTGACTAAGTTTATTATCTTGCTCTTCTTGTAAGCGTTTCACTAAGAAATAGTTTCACAGAACATGCTATGACTTATGTATGCAGCATAGCACAGCATCCCAATGCATGACTTGTGGTTAACCATCGTAAAGAGCCAAGCAGATATTCTTACCTAGAGTACTGTTTGGAAACAGCCATCCTGGTTTTAGATTGTCTCTTCAAATGTAAGGCGTTGATGGACAAGTGTCTAATGAATTTAAGCTGCAAATACAAAAAAAAAAAGAAGGACAAATTTGTGAGAAGCAGCCAGAATCTATTAAAAGAAAAAAAAAATTCGAGTCCAAGAAATCCCCCACAAAGAACTCATCAGAACCAAAAGTATAACAAAAATGCAGGTATACAAACTTTCCTTCACTAAGAATATCTTTAAATTGGGTAAAAGACCCTTTTTTCCAGATTCTTCGAACACGTGGGATGTCAAAGAAATAAAAGTTGAAGGCTCTATAAAGGAAAGGCAACTGCACACAAGGGACAGGGAAATAAAACTTGGTATTTATGATGTAATACTATTTCCACAATAAGCATGGAATTAGAAATCAGAATTTTTATCTTTAATGTAAAATAATTACAGTAACAAAAAGAAACAAGTTAATTTGAATGGAATTAGCAATTTCTTCCAATTAGTGTGGACTGACTGGTCATTGTTCAATTGAAACTTACAGCAAATTCCTAACGCAAATTATCATAAATTCATTCAAAATTACAGATTTAAGTAACCCAACTACTTCACATATCAAATTACTTCTCTATCGCAGACCCCTGTGTCCCAAGTCTTTATCAAAGGACTTTAAGCATTCTACTAGTACCTACAAATAATCCAGACATTAGGCTATGGACAAATAATGTGAAAAGCTTGGCTTCAAGGTCAATTTCTCACAACAAGGAAGGAACAGATTTCATTTCCCAATAAACTCAATGGTTGGATTTTGGACTTCAAACATACATATATCGCTAGTGACGATAAGCACAACGAGCAAATACAATAATCATCTGTAATCTATGGTATCTTCAAACATGCAAATGTATCACCAACACATGTTTCAGAGACAGAATACATGAATTTCATGAAACACATAAGGAGGAGAAGAATAAAAATTAGAAAAAAAGAAGAAGAAACAAACAAACAAACCTGATCACCATCCTTGATCCGAAAATCCCGAATGCGAGCTTTGTCATTTACCAACTTTTGACCATCATAGCATAAGCAAAAGTGTCCCCAAACATGTGACCTGAGCTCATCATATTTTAAAAAAGAAATAACAGTAAATAAATAAAATAAAACTCAAGTCATCAAAGCCAAGCCACATACTACTAATCTGAAAAGTAATCAATTAGCCAAGACTTTTACCATGAAATTTTCCCTTGACCTTCCCTTGGTGATGAAGTAAAAACTTCCTCAACGGCTAGTTTAAGCTCTGCAACTGTGGCATTCCTCGCTACATAAACATCTGCAAAACCAAATTCTCAGTCAAATTTCAAACACCTCAACACCCAAATAACCTAGTATTTCATATAACCTCGATAACAGCTATTTAGATAACAATTTTCATTTTCTTTAATAAAATAGTGACATCTCTGAATAAAAAATGAAAAAGAGAGAAAAATTTAACGAAATAAGCCATTTTCAGATTTTACTTCTCATTAAAAATAAATAAATAAATAGAGAGCTTAGCGCTTCCAGCGAAAGCACTTCTGCATATGTTTCGTAATGTATGGTTGACACAGGACATATAAAAGTATTTTCTAAATAATTCAGACTCCCATTGGAACGCCTTATTTAGAAGCATCGACTATGTGCATTTTAAGAACTTCCAAGTGCTTCTACAAAAAGCTCTTTCCATTTCTCTTTAAAAAAGCACTTCCAAACTCTTTTCAAAATTTTATTAAAAAAAATGTTAAAAAAAACACCAGCAGGAACAAAAACAAGAACACCGACAACGAAAAAAAAAAAACGAAAACTACGAACCAAAGCGAGAGCCGTCGAGCTTCAAAACGGAGAGTTTGAGCCGAGTCTGAGGAAGCTTCACGTACGACATCGTGCTCGAGAAACTATCATCATAACCATAACCGTAATCATAATCAAACTCACAACCAAAATCATCATCAGCAACGCCACCACCGTCGTTAACCGTCACCGGAGCCACGGACCGTCGCTCCACCAAAACCCTCACCATCGCAACACCACCACCACCAGCAAACAACAAGGAGACTAGAAATTATCAATTGCTATCTCTCAATTCTGTTGGAATTGAAGCTTCTAGGGTTCTCCAATTCAATTTCTAGGTTTTTGTTGTCCAACCAAAACAACAGCAACAAATCGCTGACAGAGTATCTGAGTTTGAGTCTGGCTTGTTTTGGGAAGCGACCGTTATGGGCGCGATTTTTATTATTTTGTTTTATTTTTGGAGAGCTGAGCGGGGTTTGAATTTTGACTCTACGCGTTTGACAGTGTGACTCGCGCTTCTGTTCCATACGTGGCACGTTTCTCGCGGTTTTATTCGATCTGGCGTGTAATTCACGTGCGTTGGATTGTTTGGTGGTACGTTCTGCAGATTTAACAGTCTGGTAAAGCTTGGGCTGGGGCCGAGTTACTGGACTGGATTGAGAGTGGATTTTGTTTGGGGTCTTCGAAGCATGTCCAAAGAAACTTTGTTTGAAGCTCAAGTATCGTACCTGCCCATATAAGTTGAATGATAGAAGCTCATTTATAATGTGTAAAAATAATAAATATATATATATATATATATTACGTTGGGATATTATTTTAAATGTGATTAAATGTGATGTAGTGCTCAAATTTAAATTTTTATGTACATAAGATATTAGAGGAAACTATAATGAAAATAGTAATGAAAAAATCAAATAATTAAGTTGAGGTCTAGTTTCATGATGTGGTTTTTCATTTGGCTATATTTATGATTTAGATTTTTAATAAGTTGTATCCGTATTAAAAAGTAATATTTATAGAACTTATGATAAAAGTTTGAATGATTTCAACAAAAATCTATCAACTCTCTTGTTGATTGTCTAATTATAACATAAAATATTCAATATTTATATGTTGATTGTATGTTTAATAACAAATGTAGGTTGAAAATAAGACATAAGAATGTTAAATATAACTATTTTATATAAAAAGTTTTCACGACTCGATATAACTCAATAACCTAAAAAAAAGACTTTTCACAATTAATTCTAATATTTGAGTTAAATATAAGTTGGATTAATTGGGTCTTTTTTTTTAAAAAAGAGTAATTTTAAAAATAATAATGTTTTAAGAAAATTTAGATGCCTGCAAACCTACTGACCAATTAATCTATTTGTGGTTTTGACATCTAAATATTTTTAAAAATATAATTATTTTTCAAATATCCTTTATGAATTTGGTTTTTTTTTTTCAGAATTTCACATTAATATTTTGTCTCATAAGAATTTTTTTTTTTAGTTTTAATTTTGTTTTAGTTTATCTTTTAAAATTTGGATTGAGCGACGGCCCAATACATGGGCCCAACAAGGTCCACAACCAGGGCCCAATAACCACGACCAAGTCGGTCCATCAACCCTCTCATTTCCACCATCGCCATTTTATCCCGAAACAACAAAATATAAAACCAAAAACCCCAAGCTTCGCTAACCTGGAACTTCACTTCACTCCCTCCAGGCAAAACTGAGAGAGAGGGAAACTGATCCTGAACCCTCACGGAACCGTAAAACATAAAAGTTTCAACTGAAAATCAAATCAAAATCCACTTGAAGCACACGCAAACATCAAAATTTGACGTATAAGAGCTCTTCACTGCTTCTAGGGTTTTAGTTTTGATTCAGATCTTAACCGACTGAACTCCCCATCAAACGTGATGTACAACAACGGCAACAACGGCGCGCCGATAGCCCCGCCGGGGACTAGCGGAGCGGTGCCGATACCGCCCCCGTCGCAGCCGTCTTACACTGTGTTGTCCTCGACGCCGACTCCGCAGGAGGCGGAGGCGAGGCTGGAGGAGAAGGCGCGTAAATGGATGCAGCTTAACTCTAAGAGGTATGGAGATAAGAGGAAGTTTGGGTTCGTTGAGGCGCAGAAAGAGGACATGCCACCGGAGCATGTCAGGAAGATTATTAGGTCAGCTTTCTCTTCTTGTTCTTCTGCTTCTTTACCTTTGTTGTTAGGCTTTTGGTTAGAGTTTATTGGGTGAAATGAGGATTCATTATAGTGTTGTTGTGTTTTGAGTTTTGTTTAGTATAAGATGTAGCTTTTCTTTCTTTCTTTTTTTTTTTTCTCTGGTTATTTGCTTATAAAAGTTTGTGAATTATTGTTTACCATTTTTCTTTGTTGCGGGTGGCTGAAAATGTTTTCTGCTTTTGTCCCGTCAATAGGATTTTTTGGTCACATTTTTTTCCCTTTTTTTGTTTCATGAATGTTCTATGCATAAGTCTGGATAGTTTGGGTTTGATGCTCATGGTAGTGGCTGGTGACTTGATTGTTATTTGCTGGGTAAGACTTTGAACTGGTTTGGGGAATATTGAAATATATTAACAATCAGAAATTATAAAATTAATTGGAAATTCTTGAATGAATTTGATTACTCGGGATATAGTATGGCTTCTGCAATATAAATATCATTTATTTGTATAGTTTTATGTATCCAGAACGATATTATTGTATTTCTGCCTATTGTGGAAAATATATTAGCATCTAGGAGTCATTGGAGAGCAGACTTGTATTATAGGAACTTGTTTCTGGTTTAGAACATTGTTGTTTTTTTCGCTTGGAGGATTTTTAAAATTTTTTCTATTCGACAGAGACCATGGGGATATGTCCTCGAAGAAATACCGTCATGATAAACGTGTGTATCTAGGAGCCCTTAAATTCATCCCACATGCTGTTTACAAGCTCCTTGAGAATATGCCAATGCCATGGGAACAAGTTCGTGATGTGAAGGTCTTATATCATATTACTGGAGCCATCACATTTGTGAATGAAATACCATGGGTTGTTGAACCTATCTATCTAGCTCAGGTATGTTGTATTACTCTGTTTTTCATCCACTTTCATTTATTCAACAGAAGGTAAATAGCTGTACGGCATGGTATGGGTTTCGTTATATGCTTGTGAATTAATAGTTATTGATATAATTTGCAGTGGGGTACAATGTGGATAATGATGAGAAGGGAGAAGAGGGACCGTCGGCATTTCAAGAGAATGCGGTTTCCACCATTTGATGATGAGGAGCCACCTCTAGACTATGCTGATAATCTGTTAGATGTTGATCCTCTAGAGCCAATTCAACTAGAATTGGATGAAGAAGAAGATTCTGCTGTATATACTTGGTTTTATGATCATAAGCCTCTTGTGAAAACAAAGCTTATAAATGGTCCAAGTTACAGAAAATGGCATCTTTCCCTTCCGATCATGGCAACTCTTCACCGGCTTGCAGGACAGCTACTATCTGATTTAATTGACCGCAACTATTTCTACCTTTTTGACATGGAGTCATTTTTTACAGCCAAAGCCTTGAATATGTGCATACCTGGTATGTCTTTGCTTTTATGGTTCTCTGTGCATTCCATATTTATTATGCTATTGTTATCCAAAAAAGTTCTTTTTACTGATTTAGGATATTTTGTTTTGTAGGTGGCCCTAAGTTTGAGCCCTTGTACCGTGACATGGAGAAAGGAGATGAGGACTGGAATGAATTTAACGACATCAACAAACTCATTATTCGGTCACCTTTGAGGACCGAGTACAGAATTGCTTTCCCGCATCTTTATAACAACAGGCCTCGTAAAGTAAGGCTTGGCATATATCACACTCCCATGATCATGTACATAAAAACCGAGGATCCTGATTTGCCTGCTTTTTATTATGATCCTTTGATACACCCCATAACATCCACTAACAAGGAACGTCGTGAAAAGAGAGCTGATACTGATGATGAGGAGGATGATTTTTATCTGCCAGAACAAGTGGAGCCATTACTGAATGATACTCAACTTTATACTGATACTACAGCCGCTGGAATTTCTCTATTATTTGCTCCACGCCCTTTTAACATGAGATCTGGTAGAATGCGACGGGCAGAAGATATACCCCTTGTGTCAGAGTGGTATAAGGAGCACTGGTAAGATTTTTGTTTTTATTTTATTTTATTTTTTTGTGCGTGTGAGGAAAAATTGGCCTAGAAGTAGAATAGTTATCCAACCTAAGTTCTGTGCCCTTTTTTTCTGCAGTCCTCCATCATATCCAGTAAAAGTTCGGGTCAGCTACCAGAAATTGTTAAAATGTTTTGTGTTGAATGAGCTGCATCATAGACCACCAAAGGCTCAGAAGAAAAAACACTTGTTCCGGTCTCTCCAGGCAACAAAATTCTTTCAAACCACGGAACTTGATTGGGCTGAAGCAGGTCTTCAAGTTTGTAAGCAGGGGTACAACATGCTGAATCTGTTGATACATAGGAAAAATTTGAATTATCTTCACCTTGATTATAACTTCAATTTGAAGCCTGTGAAAACTCTCACTACAAAAGAGCGAAAGAAGTCACGGTTTGGAAATGCTTTTCATCTTTGCCGTGAGATTCTCCGTTTAACAAAGCTTGTGGTTGACGCCAATATCCAGTTCCGCCTGGGTAATGTGGATGCCTTCCAATTGGCTGATGGATTGCAATATACATTTTCCCATGTTGGTCAGTTGACTGGTATGTACCGTTACAAGTACAGGCTGATGAGGCAGATTAGGATGTGCAAGGACTTAAAACACTTGATCTACTACCGCTTCAATACTGGGCCAGTGGGCAAGGGGCCCGGATGTGGATTCTGGGCTCCAATGTGGAGGGTGTGGCTATTTTTCCTTCGTGGTATTGTGCCTCTACTTGAGAGATGGTTAGGAAATTTGCTGGCTCGACAGTTTGAAGGTCGCCATTCAAAAGGAGTGGCCAAGACTGTCACCAAGCAACGTGTTGAAAGTCACTTTGACTTGGAGCTTCGAGCTGCTGTCATGCATGATGTTCTTGATGCTATGCCAGGTGAGAATCTTTTAACATTATGTACTTCCTCTAAAGTGTGATTTTTCTGGCATTCTAGTTTTGGTTATCTATGATTTTCTTTATTAACAGTGTAATTTATATTGCAGAGGGTATTAAGCAAAACAAAGCTAGAACAATACTGCAGCATCTCAGTGAGGCATGGCGCTGTTGGAAAGCAAATATTCCTTGGAAGGTAAATGCATTTATTGATGATTATTAATTTGTCTTCTCCTGTAATTTGTGATAGTCATCTCACTGTAGTGATTTGTAGGTTCCTGGTCTCCCAGTTCCCATTGAAAACATGATTCTTCGCTATGTCAAGTCAAAGGCTGACTGGTGGACAAATGTTGCACATTATAATCGTGAGCGTATAAGACGAGGTGCGACAGTTGATAAGACTGTTTGTAGGAAGAATCTTGGAAGACTGACTCGCCTTTGGTTGAAGGCTGAACAGGTTTATATTATTTCTTTCTTATTTTTTCTCTTCCTGAATTGTGTAATATGCATCTGAGTACTTTGTCCATTAATTAATCGTTTCATCTTCTTCTTTTACATTCTTTTATTTCCTTATAACAGGAACGGCAGCACAACTATTTGAAAGATGGTCCATACGTCACCCCAGAAGAAGCTGTTGCCATTTATACAACAACTGTGCACTGGTTGGAATCGAGAAAGTTTTCTCCAATACCATTCCCACCCTTGTCATACAAGCATGACACTAAGCTACTTATCCTTGCTCTGGAGAGGCTAAAAGAGTCTTACAGTGTGGCAGTCAGGCTAAACCAGTTGCAAAGAGAAGAGTTGGGTCTCATTGAACAAGCATATGACAATCCCCATGAGGCTTTGTCGAGGATTAAGCGTCACTTGCTTACCCAGCGTGCCTTTAAAGAAGTGAGTTGCTGAAAATGATTTTTTTTTTTAATTACCTTTAATCTCTGTCTGCTTTGTATTTAAGCTGAAAAGTGATGTTATCTTGTTGTATTTTGTAGGTTGGAATTGAGTTCATGGATTTGTACAGCTATCTGATACCTGTTTATGAAATTGAGCCACTTGAGAAGATTACAGACGCTTATCTTGACCAATATTTATGGTATGAAGGGGACAAGCGCCATCTCTTTCCAAACTGGATTAAGCCTGCAGATTCAGAGCCACCACCACTCTTGGTTTATAAGTGGTGTCAGGGTATCAACAATTTGCAAGGAGTATGGGATACAAGTGAAGGGCAGTGTGTTGTGATGCTTCAAACTAAGTTTGAGAAGTTCTTTGAAAAGATTGATTTGACGATGTTGAACAGGTAAATATTGGATAAATCTTCTGCTAATTAATTTGTGAGGTTTCTGTAATTTTTTTGACTAACTGTTCTTTTGACGTACTTTTGTAGGCTTCTACGGCTGGTCCTTGACCACAATATTGCAGATTATGTCACTGCAAAGAATAATGTTGTCTTGTCCTACAAAGATATGAGTCATACGAACTCATATGGCCTTATACGTGGTCTTCAGTTCGCATCATTTGTTGTACAATATTATGGACTTGTGCTGGACCTCTTGCTTCTTGGTTTGACACGTGCAAGTGAGATTGCTGGACCCCCACAGATGCCAAATGAGTTCATCACGTACTGGGACACAAAAGTTGAGACACGGCATCCAATAAGGCTATACTCTAGGTACATTGATAGGGTGCATATTTTGTTCCGATTCACTCATGAAGAGGCTCGAGACCTTATCCAGCGGTATCTTACTGAGCATCCTGATCCTAACAATGAAAATATGGTTGGATATAATAACAAGAAGTGTTGGCCAAGAGATGCAAGAATGAGGCTCATGAAACATGATGGTAAAGCTTTAATATCTATCTTAAATTTGAGGCTTTAGCTACGGTGCATCGGTTGTACTGATGCAACCGTTTTCCAATTTTTTGTTAAATTAGCTTAAAAGTTGTAAATCCTTGTATAAAAGTTGTAAATGTGAAAAAAATGTTGTAAAAGAAATATTTTTATTTTTTGTAAATTTAGTGTAAAAGTTGTAAATCTTTGTATAAAAGTCGTAAATATTAAAAATGATTCATTTACTACTTTTTCCTATTTACAACTTTTACATTAATTTTACAAAAAATTAGAAAACGGATGTACAATACATCGGTTTTACCGTAGTATGACCCTAAATTTGATCTTTAGGATTTATCAGCTTTCAGTATTACTTAATTTTTGTTATTCTTTGCAGTCAATCTCGGGAGGAGTGTTTTCTGGGATATGAAGAATCGACTTCCTAGAAGCATCACAACACTGGAGTGGGAAAACAGTTTTGTTTCTGTTTACAGCAAGGACAATCCAAACCTGCTTTTCAGCATGTATGTGATCTTTATTTTTCCTTTGTGTGACCAGGCAAATGTGGTTTGTCATTTCGTGTTGATTGTAAAGCACACTAAATGAGAATATTGACGATACTTTTATTTTTTAACCTCTAGGTGTGGATTTGAGGTTCGCATACTTCCAAAAATAAGAATGACCCAAGAAGCTTTCAGCAATACAAGGGATGGCGTCTGGAATTTGCAAAATGAACAGACCAAAGAGCGGACTGCTGTTGCTTTCTTACGGGTTGATGATGAACACATGAAGGTGTTTGAGAACCGTGTCAGGCAGATTCTTATGTCTTCAGGGTCAACAACATTTACAAAGATCGTCAACAAGTGGAATACAGCCCTGATAGGTAAGTATCTGATCTGTTGTGAGACCTTAAAAAAAAAATTTATGGAGTCTGACATCTAACTATTTGCTGACACCTTTTTTCTTATAATTTTGCTTTTTTCTTTCAATAGGTCTCATGACATACTTCCGTGAAGCAACTGTACATACTCAAGAACTTCTAGATTTGCTTGTCAAATGTGAAAATAAGATTCAAACACGTATTAAGATTGGGCTGAACTCAAAGATGCCTAGCAGGTATGTATTGATTACACAAGTTTTGAATTCTTTGTTAGTTGAGTTCTTTTCTCCTTTTCTTTTTGGCAAAAATTTCCTGATCTATGTCCCACTTTTAGATTTCCTCCTGTCATTTTCTATACCCCAAAAGAAATTGGAGGACTTGGCATGCTATCAATGGGTCACATATTGATTCCTCAAAGCGACCTTCGATACAGTCAGCAGACAGATGTTGGAGTAACCCACTTTAGAAGTGGAATGAGCCATGAGGAGGACCAGCTGATTCCAAATCTTTATCGTTACATACAGGTATAAATCAACACAATGCATCATATGTACTATATCCTCTCTATCTCTCTCTGTATTCAAGTGTTTGATTATCATTTTTGGTTTTTTCAACAGCCATGGGAGAGTGAGTTCATAGATTCACAACGTGTTTGGGCGGAGTATGCGTTGAAGAGGCAGGAAGCTCAGGCTCAGAATAGGCGCTTAACCCTTGAGGATCTGGAAGTGAGTTCTGGTTTTTATTTTATTTTTTATTTATATTTCTACAGGTTGAGTGGTGCCTTTTTTTTTTTTTTGGGTTTCTGGTGTTTTATTTTATTTCATTATTATTTCTTTGGGGTGGGGGGTTCTGTAGTGTGTATTTTCTTGCCTTCTATACTTTTATTTTTTTTGGGTCCCAAATGACAATTTTTATTTTTCTAATGGTTTTCTCCAATTCTATTGACAGGATTCATGGGATAGGGGAATCCCACGCATAAATACTTTGTTCCAGAAGGATAGGCACACTTTAGCCTATGACAAAGGGTGGAGAGTGCGCACAGACTTTAAGCAGTATCAAGTATTGAAACAGAATCCTTTCTGGTGGACGCACCAGAGGCATGATGGAAAATTATGGAACCTGAACAACTATCGAACTGATGTCATCCAAGCTCTTGGAGGTGTTGAGGGTATTCTTGAGCACACCTTATTCAAAGGAACATAGTAAGTTTTTTATATTTTGTTTTTAAGGGGTTAACTTGTTATTTTTCTTTTAAATTAGTGACCTTTATTATCTAGTTACTCTCATCATTATTATATTATTTTGAAAATTTTGGATAAAGTGGGATTTTACCAATGGGAAATGTGTAAATTTGTGTAGATATCATATAGTTAATCTAGTTTTGATAAGAGGGTTAACGCATGTAGTAGTACCTTATTTTGTAGATTGCAACTTGATCTGAGGCTCACGAGAGCATTATCTTTTCTGTGGATAGTAATTGATTGCATATGTTTCCACAAACAATAATTTTTTTAAAAAAGCAGTTCTGTGGCTAATTTTACTTGTTTCGAATTTTCAGCTTTCCAACTTGGGAAGGTCTCTTCTGGGAGAAGGCATCTGGTTTCGAGGAGTCAATGAAGTATAAAAAGCTGACTAATGCACAGAGATCTGGTTTGAACCAAATTCCTAATCGTCGATTTACTCTCTGGTGGTCTCCTACAATAAATCGAGCCAATGTCTATGTGGGTTTCCAAGTGCAGTTAGATTTAACTGGAATTTTCATGCATGGGAAGATTCCTACCTTGAAGATATCTTTGATCCAGATCTTCCGTGCTCATCTATGGCAAAAGATTCATGAGAGTGTGGTCATGGATCTCTGTCAGGTCTTGGATCAGGAATTGGATGCTTTGGAAATTGAAACTGTGCAGAAGGAAACAATTCATCCAAGGAAGAGTTACAAAATGAACAGCTCTTGTGCAGATATTCTCCTATTTGCTGCACATCGGTGGCCAATGTCAAAGCCTAGTCTTGTGGCTGAGTCAAAGGATATGTTCGACCAGAAAGCAAGCAATAAATATTGGATAGATGTACAGCTCCGTTGGGGAGACTATGATTCTCATGACATTGAGCGTTACACTCGGGCCAAATTTATGGATTATACAACTGACAACATGTCTATCTATCCATCTCCAACCGGTAAAATTTTCACCTTTTTTCCATTAATTTTTCAGGAGATGCTTGTTCGGCGTGAATTGTTTTTGACATTGCTGCCTTTCATGCAGGTGTGATGATTGGGATTGATTTGGCATATAACTTGCATTCTGCCTTTGGTAACTGGTTTCCTGGATCAAAACCATTGCTTGCGCAGGCAATGAATAAGATAATGAAGGTACTTGACCAATCAACTTTTTGTAATCTAGAATCTTGAATTTGTAAGTCGTGTTTAACTTGAATAGGCAAATCGCTCTAGGTTAAAATAGAACGTACCTCGGAAAACTACTTTCAAGAACTAATGGTTTGTTGTTCATCTACAGTCAAATCCAGCTTTGTATGTCTTGAGGGAGCGTATCAGGAAAGGTTTGCAGTTGTATTCCTCTGAACCTACTGAACCATATCTGTCATCTCAAAACTATGGTGAGATTTTCAGCAACCAAATAATATGGTTTGTTGACGATACCAATGTGTATCGTGTTACAATCCACAAAACTTTTGAAGGAAATCTCACAACTAAGCCCATTAATGGTGCCATCTTTATATTCAACCCAAGGACTGGACAGCTGTTCCTTAAGGTTTGTATCTTTATAAGGTTATTTTGAAACTGAGTTCACTTTGTTTATGGTATGAATTCTGAACCTTGTATCATTATATGATTTCCTGCAGGTCATCCACACAAGTGTTTGGGCAGGTCAGAAGCGTCTTGGTCAGCTAGCCAAGTGGAAGACAGCTGAAGAAGTTGCTGCTCTTGTGCGGTCCTTGCCTGTTGAAGAACAACCAAAACAAATCATTGTTACTCGTAAGGGAATGTTGGATCCATTGGAGGTTCACTTGTTGGATTTCCCTAACATAGTTATCAAAGGAAGTGAGCTGCAGCTTCCCTTCCAGGCCTGCTTGAAGATTGAAAAATTCGGTGATCTAATTCTGAAGGCCACGGAGCCTCAAATGGTTTTGTTCAATATCTATGATGACTGGTTGAAGAGTATCTCATCATACACTGCATTCTCCCGACTCATTTTAATCCTTCGGGCACTTCATGTAAACAATGAGAAGGCAAAAATGTTACTAAAGCCTGACAAAACAATTGTGACAGAGCCACATCACATCTGGCCTTCTCTGACTGATGATCAATGGATGAAAGTAAGCATATTGTTACACTCTGCCTTCTTTTTTTTTTAATTTAATTTCTCATTATTTCTTCTTTTCCCACACCTGCATCACATTGTATGATTTACCTTTGATTTCTTATGTTTACTATAATGAGTTGTTAGTTATAACTATGTTATTTCATGATGCAGGTTGAGGTTGCTTTAAGAGATCTCATACTGTCAGACTACGCTAAGAAGAACAATGTGAATACCTCAGCTCTGACACAGTCTGAGATCCGTGATATCATACTTGGAGCTGAAATCACACCACCTTCCCAACAGAGGCAACAGATAGCAGAGATTGAGAAACAGGTGATGTTTAATTCTGTCTTTGGATTTATTTTTGGACTGCTTAAGTGGATTGATATATTTTTTCATGGTTATTAATTTGGTTGATTTCTTTTTTGACTTGTATATCCAGGCAAAGGAAGCAAGCCAACTGACAGCAGTTACAACAAGGACTACGAATGTTCATGGTGATGAGCTCATTGTCACCACCACTAGTCCTTATGAGCAAGCTGCATTTGGGTCCAAAACAGATTGGCGTGTGAGAGCAATATCAGCTACAAATCTCTATCTTCGAGTTAATCACATATATGTCAACTCAGAGGACATAAAGGTACGTATCAACCCCTCCACTTTGAACTTTGATTTGGATGATTAGGTTAAGATATTACATATTTCCTATTTTCGTGTTTCCTGACCTGGGATTATAATGATAATGCAGGAAACGGGATATACTTACATTATGCCAAAGAATATTTTGAAGAAGTTCATCTGTATAGCAGATCTGCGGACTCAAATTGCTGGATACCTGTATGGCATAAGTCCCCCAGATAACCCTCAGGTCAAGGAAATTCGATGTATCGCCATGCCACCACAATGGGGGACTCATCAGCAAGTTCATCTTCCTTCAGCCCTTCCTGAGCATGACTTCCTGAATGATCTGGAGCCCCTGGGATGGATGCACACGCAGCCTAATGAGCTTCCTCAGTTATCACCTCAGGATCTCACTAACCATGCACGGATTCTGGAAGGCAACAAACAGTGGGATGGGGAGAAGTGCATTATTCTGACCTGCAGTTTCACTCCAGGTTCCTGCTCCTTAACCGCATACAAGCTCACACCAAGCGGTTATGAGTGGGGCCGTGTCAACAAGGACACTGGAAGCAATCCCCATGGGTATCTTCCAACTCATTACGAGAAGGTCCAGATGCTTCTGAGTGACCGGTTCCTCGGCTTCTACATGGTAAGAATCATCGAAGAAATCTGTCTCTTTAGGGTTGATTTCTCCATTCAATAATGCTTTCATGTTGAGATGCTAACTGGTTTGTCTTCGGCTGTTGTATTTAGATTCCGGAAAACGGTCCATGGAATTACAACTTCATGGGAGTGAAGCATACGGTAAGCATGAAATATGGAGTGAAGCTGGGGACGCCCAGAGAGTACTACCATGAGGATCACCGGCCAACGCATTACTTGGAGTTCAGCAACTTGGAGGAAGGTGACACCGTAGAGGGAGATCGTGAGGATACATTCACTTAAATCTGATAATGCCGTTGAGTTTATAACATAGTTTAAATTAATTATGGTACCACCCACTTGCAAACTCAGGACTTTCTTTGCAACTTGGGCAAAATTAAAGTTTGCCCATTTTTTGTTATAGAACTTTTTCACTCTTGTTATGTAGCTGTTTCAACTAGATGACAGATGTAACAATGATGTTTTGTACGAGTTGTAAATATATGAAAAAGAAATTCATGTTGTTGAATGTAACTATTTGAGGTAGCATCATTTCTGTATTTGAATGAGTTTGAGTTCTATGATCTATCTGAATGTTGTCGGTCTACATTTTCTTATTAGTATAAACAATTTGTAAAATGTGGCTTTGTCAATCTCAATTTTGAATTTTTAAAATTCTAGAAGAGCTAAAGCTTATTGAGAGATTCAGGACCAACAAAATATCTGAATTAAAAAAAAGAAAGGAGATGGTAAAGAATCTGGTCAGTGTATTCTCTTTGAAACATTGAATCTAATATTATAATGATAATAGTCAAATAGAACATACTGGGTTTTCGACCAAATTTTTTCACAGCCTCATCAACAACACAAACTGTTTTACCTATAACTGTAACTGCATTCATATAAGCAGTAAGAAAGCACCAAATAAATACGAGATATAGTGAGACTTTTTAAGTCATTCATGTACATTAAATGAGAACAAAAGAAACAAGACCCACAAACCAACTCACAGTAACAGCACTCCTAAAAACATGCTTTCTGCAGTTCTAATAAATGCACAGCCAGCTCCACCCTGCCTTTAGTGGAAAACAAAACCCTTACTAAAAGATTTTGAGTTTGAGACAATTTTGCCGTCATTAGCTTCAGCTATTTTCAGCCTTTTCAGGTTCAATTTCATTCTTTACCTCCGGTTTAGAATCCTTCTCCTCCGAGATAAAATCTGAACTGTCTTCTGGGACTACTGTCCCGTCGTTATAATCTTCAGCTTGAGGGCTGTTGAACATTTCATCAGTTTCTAGTTCAGCCAATTTCTCTTTTGATTCTCCCTTCAGTAGCTCCAACACCTCAAGCATGGTGGGTCTTTTCTCAGGCCGACTTTGAGCGCATATGAGTGAAACAAGGACAACTCTTTTCAACTCTTCCTCTACAAACTTCCCATTCAGCCTTGGATCAGCTATCTCACTGAACTTCTTCTGGCAAGCCAATGGCAAAGCCCAATCGGTAATTGTGCGTTTCATAGCCGAACTCCCTTTTTCAAGGGGTTTCTTGCCACTGGCCAGCTCTAGCAAGAGAATGCCAAAGCTGTATACATCACAACTCTCTGATGCTTTCCCTAACATAGCATATTCAGGGGCAAGGTAGCCAAGGGTACCCTTAACTCTTGTAGTCACATGTGTTGCACCATCAGGAATTAGCTTGGCAAATCCAAAATCAGCAACCTGAGCCTGAAAATCAGCATCTAGCAAGACATTGCTGGCTTTGACGTCTCTATGGATTATGTGTGGAGTAGCATGGTGGTGAAGATAGCTAGACCAATCAAAACAAGAGGTTAGTCTATGTTTCAGTCTAATTGGTAAAAAAGAACTAGTTAATACTTACGCAATCCCCTCTGCAGAGCCTATTGCAATATTCATCCTTCTGTTCCAATCAAGAAGGCTTTCTGATGAGTGCTGTCCATGGAGATGAGAGAGCAAACTCAAATTTGGCATATAGTCATACACAATTAGTCTCTCTTGCCCTTCGGCACAATAGCCACGCAAACTCAACAAATTCTTGTGCCGAACTCGTGCCAGTATCTCAACCTCAACAGCAAATTCCATCTCTGCCTTGTTGCTCCACACTTTTAACCTCTTAACTGCAATCTGCAAATAGTAATCTTGTAGTTATTTGGAGAGTAGATTTGAATATCAGATATATAAAAGAAGTTAGAATTGGTTATTTTTCTTCTGAAGTAACATTTGCATGACAGCATCTAGTCACCTCCAATGAACCATCAACAACACTTACAAAACATCCCTATTTACCCAACTACATTACAAAACCAATATATGTGTGCATAGACAGACTTGGTAGTCCTATTTTTTCAGCCATGTCAAAAATAGCAAAGAAACAGAACTGAAAGAAATGCAAACACACAAATCAATGTTCCTTAAAAAAAAAAATCATCCATATATTAGTTAAAACCAATCAGTGTTGACGAATAAGACAATCAAAATTTTCTTTATTACAGCAGTTAGCAGAGCTGTGTTTAATCAAAACCTGTTTAAAGCTCACCGGGTCACAGCCAGAAAATTTTAAAAAGAGAAGAACTAGCTAGCTTTTCCATTCCATTGACATCCTGAAATGAAGTATTAATCACTTTTTGATACCCAAAAATTGACTTTTCACTTGTTCACCATATTCTAAACTGGGCTACTTCCATATCCAACAAGCTTAGGAGCTATGAGACTTGTAAGATATATATATCCCAAGTAGGTGCCTCAAGGGGGTTTGAACTCTTTAACTCAATCATGAGCTTAAGACTTCTTACCACTAAGCCTAGTTGTTTATATTGGCTCCTTTAGGAAGCTGAAAAAAAAAAAGCTAGGCTAAATCAATCCTATATGTCCAAGGTATGCTTTCTCATACAAGAAGCAGCCAACTTGATGACTATCAATCTTGAACAGAAAAATATTCAAGTTTCTAGAAATTTATATATGAAATGATGACCATCTTATGTCTTCCTCATCAGTTTTAGAAAGTTGAGTTAGCATTAATAATCCAATGCAACTAAGGCTCATCCCAAATTAGTTGCAATTCGATAATCCCATAAATACAGGAAGGGCCAAGCTTTCAAGCTTTCTACCTTTTTTTTTTTTTTTTAAGACAACCTTGCAAGGGGCTGCAACATATCAACTGATGAAAGTATTGGTTTGTCGCATATACTTTCAGTCCGTCTAAAAATATTAGGTAAAGTTGACATAATTAATATTCTCAACAATGTACATTAGCTTAATAAGCATACTAAAAGAGATCCGCCACTGACCCATAAATTACAATCTTTGTGATCATATATTTTATTTGCTTTAGTTTCTCTCAGCTACTAGCTTAAAAATTTAAGTGAGACAGTTTACAACAGCAGCACTTGTCAACCCTTCCATTCAGTACCATTGGTAGAACTTTAAAATAATAAAAATGAAAAGGAACATGTAACTAGCAAGGATACATAGAGGATTCACATTAAAACTCTATAACAGTATGGTGTTCATTTGATTGGGTTTGAGGATCATTAAATGTAGGCATTGTGTTGACTGCGTTAACAAACTCCTTAAGAAAATTACTGCATTTGCATTTGAATTCTGCCTTACTTGTTGGCATGTTCACTTCATCAGCCGAAAGGCAACTCAAGCTGAAGTTCACAGCCGAGTTATTAATAAATCTGATCTTCAACACCATAGAGCTCATTTTAATTGGGCTTGAGGACCATTAATTTAGGCACATGTTGAGTGATTGACAGACTTCTAGGTGTTCCTACTACAGTAGTTACTCTCGATCGTCTATGATATCTTGTTCTCA
This sequence comes from Boswellia sacra, assembly GCA_013180625.2. Lineage (NCBI taxonomy): Eukaryota > Viridiplantae > Streptophyta > Magnoliopsida > Sapindales > Burseraceae > Boswellia > Boswellia sacra. Next base: position 578,665 of record SNVD02013154.1, read on the forward strand.
TATATATCATCAATTTGACTAACTAAGCACTTTTGAGAGTCATTCTTATAGGAGTAACTATTATCCCTCATTGTCTAAACTATATTTATTATTAAATGTGGAAGCAGTTCTAAAGAAGCTAAGAGTTGTATTGAACAGAAGCTACCCACTAAATTGTCAATTTCATATAAAATTTTTGCCACATTCAAACCATTTTAGGAAACTCCCCAGTATGACAACAGACCCTAAAACCCAGTAGAAATGCTTATAAAGTTTAATTTGATCAACAAGAGTCTATCTATCATCATTTCTCCATAGATCAATTGAAAACACGTATAAGGACCTATGGAAAAATTTGCGATAAAAACTCAGCGTAACCTGAATTAAAAAATTTGGACTGCAATAACATTGCTAACCCAGCAAAGGAAAAATGAAAGCGAAACATTGATTCATTACTTGTGATCCATCCCAAAGCTGACCCCAGTAAACACTGCCAAATCCTCCTTCTCCAAGCTTGTTATCATAATTGAAATTGTTTGTGGCAGAATGTAATTCCTTTAATGAAAAAATCCTCCATGTCGGCTGTTTCTTCTCTTTCCTACAAGATATCACATTCAGTAAATCAAACTACCAATACATAGCCAAAATAAATATAAGCATTTCCATCAATTAGGTTGCTTATAAAATAATTAAACAATCCCGTTTATAAAATAGAGAAATTAAAATAAAAACACTTTATTAAATCACTCTACAATAACAACGAGAGTACCATAACAAACATCGTATTTGCAGAGACAAATCACATGTTTCCATATTATAAATGTTACATTAGAGTCACAGTTCATGTTAAACCAATTCTACAAGTTTTGCATACGGCAATACAAATATCATCTTCCATATGCTTCTCATTATTAATCTCACATTCCAAAATTACAATTCATATACTTCTTATCACAAATTTCACTTTTTTCCAATATAAACACCTTCAAGTACAGTAGAATTTCCCTATCTTATACATCATTACAATTCCCAACCATGAAAATACTAAAGCAAGTTGGCTAATTATGCGGTTAAGTATTTCCTTGTCTATTGAAATTCAAGTAAAAATGAAAACTTGGTAATTTTATTAGCGGTTTTGGCAACAAAAAAGCATTAAACAGGATAAAAATTTATCAACACCCAAATGATCTTTTATTTATTTTTTGGTTCCAAAATCTGAACTTTACCCGGAACTCAAAAACCCTTCTAAATTCAGAAAAGAATCGAAATTTGGACAAATTAAAAAGAAAAACAAAATCACGAGTTTCATTGACTAGAAGAATTGATAGATGAAAATACCGATCTGAAGGCTTGACGCAGCAAAAGATAGAGCCAAACGTCATTTCAACTCCAACCAACCAAAACCCAGTTTCTCAATCCGCCTCTAGCTCTCGTTTCTTCACTTGTTGCGTTTGGTCTGGTTTTGTTTTATCTTCCCTCAGAATACTACTACTATTGGATTGTTCCAATTGTTGGGTACTTTAAAACTTTCTCCAGTTGCTTCCTTATCGTTATTGTTGGTTTTGGGGTGATGTTTTTGCTAAGTGGCTGACGAGATACGAAGCGTGAGAAGCAAACATTTGTCTTTTTTTGTGCTCTGCGAGAGAGAGAGAGAGATAGAGAGAGATGTGTTTGGTTTGAAAGAAAGTGAAAACAAAAAAATAAAAAATCAAAGAAAGTGTGTAAGCGAAGGAAGGAAGGAAGCGAAAGTCTTCATGTATGGAGTGGGTCTACAACACAACACAACGCAACGCAACTCCAACTCAACTTCTTCAACTAGCTGCTGTTTCTTTTCTTCCTCTCTTCAATTTTCAAAACGCTTTGTGGGCTCCACCTTCCCCTTCCTCTGTATATATATTTCTTTTTAAAAAAAATAATATTTCCAGTTAAAAATTACAAGGAATTACCTGCTTTTGTATTAACGGTATGTAATCGATAATAATATCTGATTAAATTAATATTATATTAATATTTATTTACAAACGTAGTATTATATTGTATGATAATTTTTCAATAGAGTTATAATGGCATTGGGTTTGTTTTCTCTTTATATATAATTGCATGTATGACAAAATCTATAAGAAATTATTTGAAAAGTAATCGAACGTTAATTTTTTTTTTTAATAGTTGTCGAACTAATTGAAGAATTGACCGATTGATCAACATCTTATCTGTTAGATATATAGATTGATAAATGACTTGCTCATTACAAGTTGATGAACAAATGTGATAACATTTCTCTTTCGTAATTCTACTTTTAATGATAAAAAAAATTTAATAAATCGATCTAACTGTTATGACATGTATGGCTTTCCAATTCCACCTCTTACTTTCCATCGGTGGATTGATAGTGGAAAACTGATTAGGACTCAATTGATATTTGCCCTAAAGAAGGAAGGGATCAAAGTGAGAAGAACAGTAATTAATTTGAGGAAAAATGGAGCAAAGTGAGAGGAAAACAAATATTTGTTGAATTCTTGATTTTGCTTGGAATTCTTCAGTTTTTCATCGGCTAGGCTTGGACGGTCACAAAGCAAAGCCTTGGCCATGAATAGCAATTGATCATAGCAAAATCCTATTAAAGATATACTTTTTATCGTTTCTTTTTGTTGTTCTCCTCCAATAAAATTTTATCATATAAACTGTCACATCAGATTGTAGAATTTAAGTTATACGAAGATTGTAAGTCTAACATTACTCATACAACTATTATACTTACTATGTAACATTTTTAGTTTTATTATATATAATATTATTACAACATTTTTTAAGTGTTATAATAACAAAATATCAAAATTATATTGTATACTAAAGCACTAGGGCATGATCCTATTACATTATTTGATTGACAGCTTAATATTCCCTTAGAGTAATGTTTCTCATTATTATGATACAATGTGAACCTTTGCCAATTTTATGAAACATTATATTCGCATTTGAATTCTTCTAAAGTGACAATTTAATGTTACATAGTTCTAGGTTAACATTATCTTTTGTGTTTGTGAATTGTGACCATTTTCTTAACATATTTTGGTGTATGCATTAAATTTCAAGTCCTCAACATCATCAAGAACTATTTTTATTTTTTAAAAAACGAATACGTTTCTTGATTAAAGGATTCAATTCTAATTACGTTTATTTTCTTTTTAAAGTTTTAAATATTTATTAATAAATCTTTCTTAACGTATATTTTAAAGGTTTCCGTTCATCCAAACCCATATACTTATTCTAATTAGGTTTATTATTTCCTATACGAGGGTAACGGTTGTTATGCTTTTCCATTATTTTATTGATGTGAATGAAAAATGTTAGCATAGTTTATTCTATTATTGAATGTGGAAGTTGAAATATGACATATTATTCCAAAATCAAATCTTGTCTTCAAGCATTTTCCAACCCATTCTTCTATTTTATAAGATCCATCAGCATCACGGATCACAATTAATCTTCTAATTTTTTTTATTGCAACTAATGATTAATTCAAAAAATATTGGTTTCTGGTTTTTAACACATTGTCAATTGTTAAAAGTGATGAAATTAATTACCTTTTTTATATTAAAATTGCATTGAAAGAGTTTTGCAGTGATTGATGAATGCATTTAAGTGAGCAACCAAGTGGGGGAGATTTCTTTCATTGCAAAAAAGTGATGATCGAGACAATGTTTAAAGTAAAGTAAAATTTAATTAAAGATATTGTTACATTAATTACATTATCTTATTGTAGTAGGTGTGAGGTTCAACTCAATTGAAACCAACAAGTCATAACAACATTTCAATAGCAAAATTTATAACTAATTGAAAATGCAAGTTAAAAAGCAAAACAAGAAAAGAAAGTGACCCAACAAAGTAAAAGATTAATTGCTTTTTAGATAGAAGGAAAGAGTGTACTTTAACTTGATTCTGTCAAAAAGCACTTATCACCGAACTATACAAACCTTTTTATTGATAAAAAATAGCTTTTCTTTTCTTTTTTCTTTTTTTCTTTTTGGTAAGATTTCAGAATAGTTTTAAAATGTATTTGTTATCAAATGGAATTATTTTCAAAAGAGAAGTAAACGTATCCAACATCCAACGCTACCTTTAATTAGTGTATTTGATTGAGATTAAAATAATGCAAGATATAATAATGATGTAATATAATAAAGGAATATTAATTAAAAATGTAATTAAATGAATAAAAGATGCCAACATGGTGGGAATTTTTCTTTTGGGTTTTGTCCAAAGTTCAATTCCAAGAAGAGGACACAACAGAAGAAGATAATGACTTAAATTAAATAAATATTGTTTGTCAGGATTTTTATAAACAAAGAAAGTGAGAGGCTCAGCCTTTTGAGTGGGAATGCTGCACGCATCTCCCCACATGAATGCAGCGAATGCCAAGGATAGAATTCCAACACACTTGAAATTTTAAATCCAAGAAAAAAAAATCCATCATCAATTTGTGTCTCCATGGATGAGATTGAAAATAAAAGGTGAAATTAGTAACATAAGTGTAGAATTGTAACATATAACATCAAACTAATTATAGAATTCCTTAATTTAGTAACATATTTATTAGTAATGTAGATGAAAATTTAATTCGGATCGGCAAAGCTAAGGGTTAAAAATTTGAGATGGGTTTGAGTTAAAATTTTAAGTTAAGACGATTTTTTGAAGATTTGGTTTGAATTTGGAGAAGCATATTTTAGACCTACTCGACCTAGACATGATTGCTATAAGGTTTTCTAGTATATAAATATATAAAAGTATTATTTGAAACCATGAATTTGAGGGTCCAAACCAAAACTAGGGGCTTTGAAATTAAAAAAAAAAGGACCTATTATTTGACAAGAATATGCGAATCTTAATTTTATTCTATAATTTGATTTTTTTGATAAGATTGGTCATTACAATAATAAATATATTAATAACATTCAACATAAGGTTAGTAGTATGCAATCGTCGGCATATGTTTCAGCTTTTAGGTTTAGTATCGTTGATCTCACATTAAATTATCCTTGTTGAATTGTTGCCTTATCAAAGTTTGAATAAACTATGAACTTATTCCCCTGGCAGCAATATTTGGCAATCTTAAGAATGTAATTATTGATGCTAGAAATTTGGGGACCAATTTGCAGAGTCAGTAGAAGGCCTACCACCAATGATTGATGTCAGAGAAGGAAGCAAAATAGTGCTTGGTGAACCCTTGAAGACAAAATGCCAAATGGGTCTAGACTCTAGACTCTAGTTTAATCTTTAATTTCCTGCAAATGGGACATGGAATTGGTCAATTGCATCATTTGCATGTTACTTTGAATTTTGTATTTTAGCATCTGGCAATCATAGTTCTGATGGGATTAATATATTTTTTTTTACATTTCTATTCACTTTGTTTGATTGTTGTTTTATTTTATGAAAGCAGAAACAATGTTGTCAATCATTTGGTTGTTCCCACTCTGTAATTGAGTTTAGTAGTGAGTACTTATCATTTTTTAACCATTTTGTGTTGAGATCAAAATTAATTTGTTCTAGTAATGATTATACATTTGGCAGCTCTTTTTCTTTGCCCTTATTTGAATTTTTTTTGGACATTTTATTCATCCAAAAAATACATAGAAATTGGATGAATTATATTGGGTTTTCTAAGCAGAATCAACCCATGCCCACATCAATCAAAACAAGGCCCTTTTTCTCTCTTTTGCCCAGAAAGCAGTTCTGGTAAAAAATGCAATCAATTAAATTGGAAATGACCAACCTATATTATTTATAGGACATTTAAAGCTACTATTACACAAAATTTTACAGGCCTTCTATTCTCCTTCTAACTCTCTTACTATAAAAGCAAAATGAATAAAAGAACTATTGTTTGCTGAAGCAACCTAAAAATAACTGAGGATTTATGATCTGCACCAGCTGATTTATTTATTATTGCTGGTTCATCTCTATCAAGTCTAGCAAGATGTTGCACTGACCTTTCGGAACCGGGTCCACCCGTATCGCATAACCCGATACCCGAATTGAAGTATGAATCCAAACCATCTTCAAAACCACTATTTGCATTGTAACAAAGTCCTGAATTGTTGTAAAGCCTAAGCTTCCTTTTCATCCTCCAAACCATTTCTCTCTCAAACGGAAGTGGCCCTGTTAAGTGATTGTCATTTAATCTTAATTCGCTGAGATGCTTCAACTCCTTGAAATTCAAAGGAATAGAACCATTGAAGTCATTTTGATCAAGATGAAGAACACGAAGATTTGGTAAGTGACCAAGTGACTCAGGGATTGAACCGTGCAAATTCATGTTGGATAAAATTAGGGTCATTAAACCCTTCATGCCATCAAAACCATCACTAGGGGTGGTTATTGAACCCATTGAATTGCCCTTGAGAATCAAAACTTGGAGAGAATTTAACCTTCTAATTGTTGCGGGAAGGGGCCCTGAAAGATGATTGTAACTTAAATCTATTAGAATAAGATCTCTTAGACCATCAATGGAATCGGGTATTGGACCAGTAAGGCGATTATAGCTAAAATCAATCTTAATTAGAGAATGGCATGTACCAAGGCTAGAAGGGATTGAACCATTTAGTAGATTTTGGCTCAAGTCAACAACATTTAGAACCGGAATGCTTAAACTGGGTATTGAACCGGTTAACTTGTTTCCACTCAAATCTAACGACCTTAGACCGGAGATTCTACCCAATGAAATCGGAATTGAACCGTTGAGATTGTTTTTGTGGAGATCAAGAACTCTTAAACGGGTGAGATTGCCTAGCTCACTAGGGATCGGACCCACATGCCCATTTTCCCTGAGCACCAAGCTTTGTAAACTTGGGCCCAACTGGCCCAAAAAGGCTGGAATTGGCTGAGGATTATGACTAAAGCAACGGTAGAAGAACAAAGTTCTAATATGAGGAAGCTTCGTGATTGACTGTGAAATGTATGACCTGGTTGGATCACAAGTTGGGAATGCCGTATCATCCGATAATGCTCCGAACATCAACGAAACAACATGATACACGTTATCTTTGTCAGGCATGCACTCGATGCCATGCCAGCGGCCACGACACACGTCGGGGATCTCAGTGGCCCAACCGTTTCCCGTAGCCCGCATAATATCGTAGACGGCCTCTTGCTCTCGGGGATCTGTTCGGGCCCCATTTTTGTTCATCGAAAACCCAGATTGCGGCCCATCAACAAGGGCCGAAGGGGCGCCGGAGTCCGACATTATGACCGTGAAAGGCCTAGCGAATGGTAAGACACAAAAGAAGAGGAGAAGTATTTGGGTTTTGAAAGTGGGTGCCATTGCTTGAAAGCGTGCATGAGTTGGGTGGGTGTGGGCTTGGAGAATATATAGAGTTGTGGGTGGAGTTAATGAGATGGGTCAGGCTGGTAAATGAGAAACCGTGACAAAAAGAGCGGTTGTTGCGTGGAATGAAGTGAAACTAGTTATGGCATCACGGGAATTGGAGGAGAGAATAAATGAATTTGAGCATTAATGTGTTTCACGAGACTTGTGCTCATGTTGATGTCGAGTTTTGGTCATTGTTGGTACCTTTTTGTGGGGGCTATGCTCAGGAAATTGGGTACGATTGTAGTAACAGTCACTTTTTTATTGTAAGATATGGAGCATTGTGACTAGGCTATATAAACTGATTCTTTACGGACTCTCTCTCTTCCGGATGGTAACAAATAAGTGATGTAACCAGTACCAAGAATCAAAATGTCCCTTTAAGCACCTAAATAAAATTATTAAAGGATTTTAAATTTAAAAATAAATTTATATTAATTAGAAAAGTATCACTTCTTCATCTCATTTCTATCTCAAAATCTTACCATTAGAGTGGAATTCTCATTAAATGAAATATTGAGAATAATCTTTTCATTAACTGAAAGTGAGAATGACTTTCCTAGTTTTCAATTTGAGTTCACTGTTGTTTGGATTTTGAGAAAGTGAGCAAAAATATAGCAAACAAAACAAGGAGGTAGAGAGAGATTTAAAAAATAATGAATTTAATTAAAGTTTAATAAATATTCTAAGATTGTATATTATTGGTTAGTGAATCATATTCTATTTAATAATTTAGATGAAAATAATTTGTTGACTAATTACACCATCATTAATGGTGATGTCGGTGAATCACATCTAACTCACGAGTAGTTATAATATACAACTAACCTAAACAAATAATTCTATACAAGCTGATGTTGTACAAATTTATTGGGTGGGTGGAAATGAAAAGAAAATTATAGAAATTCTATGAAGCCCTACCCGTCCAATGATATTGTGTTAAAAGTTGTATGAATTTGGTTGTATTTGTTAGTTGTTGATCTGAAATTATTGTCAACTAATTTTGTTGACTTGGAAGTTGGATCTAGCTTAATGGACTTTGAACTGTTTTTTAATCATGGATCTTTTCTTTTGGACTGGGCCTTCATTCCTTGTCTTGGACTCTAGGCTTCTTGTTTCGGACTTCTACATTGGACATTTTATCTTGGGCTTGTTAGTGTGTTGGTTGAATTGGACTTTCTCAATTTTTAGCCCAACAGAGGCTAAGAGGGTTAGAAGATTTTCGCTCATGACAAAAACTTAGTAGAATTTTGTTTTTCTTAACCTACAATCAAAGTTTGAAACAATGGCATTATTTCTCTTCAATCGATGAGAAAAATATTTGCTCAGGTTACAAGTTTATGTCCTATTATAATTAAGGATCTGCCTAATTTTTATTTGCACAAATAACAGTTCAAATTAGGCGTTTAATTATTCGAATGTATTAACCTACTCCTTTGAGAATCTTTTGCCAATGATTCCAACCAAAAATCAATTTTTTAGATATATTAATGCTATTAAGGATATCCATGGTGACCTTGATTTCAACATGGAGCTTTGAACTATGATGAGTGTGCTAGATATGTCGAAATTTTAGGTTGAGCAGAATTTGTTAAACGTATACAATTAGTTTACATGAAATTATATAGTGGTGGATGCAAGATTAAACTTTGGAAGGGGCTGACTCGTGGAAAAAATTATTATATATTAAGTATAAGAAATAAATCAATAAACATAATTATACAATTAAAAAAAGAATATTATTAATCTTAAAAAATGTAAAAAAGAAAATTATAATAAATATATAAAATTGTTCAACTTGATCATATATTAAAAAGTAACTTAACATTCTTTCAAAGCTTGAAAATCTTCTATAATTTATTCTATGCTAAATATTTCTATAATTTATCTTTTAAAAGATGTAATCAAAGAGTTTATGAGAAATTGATCATCCTCTATTTTAGTTGTTAAGTTTAATCTTGACTATATGGATAGTTGAAAATGATTATTAATTATAATATAAAATAGAGGAGAAAGTATAAGAACTATTGTTCTACAAATTAACAATATCAACACAATTGATTTTCTTTTCTTTATTAACAAATGATAAAAAGAGTGGGTGACATTTCTTCATACAGGATTAAGTATTAATATAGGAAATCTTTTTAAATTAGAAATTTTTATTTAAATAAGGAAGTACTGCTTTCCTACTTAATAAAATTTAAGAGAAATTAAATTAATACAATAAAAACAAAAATTTTGTGAAAACATTAATTAAAAAATGATCTATATTCTTGTATGTAACTATGTCAAATAAAAGAAGTGGAAGAGGGCAAATAGGAAAATCATCCATTATTGTATAAATCTTGCATTTATCCCAATCTAAAAATAAAAATAATAAAAGAGATTTAAATGGCACAGATTCTCCATTTCACACGTGTAGCTCATGCACGTGCTCTAGTAATATTCGCATAATCTTATATGCTTCTCTGGATATTCTACTGCTCTCGTTTTCCAAGTAAAAAGAGAGAAACATTAAGCAAACCTACATGCAGCAGGAAAAGGAGCAAGACACTAGCGCCACCAGTCCCTCCGCCGCTAAGAGCGGCGCTGAAAACCAACGGCTGAGAGACAAAAAAGTGAAGGATGTATTGGTGGACAAGAGGAGGCTAGTGGATGTGCCATACACTGCATCCCTGGCTCACGCCATGAACACATTAGTAGCAAACAAGGTGGTGGCCGTGCTGGTTGCTGCACCACCCCGTTGCTGGATTGGTGCACGTGGGTCCGTGATCATGGAGTCTGATAAGCAGACTGGGGCTGTGAGGAAACACTACATCGGTATGCTTAACACAGGCTTGATATTTGGCACACTTTGCTGGTGATGAGCAGATGAACGGTGGTGATGATGCTTCTGGTCTTGATAAGAAGATGTCAGTACGTACCGGTTTCCTCTATCATCGGTCATTGTCTTAAGGGGTTAAGTCTCGGGACTTTGAATCCTAATACAAGGTGAGGTTCATCGTTTATAGCTTAAGCTTTTAAGTCAAATCGTCGATTCTTACAGTATCTTCAAGCCTTCCCTGTTGTTGTTAAAATCATAGATGATATCTCATGATTCGGAAAATCTCATAAACCGCCCATTGTTTTAAATGACAAGAGGGGTTTATGACCTATGCACTTATGAAATCACAGGATGTCATGTGGGATTTAGCTAATCACTCAGAAGGTATAGGTTGTATTGAATTATATCTTTTGTTACGTGCAGCATCTTAGACTGTATGGATGTGTTCAGCAAGACGATCCATCGTGCTTTGGTTCCACTAGACAGCCAAATGGAGAACATTTCAGAGTTGAACTTGTGGAGTCTGCATTGACCTGCCGAACGCTAACCCAAATGGATTTGTTGAGGTTTATGATATACAATGTCTCCAATGAACTGGAAGGAGTTATATCACTGTCTGTCGAAGAATTAGGAGCTTTGAATGAAACAATTTTTGCCATTACTGAGCGAACAAAAGTTATAGGCGCCTTCAAGTGCATGAGGGCTGCTTTGCTCAATGCTGTTCCATTAATAGTTGAAGCCTTAGATACCGTTGATGAAGATCCCAAGCAGCTTATAAATGTAAGTCTTCTTGATCTTCTCTTGTTTTGTTAGCATATAATTAATATATATCTTTGCTTGGAGCAGCTTCCAAGTTGTACTTGGATACTTAATGGTAAGACGCTTTCGTTTATTTTTTCTGCTTTGCTTGAATCTTAGTTAGGCTACATAATCGTGGGTACCATACCATCCCACAAGTGACTAACTAAAATCATTAAACTTTGATTGTGTGTGGACAGTTTGAAAGGGAATTATTGACACCAACACTCTTGAGGTTTGGATTACCTATTTAGACCCAATGGTGTCTTAAACTGACGCATTTTAACCTTCAAAAAAAAAAATGGCTATAAAAGTTATTTAGCTCAAACCTCGAGAGTGTAGGTTAAGTTTTCTTTCAAAGGAGAAGCATTCATTATGTTAGACAAGGAGAAGGTCTTTCATACAGCAGTTGTACATGCAACTGTCTAATCTTGGAGTGCCATGCAGCATGCGGGTGGCATGCGTCCAGGATTGGGCGACTGCATGTGCAGCCGCTGTAGGGAAGACTTAGGATAGTCCAAGGTCTCAACATTTTAGTAAACGAAATCCATAGGAAACTTAAAAGAATATTTTATATATTTGAGAAGGACTATATCTGAAATAAGGGGCTATAGTTGGAATTCCATGGCCCCAAAAGTGGTGCATTAAATTGGTTTGATACCTTGATTTATGAGGATGCATAATTCATCTTTCTTGTCAAGTTTGGTGTGAATTTTACCAATTGGTAGAGAGAGTTATTATCTTTCTTCAAAGAGTGAATTATTGACTTGTTTGGTATAACGAATACGACTCATACTTTCATTCATCAACTCTTCCTATTAATATATATTAATCGTGGGCAAGTTTGGTGTGAAGTTGCACCATATAGGGAGATAATTAAACTAGTTTGGTATGAAAGTGCCTTGGCTGTATACATCAACAGGGTTTTGGTGTTGTATTATTAAATATTGTTTTCTCCCCTTTTTTGGTTGAGCGGTGGTGGTGGGGGAAGAGGCAGAGGAGAGGAAGCCGAACGAGCAATGTCGATCTCCATCAGCTGGAAGGAAGATGCCATCAATGTTGGAGGCGGGAAGAGAGGTCAACAAGCTTAGGTTTGTTCTCCATGAATGTATTTCAGTTTTTGTTGTTTTAAATGGGTGAGAACTGTGCTTAACCTAATTAACTGGTTGCATGATACTCTCCCCCCACCGTTAGATTGATCTAGCGGTGGAAAAAAAAATGGTGCATTACATGCGCCCTTTGCATTGTAGCTGTGGCTGAAATGCAGAGGAGAAAAACAAGCATTTTTTGCTTAATTAGTAATAATGTTTTCATTAACTAAAAGTGAACGAATGAGCCATAACTACAATGCAAATGGCGTATTAGATTTGGCTTTTTTGTCACTGCATGATTAATCCGGGGTGAGTGTATTGCAAGTGGGTAAGCAAGTGATACATGGTAGTCATGCATTTAAAACCACAAAATATAAAACTGAAATTCAAGGAGAACAAATTATATAGAAAACTGAAAATGAAAGCTTACTTCACAACGGTTAAATCAATTGTTTCTTTCTCCTTAATTGATGCAGCAGCAGATTTCAAATTCAGCAATAGACTTCAACTTCAGCAGCAACAAGTATAAAACTCACCGTATTGGAGTCAATTAGCTAGTGACTTTACTTTATTTTATATGCTGTGATGTTTAGTTCCTAGTTGCAAAACTCACTGTTTTGCCTTTCATTTACTTCTATTTTATAAACAGACATTTAAGTTATAAAAGGGACATATAGAAACTTTGATTCAGAAATATAGAAGTTCTCCAACTATGAAGCACAACAAACTTCATCTTGGTTGAGATCGTTTCCAACATTTTCTTCCCTTTACATATAGATTGATTCTACATCAGATTGGTATAAGAGCCTACGGTTAACTCTGATATGGTCATGACAGCCTCTGAAAGTAGTAATCCGCAAATTGGTGGTGGAAATCACAGCTTGGACGATCTATGGGAAGCTCAAGCAAATCTGGAACGCAAGGTGGATATTCTCACTTGAGAGATTCGCCAGGTACTTACCATTCTTGGAGATGTAACAGGTAATCTCAGAAACTATGGAAACAGAGTTGATGTTGAAGATGAACATGGTAGTTTTCCAGTGGGAGGTCGCGATCGGAGGAGAGCCCGTCGACGCGGTCATCCAGCTTCACCTGAGCTTTTTGAGTCTGATGGTGGAGGAATTCAGCATCAGAGGTACAATCTAATTGATGACTCAACTGATGAAGAGGTTGAGCAATGGATCTTAGGGAGACCTAGATCGAGTGTGAGACTTAGAGGTGGAAGAAGAAGAAGAGGTCAAGGATCGCATGATTATCGGATTAAAATGGATATCCCTCCTTTTCACGGTAAAGTTCACATTGAGGATTTCCTTCATTGGATTCATACCAGTGATCATTTTTTTGAATATATGGGCATTCCTGAGGATAAACAAGTGACTTTAGTAGCATACAAGCTCAAGGGAGGAGCTGCTGCTTGGTAGGAGCAACTCCATCACATCCATAGAAGAGAAGGCAAGGGACGGGTCAGATCTTGGCAGTTAATGAAGCAACTTCTTCGTGCTAGATACTTACCAGCTGACTATGAACAGGTACTATACAAAAAAATACTAGAACTGTAGACAAGGAAACATATTTGTGGATGAATATATTGATGAATTTAATAGACTTAGTGCTAGAAATAACTTGGAAGAGAGTGAAGTCCAACTAGTAGCTCGTTTCATTGGGGGGTTAAAGGACCCGATACAGGAGAAATTAGAATTGAAAAGTATTTGGTCTTTGTTTGAAGCTATGAGTTTAGCTACTAGAGTTTAATCTCAATTACAGTCAATTACAGAAAAGTTACAGTAGAAGTAATGTAGTGAGGAGAACTAGTACTGAATATATAGGTGACAGAAACAAATATGCTGATGTTAATCACAATCAGAGCTCCTTTCAAACCCAAAATAAGATCCCTATAGAAGATAAAAGCATTGGAAAATAGGTTGTTTAACCCTCTCTAAAATCTAATCCTTATGCGAAACCTATGCCTGGAAAGTGTTATCACTGCAATCAACCACGCCACAGGTCTAATGAATGCACTGGTCGTAGGCCTGTTGCTTTAATTGAAAATAAGGATGGAGAGGATTCTGAGGAAGACACTAATAGAATAGATGAAGATTTAAGTGGGGTAGAATTTGTGCAAGGAGATGTGGGAGAACCTCTTGTGTGTATTTTGCAGAAAGTGTAGCTATCTCTAAGGAAACAAAGCAACACTCAAAGGTATTCCATCTTCAAGACAAGATGCACAATCTATAGGAAGGTATGTGATCTCATTATAGACGGTGGTAGTAGTGAGATTGTTATTTCAAAAGCAGCAGTGAGAGCCTTGGGTTTAGTAGTGGAGAAACACCCACACTCTTATAAAATTTGCTAGGTGAAAAAGGGTACTGAGATCCTGGTTAATGAAATTTGCAAGATGCCTCTTTCTATTGGAAAATTTTATCAAGATGAATTATGATGTGATGTGATCGAAATGGATACTTGTTAGGTACTACTGAGAAGACCTTGGCAGTTTGATGTAGATGCCACTTATAAAAGAAAAGAAAACTATTATATATTCCAATGGAAGAATAAGAAAATTGTCCTAATGCCTTTAAAATACCCATTTTCTATCATTCATAAAGGAGAGAGTCCTAAGAAAGTGATGTTGGCAATATCTAAAAAGGAATTTGATGCTGAAATTCAAGCCAATCAAGTGGCAATGGCTTTGGTGGTCATGGAACAATAAGAATTCCAGGAGACTTCTTTAACTGAAATAGTTCAACCTTTGTTGCAAGAATTCAATTACACTTGGCCTGCTAAATTACCAGATTCTCTTCCTCCCATGAGAGAAATTCAACACCAAATTAACTTAATTCCCGGAGCTAACCATCCTAATCTGCCACACTACAAAATGAGCCTCAAAGAACATGAAGTCTTGCAAGGCATTGTTGATGAATTATTACAAAAACAGTTGGTAAGACCCAGCTTAGGTCCCTGTGCAGTACCAACTTTACTTATCCCCAAAAAAGATGGTTCCTGGAGGATGTGTGTGGATAGCAGAGCAATTAACAAAATTACCATCAAATACAGATTTCCAATGCCACGTTTTGAAGATTTAATGGACAAACTTGCTAGCTCTAAAGTGTTTAGCAAACTAGACTTGAAGAGTGGATATCATCAGATTAGAATCAAGCCTGGAGATGAGTCGAAGACAGCGTTTAAAACAAGAGAAGGACTCTATGAGTGGTAAGTAATGCCTTTTGGATTATGCAATACACCTAGCACATTCATGAAGTTAATAAATCAAGTTTTAAAAATGTTTATTGGACAATTTACTGTAGTATACTTTGATGATATTTTGATATATAGTCAATCCATGGAAGAGAATTTACAATACCTAAGAAAGATTTTAGAGGCATTTAGGGAGCATAAATTGTTCCTTAATATCAAGAAATGTGAATTTTGCACTAGCCAGCTTCTTTTCTTGGGTTTTGTGGTGAGCAAGGATGGTTTACAAGTGGATGAGCAGAAAGTTAAAGCAATCACAGACTGGCCAACACCTAAATCAGTTACAGAAGTCAGAAGTTTCCATGATTTGGCTACATTTTATAGAAGATTTATTAGAAATTTCAGTTCTATAATGTCTCCTATAACTGATTGTTTGAAGTAAGGAAAATTTAATTGGGGTAATGCACAAGTTGCTAGTTTTGAGCTTATCAAACAAAAGCTGAGTGCAACACCAATTTTAGCATTGCCAGACTTCAATGTTCCTTTTAAAGTTGAAATAGATGCTAGTATACAAGGTATTGGAGCAGTGTTGGTGCAAAATGGAAGACCTGTTGAATATTTCAGTGAGAAGTTTAATGAAGTTAGGCAGTGTTGGACAACATATGAGCAAGAACTATTTGCCATTGTTAGAGCTTTAGAACATTGGGAACATTACTTGCTTCACCAAGAATTTATGTTACATTGTGTTCATCATTCTTTACAATTCCTCAATTCTCAGAAAAATATCAATAGGATGCATGCCCACTAGATTATATTCCTGTAAAAGTTTACTTTTGTTTTCAAACATCGAGCTGGGCAATTAAATAAAGTTGCTAATGCTTTGAGTAGAAGAAGTTCCTTGCTGACAATCTTACAAACTGAAATCACAGGATTTGAAAGTTTAAAGGAATTATATGAAGTTGATGAAGACTTTGCTGCTATTTGGTCTGACTTGCAACGGGGGAATGCAGTGAAAGATTTTCACATAATGGAAGGATTTCTTTTTAGAGGCAATCAGCTTATTTCTTTCACATAAAAGGCAAACACATCTCTACGTGAACACATAATTAGAGATGTGCATGGAGGTGGACTGGCAGCTCATACGGGGAAAGACAAGACTATTCAGGCTATAGCAAAAAAGTTTTATTGGCCTAAAATGGTGAAAGAAATAGCAAGGTTTGTGCAACGCTGTTTAACCTGTCAACAAGCAAAAGGAGTGGCACAAAACCCGGATTATATACTCCTCTACCAGTTCCAGATTCAATATGGGAAGACCTTAGTATGTATTTTATCCTTGGTTTACCAAGAACTAAGAGAGGAGCTGATTCTGTTATGGTGGTAGTAGATCTCTTTTCAAAAATGGCTCACTTTGTCGCTTGTAAAAGAACTAATGATGCAGCTCATGTAGCTATATTGTTCTTTAAGGAGATTGTTTGTTTACATGGGATTTCTTGTTCGATTACATTTGATCGGGATGTCAAATTTATAAGTCATTTTTGGAGAGAGTTATGGAAGAGATTCTCTACTGATTTGAATATGAGTAATGCGTATCATCCACAATCAGATGGACGGACTGAAGTTGTCAATAGAATATTGGGGAACATGATTCGATCCATTGCAGGTAGCAATCACAAACAGTGGGATTTAGCTCTTCCTCAGGTAGAATTTGCTTACAATAGCATGGTCAATCGGTCTACATCTAAGACTCCATTTTCTATTGTTTATACCAAGAGTCCTAACCATACTGTTGATCTAGTTGTTCTTCCTAAGTTCAAAAGTAAACCAGCAATGGATTTTGCAAACCTATTTGAAGAGATGCTACAGTAGGTGCACCAAAATTTGCAAAATGCTAATGCTGCCTATAAAGCCAGAGCTGACAAGAAACAGAGAGCTAAAGAATTCCAAGAGGGGGATTTAGTTATGGTCCATCTTAGAAAGGAAAAATTTCTAGTTGGTATGTATAACAAGCTGCAGTATAAGAAGTCTGGTCCATTCCGAATTGCTAAGAAGTTAAATGCTAATGGTTATCAACTTGAACTTCCTCCTGAACTTCAAATTTCATCTACTTTTAATGTCTCTGATCTGTTTGAATACTTTCCACCGGATGAGGCTAGTTGTCAGTTGCAAGAACTTGAGACAAGTTCTTTTGGTGGTGGGAGGGACTGATGCAGCAGCAGACTTCAAATTCAGCAGTAGACTTCAACTTCAGTAGTAACAAGTATAAAACTCACCGTATTGGAGTCGATTAGCTAGTGACTTTACTTATTTTATATGCTGTGATGTTTAGTTCCTAGCTGCAAAACTCACCGTTTTGCCTTTCATTTACTTTTATTTTATAAACAGACATTTCGGTTGTAAAAGGGAGATATAGAAACTTTGATTCAGAAATATAGAAGTTCTCCAAGTATGAAGCACAGCAAACTTCATCTTGGTTGAGATCATTTCCAACATTTTCTTCCCTTTACATAGATTGATTCTACATCATTAATCCTAAATTATGCCATTCCTATTCAAAACCCTAAATCAGAAGCACCATCTTCGGTCGAATTTGACGTCATAGAAGGCAACGAAATGGAGCATAGGCATGAACCAGAACATATAGAGTTCGCCATGGTTTTAGTGGCGGAGTCTCTTTGTCTTGTCTTCTTCAGTCCGACGATCATCGCCGGTTTTTGCACCCTTCAGAGATAGTTACGAGTTGCCTATCTTCGATTTCCTCAGTTTTAAGTGAGTGTTGTTTGTTGCGATTCTTGGATTGACTACTTTTGTTTGTGGTAGTTGAATTTATTTTCTTTTGTTTATGTGTTTGGTAGCCAAGAAAGCAGAGGAAATGACGGAAAATGAAGAATTTCTAGCCGACCAAACACTAGTGTTTTGCTTTAATTAAGAAGCTTTAATTAGTTTGTCTCCAGTGATTTAATTTCATCATTATAATTTACTTTGTATGTGCAACAACTTCGTTGATTGCTGAGTACTTTGTTGTGTGTGTATATATATATATATATATACACACACAATTTTTTGTCTTTTTATTGGCTAAGTGTATTGGGATGGAGTTTAGAAAATGAAACATTTCTGCAGAGGAAGAGTGGCAAAAGTTTAATAGTTGGTCCGGCCCAAAACTAACCCTAAATACTATTAGTGCTGTGCTACACTGCTCCGCATTCGAGAAGAGGCAACTTTTGCAGAGAAGGAACCAAAAGATGGAGAGTGGATTTCACAGTGGTTTCTTCAGCCTCAGTCATCATAAGTCACAATAAGTTACCATATATCTTCTTCAATTGTATCGTATGATTTCCTTATTTTATTTTTGTGTTGATGTTTAGATCAAATTTCTTATTTGGGAAGCTTTTCCCTGGTGTAACAAGCGTGTATTATATGAAGCTCTTGTTTGTGGAGATGGGTGTTGGCTATGATCAACATGGTATCTCATAAGCGGATTCTATAATTGTTTCTTTCATAGATATTGCAGTGCAGTAATCTGAAATTGCATGCAACAGACAAGATATTACAACTGCATCTATGAGGGCTTGCAGGGATGCTATCTCTTCCAATTCAATTCCTGCATTTAGGAGAGGTACATCTTTGTTAGGTTTCTGCTAAATTTGGCTCATATGTTTGAATGTTTTGTGTTTGAGTTTTATGCCTTTATGTCGAGAGTTGAGACTAGAAAGTAGAAAAATTAGATTTTTCGGCGCACGTATATTTGAATTATGTAGGTGGTATGGGAATATTGGAAGAATGTGAAATGTTGTGGTTGACTGGATTTTGTTATACTGGAATAATGAAACAAGAATTGCATCACCTCCTCAAGTAGTTGGGATATGGCACTTGCAGTTGGTGTTACTATTTTGTGAACCTCAACTGACTGCTGCTCCTTCTCAATGTCCAATTTGTCTGTATCTCCTGTTTTCAGAGACGGGCAAAAAATGGATTGGAAACAATAAAATCCCTTCTCTCATTTGATTTAAAATCACAATCAAGCATTTAGCTCCTAAGGCGCAAACAAGCTCCTTTACATATCCTACGACCCAATTATTCACAATTCCAATGCTCAGGCATGACATTCTCGGTAGGCATCTTCATTAGTGCAATATAAACACTAACAGACTTCTTGTTGGAATGAGAAAAATTCTTGTTTAATTGTTTGTGACTAATAAATTCTTGCCCTCATAGGACGACCTTCGTCAAGACTTTTTGGCTTCAACCATAATTTCTCTTTGCGGTTGAAGGTAAAACTCAGTCGCTCTATGGCAATGATATATTTCTATTTGAAAAGAATATGAGATAAAAGAGACACTGATGATAAAGAAACAATATAACAACTGAATTTTTTTTTTTTTTTAACAATATTTTCATCCGTGATGATTCAGTCACAGCGTCTTCAACTTCTAATAGGTCATAACTAAATAGTATCATTCTTAACAAGCTTAGAAGATGTATGATCCCATTTCTTTTTTCTGAATATGCTTTTTATTATTATTATTATTATTGTTATTATTATTTTTACAAGTTCAAGTCCTATTATAATTAAGGATCTGCCTAATTTTTATTTGCACATATAACACAAATTACACATTTAATTATTCGAATACGTCAACCTATTCCTTTGAGATTTCCTGCCAATGATTCCAACCAAAGATCTGTTCGTTAGGCATATTGATGCAAGTAAGGATGTCCATCAGGACCTTGATTCAACGTGCAGCTTAGAACTATGATCAATTAATGTTCTAGATATGAAAGAAAACTTTAGGTTGACAAAATTTATTAAATATTTACAATTGTTCTACACGAAATGAGACAGTGCGGACGCATGATTAAGCTTTTGTATGGGCGTATCAATAAAAAAAATTATACAATTAAAGAATAATATTATTAATCTTAACAAAATGTAAAAAAAAATTATAATAATTGTATTACAATTGTTTCTTACTTAGACATACTTTGGAAGCTTGAATATCTTTTATAATTTATTTTATATTAATTTTTTTACAATCAAAGAGTTTATAAAAAATGATTATTTATATTTTATTGCAAAGCTTAATTTTGATCGTGTGATAGATAAAAATGATTACAATGAGAAAGTATAAGCATTATTGTTTACAAATTATAATACGGATGTAACTGATCTTTTTTTTAATTAACAAATGATAAAAAAGAGTAAATAACTTTGCTTTCTTTCTTTATATAGGATAGTTATTATTACAATGAAATTTATCAAACTACACAATCTTATAGTCAACAAAATTCTACTGGAGATGTAATTTTTTTGTCTTTTTTGTTTTTCTTCTTTGAGTAAAATTATACCATATAGACTGTTATATTTTATTAATATAGAAGATATATTCAGATAAGAAATTTTTATTAATTAAAAATGTTGCTTTCTTATTTAATAAATTTTAAAAATAAATTAATTTAACAAAATAAAAGCAAACAATTCGTGAACCATTACTTAAAATATTATTTATATTCTCATATTTAATTATCTCAAATAAAAAAAATTATGCGATCGAAATAAAAAAATTTATATTATTATGTAATCATTATATTAATATTAAAAAAATCTAATAAAAAACTTTTTGTCTCGCGGGCTCGGACCTCTGAAGGCGTAACAGCAGGTAGGTCACTACGATACTCACGTTTTGGATAAAAAATCTTGCATTTATGGCAAACTAAAAATAAAAATAATGAAAGAGATTACAAGCAAGGGACACTCCACGTGCCACGCACTTCCACGCTGTCTATAAAGCTCTAATCGGTTGTCTTAAACGATTCCACATGGCAAAATAGCTGTCCATCCATGCAATGGCACAAATTCTCCATTTCACACGTGTAGCTATGCACGTGCTCTATTTATATATTCGCATACATTTTGCTAATGCTATCTTGCACGCTTCTCTCGAACTCTCATTTTCCCGGTGGAGAAACAGTAAGCAAACCTACATGCAGCAGGAAAAGGAGCAAGACGCTAGAGCCACCACCGCCTCAGCCGCCAAAAACGGCCCTGAAAACCAACATCTGAGAGACAAAAAGGTGAAAGATGTATTGGT